>LPNX011077610.1:0-121636 GCA_001517045.1 Pseudotsuga menziesii | reverse complement strand
CCCCCCCCCGCAAAAAAAAAAGGGTGCTACACATTTCGATTCAAGGTAAAACTAGCCACTAAATGCAACCTATAAAATAATGAGAACCCTCGAGAGTTCTCCTCAAGTTGTATAATATGTTTGTCACTTTCCATTCACGAACTCGATGGTCCAAAATGTCTCTAAGACCATGATAGAATAACAATGACAATAGAAACTGGAAAATAATGATGCACTAATATTGTTATTTGGAATCCATTCACAAACACCTTTTTTCAAATGGCTCTGAGTGATATAATACTAATCATGACATAAAACGATGCATAAATTTGGTGTTCATTCTCACTCAATAAACACAAATTTCACATCGACCAATTTCAATACCATTCAATGTACATTCATAGAAATTTATGTAGCAATAATTTTACATTTACACAAATTTGTAAAGTATCAATTCTTGGTGTTTCAAAGGGGTGAAGCATTTTTCTAAAAAGAGTTGGCCCTCGGAGTTGACTCCTAAACTCAAGAAACATGTGAGTAGAATGACAGTAAAGGCAAACATAAAAGATGTGTAGAGATAGGTTTCAAAGAGAACTAGGATTGTGACAAGCTTAGATACAGAGGTAGATTGAAAAGAAGTAATGCGAGAGAAAAAAAAATGGTATATCAATGTGTGATCTTTCTCCTTGATTTTATACTCAATACTTTATGTGTTTGAGTTGTAAGCACACATCATCAATAAATATTTTTCTATAGATTGTAACCCTTGGGGTGCGGTTCTCAAAGCACATCCAACAAAAGTAAAATTAAAAGGGAGAAAGGGAGAGAACCAACTTTACATGTCAATGGAGAAGGGCATATAATATAAAAGTATAACAAAATAAATATCTAGCCAAGAAGAGGCACCACTCATTGTGGCTACCCCCATTGACATGCGATCATGGTACATTGGAGCTTATATGTTGTAGTGGGCCACATCGCTTAACAAATATCAGATTAGTAGTTGCATAGAGAAGTATTTATGCCATAGAAACAATTCCAAGATGAAAAAATCCTAATCATATTTGACTTAGTAATGGGTAATTAGTTTCATCTTCCTGAACCTTATAGTTGGCCTATACATAGTCAAGGGCCTTAGACTTCAAAGAATGCTTTGGAAACTTGTAGTTTCCATACACTTGGAGCCCTTATAGATTTTGGTCATGTTCACTCATCTTTATAGCTCCTTTTTCTTATAATTCTCTTGTTCTTTCCAAGTTTATAATGTCAAATAGGACATCATAATTACAATTATTCTAAGTTGATCTTGGGTAGACAAGAAAGAACTTAGATTTTTATTAGGAACACCTAGTGGGGAATATATTGGGTACTTTTCAACATTTGTGGATGGTGCACAATGCAAACTAGTTATCACAACACAAAAATCAATAAGAACATTGAGTGAGACACATAAGGGAAGTAGCTAGCTCAAGGAATTGACTCCAATACCTTTTTCCTGAAGTTTAAAGCACTTGACACGTTGATCTATACCACCACTGGTATCCATGTCGGTCATTGTTGTTGATGTGATGGAAGATTTTTAAGTATCAAGAATTAAAGAGATAGAGTCCTCCCTATAGAAAGATCCCTTCTTTAATGCTTCAATTTTTTTATTATATATAATATACTCCCCGCCTCAATCTTCCCACTTCAGTTCCTTCTAGAAGTATATGGTTCCTTCCAAAAATTCCATGGTGCATAGTGCCATCTCAAAAGCTCAACCACCACAATTAATGATGCATTTACTGCTTCATCTACTCCTGTGATGTGCATGGTTCTTTGCACTTTGGCTCCTTCAATCTTTCGACTTATCGACAGAAGCACACCGTCATTTCCATCGGTCTCTTAATGTGACATATTATTCATCTCAACCCATTGTTGGATGATATCCCCAAATATGGCTTACAATTTAGTTATTATGTGTTATGATCAATCCTTGTTGGCACCCATCTATGAGTCATTTCCCTCTTTGACTACCTCAACCTTCATTAATTAGACCTCTTGTTGACACTTCCAACTTTGCTCTATTCTCGACTGACCTCAATCTAGTATCGATGTCTTGTTGACAGTTTCAACTCTGCTCTATCCTTGATTGGCCCCGATCTAACATTAACCTCTTTGCCTGCTTCACTCTAACTCGACCAATGTCCGATTGAACTACTACTCTACTATGACTTTGGTGCTCAACCCAAGACGAATTTATCCTTTGATCGTCCTTTCTTCATTCAACTATATGGGCTCACACTTCCCTTGCTCTCATCTGGAAGATCATTGTCCCCTTTTCCAGATGATTCTTAGTTGTCTATCTGCTGGATATTGTCGAGGGTCTTTATGCCCCTGCATCAACCATGCCCAAGAATAATTGCATATGGTTATGTCAAAGAAATTGGCCATTGTAATTGTGGTTTTTGTCAGTTTATGATTTAATCTTGGGTCTAAAATCAAATACTTCAATTAAAGTTGTGAATTATGGGAAGATTGGCTATTAATTTTGGGGGCACTAAATATCGGGTGAGCCTTAATTCCTAGAATGGGAAAATCATAGAAAATAACATACCTATAAGGATAAAATGACAAGAAACTTGTTTCCTAACTCATAAAATCTATGGAGGGGAAGTTCATTCCACATTAACCTTGATGATCTCCTTTCCAAAGCCACCTACAAACAAATTTACTAATTGATCAAAAAGATTTAAACTAGATGTAAATTTCAACTTTGTAATGCATAATGAGAAATATGATCAATTATGAAAGGGTAATAAATACGTCATTCATACATAGTGGACTTAATTCCTAAAAATCACCAGAGTGTGTCTAAATCATCAACTGATTAATTACATTCTACATGACTTGAGTGTAAACTTTGACTTGTTTTTAACATTTTTCTCAAGAATTCTATGCAAAAAACATACCATTATTGGTGCTCTCATGCAAGTCCTTTAACAATATCGTAACTTTGAATATACTAACCTACACAATACATTAGTGTTACATTAACAAATAAAAAGTGTTATGGACTAAATTTCCTAAAAAACAAAAAGAAATAAAAAGAAGATGCAACCACACATTTTAAGAATGAAATAAAGAGAATTTATAAGAAGCCTCTTTTAGGGGGCAACCCCCTTTTACAAAATATGAAATGCACAAGACGAGATACTCTCTAAAACTAGGTCTCGTTGGTATATATAGGAGAGAAATGATAGAATTAAGCTCCTATATGACCACTAAATACAAAACTATTATAATAATAATATAAATGAAATATATAGTGCATAACATGCCCCTCCCCTTCAAACAAGTGTTGTCCTCAACACTTGCTTAATTGTGGATATTTCTACATGAATAGCACATACATTTAGATACATGTAGACCGATGATAATAGAATCCTTGGATGTCTTCTTGTACTATGTAAGTTTCTCTCTAGAAGGCATGAATACCTAAGATCAAGACTTTAACAAGTTCCAGAAGTTCATGACTTGACTAAGAAGAAGATCAAAGTGTTTGAGGATTTTAGTGATTCTGACAAAGAGGCAAAGATCAAGAGGGATTCAATAAAACAAGAAAAGATAAGTATTTTATACTTTGTGTAATAAGTTTCATTTGATTAATTTGAATTGTTGTTTTATTGGTAAATATCACAACTGTTTGATTTAGTACTGGTTACCTTTTGTGGACAGTGACACCATAAATAGGTCCATTGTAAACGATTGTGGACATGATGATCCATGATATATCAAGTACAACAACTATTCTTATATAAAGTATCCTCATCATAAATTGGAAGGACAATACTCCTGAGGTAGCATTCATATAAGTGAATCTTTGGCTGTCCAACATACACCCATGTGTCGAGGAAGAAGAAGATGAAGACAATAACCTTCAATAGATCTATAAGTTCTCACATGGAGTTTGATAATGAGGAGAAAGAGGCTCATAAGGATGAGTGTCCCTCTAGTACAATGATCATCCTTCTGACTATCAGGATGAGATAGAGCCAACATAACTAGTGGATTTGCCAAAAGATGACACAAGAACATGATGAACCCAACATAGCTTCGTGATACCTTGCGAGATGCAACAAGGAATGCAAATCCCATTGATACCTTCAAGGAGATAACTCCTAGATCATAAGAGAAGTCAATGATGACTTCCAAGTGGATCTACAAGATCAAACATGCAATTCTATGTTAGAAAACAAGATCTCAAAGCAATAACAATTAAACAATTTAAACAAGATGCAAATATTAAACAAATTACAAGAGAGATACATATATAACATGGTTCACCTAAGATGGGCTATGTCAACACAAAAATTTCCAGTCCTTTGTTATTATATCATCCAGTAAAATGAAGGGATACAACCTGCAACAACCTCGCTACACTTCCTCTTCACTCTCTCATAGTATCTCTCACACAA
This sequence comes from Pseudotsuga menziesii, assembly GCA_001517045.1. Lineage (NCBI taxonomy): Eukaryota > Viridiplantae > Streptophyta > Pinopsida > Pinales > Pinaceae > Pseudotsuga > Pseudotsuga menziesii. The sequence continues at coordinate 117,200 of LPNX011077610.1, read as the reverse complement.
TCACAAAGATTGTTTTTACAATGCTAAAATACAATACAAAACTGTATTAGAATGCTTTCCTTTTATAGGGCAATTACCATGGGAAAATACCACGGGTCACCCAATACCATGGGCCTGCAAACTGTTGGCCAACACACATCCCAAAAAATACTTTCGGGGGCCTTTCCTCCGAATCCTCGCCAGGGGCCCATTAGCCCCCAAACCCCCTAGCCGAGGGACAATGTCCCAATGCACTCCCCTTCTGTGATAAATATACAGTAAGACTGGGGTACAAACACAGATGAACAATAAAATCTATGAATATGGAAGATCAGGTTCCACAACGAACAATCTCCCACTTGGAGACTAATCACAATGACTCCATCGCTGCTGCACTTGTTGGACTATTCTATGAACCCTGGACTTGGAAAATTTATCATCTTCACCTTCATGCTTGAAGGCCAACATAAACCAAGTAGGAACTCAGTTTCTCTTTGGTTACTACCGTTGTCAACAAGTCTACAGGATTCTGGCTAGTATGTATCTTTTCTGACTTTAATAGTTCATCTTCCACAATATATCTTATGAAATGGTACTTGAGTTGTATATGTTTAATCTTAGATGAAAATCAATGTTCTTTTCAAGATGAATGACACTCTGGATATCACTGTACATCATGTTATTCTCCTTCTTCTTACCCAATTCCTCCATGAACCTCTGCAACTAAATCATCTCTTTACTAGCCTCTGTAGCAGCAACATACTCTGCTTCCTTTGTTCAAAGTGAAACAACCTTTTGATGTTTTGAAATCCAACTTACTGTTGTTCCACCTACAGTGAAAACATACTAGGTGGTGCTCCTCCTACTATCTTTATCACTTTACATATCTGCATCAACATATCCCTGTATAATAGTGTCTGAACCTTCAAAACATAATGCATGAGAACTGGTACCTCTAAAATACCTGATAGCCCACTATACTGCTTTCCAATGCTCTTTACATGCATTATTCATATACCTCCTCACAACTCCCACTACATGTGCAATATATGGTCTTGTGCACATCATGTCATACATCAAGTTGCCAACTGCTGATGAATAGGGAACCTTGGACATTTATTCTATCTTTTCATGTGTCTTGGGACACATCTCCTTACTTAGTTTGAAATGGATGGCCAAAGGTGTACTAACTAGTTTTTCGTTCTGCATTCTAAACCTCTCCAACACCTTTTCTATGTACTCACCTTGATACAATGTCAATTAGCATTTTTTCGTGTCTCTTGTTATTCTCATACCAAGGATTTTGTTTGCAACACCCAAATCCTTCATCGCAAATGATTTAGCTAGTTTCCTTTTGAGCACATTTATATCCTGCATGTTAGACCCTCCAACAAGCATATCATCCACATACAATAACAAGATAATATATCTTCCATTATCTAGCCTCTTGAAATAAACACAGTGGTCAGAATGGCATCTACTATAACCTTGTTCTGTCATAAAATGATCAAATTTTAGATACCACTTCCTTGGAGCTTGCTTTAGGCCATATGATCTCTTCTTGAAACCGCAAACCAAATTCTCCTTCCCTTTGACCTCATACCCTTGTGGTTGCTGCATATAAATCTCTTCCTTTAAATCCCCATGGAGAAAGGTTGTTTTTACATCTAACTGTTCAAGATGCAAATCTTCTACCGCCATTAGACTTAAAATAGTCCCAATTGAAGTCATTTAACAACAAGAGAAAATATTTCATCAAAATCTATACCTTTCTTTTGTGCAAACCCCTTTACAACAAGTCTATCCTTGTACCACTTCTTGCCTCCATCTTCTTCCCTTAAATTGTAACCCATTTATTCTGCAATGCTCTTTTTCCTGTAGGAAACTCAACCAAATCCTAGGTCTAGTTTCTTACCAATGAGTCCATCTCCTCATTCATTCCTTGCTCCCACTTCTTTCTAGTTTCTACCTGCATTACCTATTCATAACATTCTGGTTCACTAGAATCACTCATCAATAAATAATACAGTGAAGGAGAGAATCATTCAAGGGGTCTACTTAACCCGGTAGATCTTCTTACATCTGCAGGAGTTTGAAATACCTGTTGTTTCTCTTGATTTTCTGGTGCCTTTGGAACTTCATTTTCTTTGATTTCATCAAGCACTGTGTACTCTTTGTTTTCCTTTTCCTCTTCCTTTCCCTGCAACTAATCCTTGTACATAACCTTTTCATTGAATAGTACATATCCACTCCCAATGATTTTTGTGATTTTCATAATCCACTCATTTTTATTCTATTTTCTTTATCACTATGGACAAATGCTTCATTACCAAAATTTCTCAGAAATGAGTAGTTTATCTTTTTACCTATACATACCTTCTTTGGAATTCCACCATACAAAGCGCTTGAAGTCCCTCTATTTATTAAATAAACAACAATATCTACAACATCATCCCAAAACTGTAAGGGAAACCCTGCATGCAATCTCATACACCTTGCATGCTCCATGATCATCCTATTCATCCTTTCTGACACACCATTTTCTTTTGGTGTTCATGGGACTGTCTTCTCTCTATGAATTCCATTGTATGAACAATAACTATCAAACTCCTTGCTGCAGTATTCACCTCCATTATCAGATCTGAGACATTTCAACCTTTTCCCTGTTTCAATTTCAACCAAAGCTTTCCACTTCTCAAAAGTAGTAAACACATCAGATTTCTGTTTAATGCAATAAACCCCAAGTTTTTCTAGTTGCATCATCAATAAAAGTAACATAATAGCGAGAGCCACCAAGAGATTCTACTTGAGCAGGTCCCCATACATTTTTATGCACAAGCTCTAACTTTTCACTCTTCTTTTGTTTCCAAGCTCTAAAATAATCATGAAAGAATTTCCTACGGGGTGTAGCATGACATGAAGCCCCTTAATCTACTACCCAATAATCAGTAGTATTATCTAATGCAAGAATCAAAGCATATTGTAACACATCCCCTGCTACATTAGCTTCATGAGTAGTCTCCTGTTACCTGTCTCCTTTCTTCTTTGGAGCTCTGCAATATTTCTTCAGATGTCCTCTCTTACCACAGTTCCAACACTCTGTATTTCCCAATATGGACTTGGATATACCCTTTATATACTTGTTGCCAATTACTTAGGCTCCTTCCTCTCTCTCTTTGTATTCCCCTACTCTCCGCGATCAACGCATTACCTCATGTCTCACCTATGCTTTTTCTTCTCATTTCCTCACGAAGAATAACACCAACAACATCATCAAATTTAAGAGTGTTTGAACTAGGGAAAAAGTAACTTACAACCATGACCAATCCATTCCAGATTTTTGGCAATGAGCACAGGATTAGAAGAGCCCTAACCTCATCATTAAAGTTCAATTTTACAGAACTTAGCTGACTAGAAATCGTATTAAATTCATCAAATGGTCAGCAATAGATCCAACTTCTGGCATATTAAGATTAAATAAACACTTCATTAAAAATACCTTGTTGTAAGCCGAGGTTTTTTCATAGAGATCAGTTAATGCGCTCATCACACCCTCCATTGTCTTTTCTTTCGAAATATTGAAAGTCATCGACAAAGCCAGGCATAATCGTATTGTTCCCAGTGCCTTTCTATCAAGAACCTCTCATTCTTTGTCCTTCATAGTCGTCGGTTGTTTTGTTTTTATGCCTAATGGTAGGTATAGATCCTTTTGGTAGAGATAGTCCTCCATTTGCATCTTCCATAACTAGTAGTTTTGGTAGTTAATTTTCTCGACCCTAAACTTTCCTTCTTCTGTCATTGCTCCCACTCAGACGAGGAACCCTTCTTTCCTGTGAGCTTACCGACCAAATAGACCTTTGTATATGATGCATTAGAAATTAAATAATTTAAACAAGATGCAAGTATTAAACACATTACAAGAGAGACACATATATAACATGGTTCACCCAAGATGTGCTACGTCCACACAAAAATTTCCAGTCCAACATCCAACAAAATGAAGGGATACAACCTGCAGCAACCCCACTGCACTTCCTCTCCACTCTCTCACAGTATTTATCACACAATCATAGAGATTGTATTTACAATGCTACAATACAATACACAACCGCATTACATTGCTTTCCTTTTATAGGGGAATTACCATGGGAAAATACCACGGGTCACCCAATACCATCGGCCCACAAATGGTTGGCTAACAAAGATCCTAAAAAAATTATTTCGGGGTGAAGCTCCTGAACCCCCTTTCTCATGGGTGCTACCCATGAACCCCTGCCGAGGGCCCACTAGCCCCTGGACCCCGCCGCACCCCCTTGCTGGGACAAGTGTAGAGTAAGACTGGGGTACAAACACGACTGAACAATAACATATCTGAATTTGGAAGATCAGGTTCCACAACCAACAATTCTAATCGACATCAAATATGACTCATGAAGGACAATTGGTTTGTAGAATCGTAGGGAGGCATGGACAATATTCATTATTCTTGAAATAATAGGAGGGTTGTCTTAACAAGCCACTTGATGGAGAAGACATCAATGAATGTACAAAGATAAAAAAGTGTGGAAACCAGGAATTTGATTCAGTGCAGGATACTTAGATCGAGAGAGTGCGTAGGGTCCAGACGCAGAGGGATAAAGATACTCAGATGCAGAGGAAGTAATCTGCTCCCACATAGATTGATTAGTTGTAGCACAACTTGTTGATGATAAGGAATACTTTGTATGGACTCAAGTAGGGACCCAATATGTGTTATACTAGGATTGATGTGTATTTAATGAGCTTGGAATTCACCAAGAATGATGTGGAATCCAACCTTTACTACAAGATTGCTAATAATGATCATTTGATCTTGGCGCTTTATGATTGATGATCTATTCCATTGTGGGAACAAAAAAGCTTAGTGTCGAGTGTAAGAGGGATTTGGCCTCTGAGTTCAAGATGAAGGGTCTTACCATGATACATTACTTATTGAGATTAGAAGTGTGGCAGAAACTAGATGAGATATTCCTCAGACAGAGGGAGCACACAATTGAGATCCCGAGAGATTCCAAATGATGCACTACAAATATATGGCCATACCTATAATGACAGATCTGAAGAATTCGAGTGATTCCACTTTAGATTCTAATCCAATGGATCCCTTGATGTGAAAATATGGAGAAGCTGAGTGATTTTGCTTCAGATTTAGATTTGGTGGGAAGATGACTAGATCCTTGGTATACTTTGTTAACCCCAGGCCAGATATTTGCTTTCCAGTGAACACCTTGATCCAATTATAGTTGATCCGAGGCATTTATGTTGGGTTGCAGCAAAGCATGTACAGAGGTACCTACATGGTACAATTGGATATGACCTAACAGATGTCTCAAGTGATGAAGCGAAGCTATATAGATATGCATATTCTAACTAGGTGGAGTATGGTGGACAAAAATATCACCTTGGGGTGTTGCTTCAACATGGACTAGTTATGTTATCCTGGATTAGCGAGAAGAAAGCTTATGTGGCACTCAATACAAAAAAGGTAGAGTCTACTATAGCCAATGTAACATGACTATTTGATATGCATATCAAATATCACTTCATACTAGATATGGTGTAGAAAGGAGTAGTAACGATCCAATACATATCCATGGATTAGCATATCTCAAACATTCTCACCAAGCCTCTGTCTAAGGAAAAGTTTGTATACTTCATATACAAGCTTGGTGTGATGGAGAATGCCTCCCTTAGTGATGGTGAGTGATGATGGTTTGATAGATAAGAAGCATGCATTCAGAATAGGTGAATGGACCAGACATCGTGATGATTTGATAGATGAGCAACACAAATTCATGATAGGCGAATAATCTAGACATTGAGATGGTAGTACAAATGTAGTACATATATAGTACAAATGCAGTTGTAGTATTGACGCAGTACAAATGTTGTTACAGTATAGATGCAATACAAATGAAATTGTGATATAGATACAATACAGATGCAGATCCAACAAATATGTAGTATAGATGAGTAGCATTGAGCAAACATTCTCCACAGGAAACCATGGTTATGGAGAATGCTAAATTCACTCACAAAATTAGCCAATTTGGACAGTGGTGTATGGATTAGGTGTAGTCTTAACAAGAATCGAGATGTAGATTGTGGAAATTCTCACAAAGTGTAATATTGGGCATGATGTAGAATGCCTCCCTTGCTAAGAGGGAGCATTTATGTTTCTCCAGGTGCAACATCAGGCAGAATTCACTCACAGCTAACCATGCAGATTTGGCTAGTGAGGCCATGTAGATTTGTCTAATAATGAATGATACATTCACATTCTAGAGGTGAATGGCCTAGAAAGGGGTAGCGATTCTCCCAGTCACATGGTGTGGAGATGGACCCCAAGTATGCTATCACATTACCAAATCCCGTAACGAAGTGATATATTCTATATTAGAGTGTTCGAATTCTCTATCCCATAATCCCCTTGTGAAATCTACAAGTCTAGCCTGAGAAGTGACTAGAACTTCTTAGTGTGTGTCAAATCAACATTAGGGATCTATATTGTGAATAGATGTGCACGTGATGGAGAATTATAACATCAATGAGGAGAATTTTTCTATCATGAAGAAATAGCCCAAGAATTCAAGACAATCCATTGAATAAGTCCTAGATAGCATTGAAGAAGTCCTAGAGAAAGTAGAACACAAGGAAGGGAGAAATAACCTAGTAAAAGGGGGAACTTGGCCCTAGAAGACAAAAGTACATGTTTGCCTCAAGAGTGAAAAATAAGTCAAGTGAATAATATAAATATAAGTGTTCTCACACTTCATTTTACACATTCACACATTACATATTCTTCTCTCGACAAATGCACACCTCCAAGGAAGGTCTGGAAAAGGAAAGAAGCAGAATTTTTGGGGCTCTCTTATTCTCTTATTCTATTGGAAGATTATCTACCCTTGTTAGGGTTTCTTATGAAGGAGGGCGAACCTCTCTTGTGCTATGGCTCAACTTCATCTTTGGTGTTGTACTTGAATTGGATTAATTTCTTCTATGAAAATTTTGTTTGGTTTTCTCCCATTTAATTTCTTGGGGTAAAATATTTGTGTCTCTTGTGCATGGTTATCTTTCGGTGATCCTGATTTTATTTCCGCTGCAAATGAATGTGCTTATGCAATGAAATTGTGGGATGATATAATTGTTTGAAGAATATTTGTTATAATTATCAAGGATTGAAATTTGGATCAAAATTCAATACCTACTACCAACCACCTTTGGAAGGTACTTTTGTACTTTTGTATAAGTGACCCGTTGTTATGAGAAACTAGATTTTGTGATGCATCTGGCCCTTGAAAGAGAATATTATTTTTAAACTACCACAAAACACACATGAATAAACCTAGTAATGGCTTATAATATTCTAGCACTCTATTTGTTATACATTCAAATAAGTAATCAACTAGAGATGACATTTTCTATGTCTCATTTACCCCTATCCCTCATGTTATCTCCTTCCACACTTTTCTTGCATACAATTAGGTCAAAAATAGGTGATTGAATGTCTCATTACCGTGCTTACATATTGTACACCTATCAAGACCATTCCAAGATCTCTTCTTCTTGTTATCCTAGGTCAGTATTTTATTGGCTAGATCCAACCACAACATGATTTGTGTTTTTAGCAGTAAAGGAAGCCTCAATATAGATCTCCACCACCATAGTCTCTCCTTAAGGGTTTATTCCTCCACTCTTGCTAAATAACCAAGCGTAACAAAATAATTATCCGGTGCAAGATTCTCGAACGAATAGAATTTATCATCCTCATCTGATAACCTTATGACACTATGTTGTAGTGATAGAACATATCATCCCTATTCCTCTGCCAATGCACCTTAAAGGGATAGTTTATTTGTTGTGATCCACCATTGTGTCCAAGCATTAATGTGATGGTGAGAATTGGCATATCTTAAGTTGTAAATTCCCTTTATGTTAAAAAGAAGTAATATCTTTTCAAAGATCCACAAATTTTCTTTTTCTCCTATCCATACACCCTCTCTGATTCTCACTTTCACAATTTTGTTTCTCAAATTCCAGGTTAATGATCTCCCAATTAGGTAAGAGTCATGTACCAAATCTCTTTAGACAATAAAATATTTGTGATTCTCTTTTATGTTTGTCAAGAACCAGTCTGCTATATATGTATCCCTCAAATATTTCAGCTTCATCACTCTGCCTCAAAGTCCTTCATTTTTTTTATAATGAAAATGGATAAAGAATTTATATTAAATAACTTAGAAAAACAACCAAAATTACAAACATTCACCTTAATGGAGAGGTCAACCAAATGTCCTTGCTTACAATCAAAAATTCCCATTTAATGAGTATGAGAGGCAAAATTTTCTAAGATACAACAAAGGTTTTAACACTATAAATGCGTATATACTATCCTAATAAGATGACACAACTCTAATACACAACAAAAACAAAAAAAGAAATACCAAACTAAAAAAATCACGACCTATCCTCAACCGGCTTGCTTGGAAGATTCCAAGTCGAGAAATTATTTGGAAGGTTGGTGGAATAAGCATTCTTTTTGGGCCCTAAATACTATTGGGTGGTGTTACTAACAATGGCTTTCCTAAGCTAGGTTCATCAGTTTGTTAACATCTTCCATCAATTTTTTGATTTGACCACCATGCACTGTGACATGGTCCTCAACCTCATCAATTCGAGTATCCATAAGAGAAATGTGATCTAAAATTTGGTGCATGACATCCAACAAGCCATCCTAACAATATTGCAAGATTCTTAACATGGCCTTAACATTGTGAGCTTGGCCTGAATTGTGTGCAATTATTCCTTCCAAGATAATATATCGAGCATTGGGAGTTCCCCTCTCCGTAGTTTAAGCAAACAAAAATAACTTCCCTAGAATCTTGCAACAAAGGAATAGAGAACACATTCCAAGGAATCACTGCACTAGAAGGAGACCCTGATCCAATAGAGCAAGGTCCATTTAAACCCGAGGATTTATCCGAACAAAAAACTACACTATAAGAGATAACCCACAACTTATATTCCATAAGCATCGCTATTCACGATCGGTGAACGAGCCCGTGAGCTAAAAACACCCTTGATATATATCTTCTTTCCCACCATCCTCCTGAAATGCTGAATACCAAACCAAAAAGGAGCACAAGATAAAAACCAAGTTGAACACAAAGCACAAGAGGAATGTCCTAGGACTCATAAAATATACCATCCTCCCAAGGGGGTGTAATAGTATCCATAGTGTTTAGTGTGGGAACAAATTGAGAGGAGTACGAGGAGGATTCCCCATGAGTGGGGGCGGGGGGTGTTAATACACTTGAGATTCCTTGAGAGACTTATAAGGGCCAAGTGCCCTTTCCATACCATACAAGCAATGGAAAAATTTAATGCCCTAGAGTTCTTCATAAAGTGGGTAAATTATTATGGAATCCACTGTCGACGGGGTGAATCGTATATGTGGACATAAAAACCCTTATGTAAAGTAGATCCTTGATTTTCCAAGGCGTCTAAAATAGAATTGTATTTCCTTCTAATGTGCATTGGGTTCAAGTCTTCGATCTCCTTGAGTCATTGAGGGGTGCGCTTATGAATCCATCCACAAGTGGTCTAAACTTTTCCTAATCATTTTCTAGAAGAGTAGATGACAATCATGGAATCCCCAAAGACAATCACTTTTTACATCTTAATGATTGCACGATACTCTACTCCCATCATCAATGCAAGCCATTCTACCTTATTATTAGTGGCCATGGCTAGACTCCATGCAAAGTATTCATGATTGTCCCTTTAGGATCCAAAAAGATCCCCCCACAGCTGCCAACCTTGCCTCAGAGTCCTTCATTATACACCAATCTCCACATATTTTTTGCATCTAGGGCCTTGTTAAAAATAAATATATTTTTAAGCCCCATCCTATGATCTCTTTTGGTGATGTTAGCCTATCCAATTGTACCATTGATATCCGTTCCTCAACTCTTCTTCCCGTCCACAAGAAGCTTAACCATTTTTTCTTTATTTTATTTAGTACGCCTTTAAGGGTTTTTTCTATAGTCATCTAGTAGATAGAGATGGTTTCTAAAACCTATTTTATTGGGACCAAGCCCCAACTCCTAGACAACCACTGATAACATAAAACTAATATTCTTGCCTCAATTTTTATAAACAACCAAAGCTAACATTCAAATTTATAACCCACATATTTAATAGAAAACCAAGATATTTAACCCCTTGTGACAAATTAGATAAATTATTAGGAAAAATACAAACAAACTAGGCCCTAAAATCCTCAGATAAGTCATTCATCAAGAGCGTGAACATGTTCATATTTATCAACATCTTGGTTGCTTTACAATATATGATCGAGATGGGCATCGATGTCCACCCACCTATTCCACTAGCTAAAAACAAATTTTCCAATTTGATAGTTTTGACGGGTTTTCGGGTCAAGGGACTGGTCCATATTGATATCAATGGCCACCCACCTATTCCATGAGCTCAAGATAGTTGTTCTAGTTTGGTATTTTTACAGATTTTAGTGTCCAAAACTTTTAGAGCAATTTTGAGGCCCTAAATGATGTTTTTTGGCGGTGAAGATAGTCCAAGTTTGGATGGGTGAAATGTGTACTTCTCAGCTAAAAATTTTCCATGGGATACCGAACACCCTAAATGAAGATTGTATGAAAAAGTTATGCTCCTAGGAAGTTTACATGTCAACTAACCACCTTGAGGGCCACAAACCTTTTTACAATTCATCTCCTAGGATTCTGGTTCTAGTGAAGGTTGTGGTTGGGACATGTATTTATTGGAAGAAACCATGTAGAGCTCAGATATTTCCACCTTGGGGGGTGGAGGTAGCAGATCCAAAAAGGTTCCAATCATGGGGTAATTTCAGAAAATGTCAGGCCCAATGTAGGTAAAAGATGGGATGGATGCACAACCAACAGTGCTTGTAAAAGTGGGTAAAACGTTTTTCGGACATGCCAGACCCTTGGGATCATAGTACACTAATTGGTCCAAATTAACAATATTCCCTTCACGAGGGAAAATCATAAGTCAGAAGATAGATTAAGCAACTTCTTTCATCGCATACATATAGCTACACCCAAGAAGAAAGTTGTAGTTAGTGTTGGAATTGACAACCTCAATGTCTATTAACACCATTTTTCCAACTAACTCTATAGGGACATTCAGGAGAAGGCATTGAGGTTGAGATGCGTGACCATCATAAGCACATAAAGTCATGAGAAATGGCTCTAGTTTAGGGTATTCAAGCTTTTTCCAAACATGAGTTGACATGGCTTAAGTGGAGGCGCCTTCAACGATAATGCATCAATGAATCACCAGGTTGCGAATGGTCATTGAGAGTTGGAAGGACACTGAAGAGAGATACCATGGATCCACTTGATCCAAATAAAAATCCATCAAATGAGAGTTATAGGGATCAATCGCACCGAGGGTTGACAATAAGGATTTGCATTGGACCGAAAAGTTCCTAAGAACTTCAAAAGTTGACATGGCAGCAGGGGATTGTGCTAAGTCATTCACAATGCTATAATTGGGAGGAACATGATGTTGGGATTGTTTGCAATGTCGCTTAGAGGAAACTTTGGTAATTTTGGAATCTCATCAGTAGGAGGCCTAGATAGGTGCAAGGTGTCATCCAAAGGAGTGGTTTCTTTCCCTTTATCAGTAGTCAGAATTATGGTTGTTGGGCCATATTGGTTATGTTGGGTTGGGGGTTCATGTCAGGGGACATCATAAGAAGGTGTTGAACCCTAGATTCATTGACTTGGTGAAGATAATTGGGGTGGTTAAGGTGTCATTGGCTGTCATATCATAACTCCTTGAGCAGGGAAGAAGTTCTACAAAACCATAGGTTAATTTTGGTTATTTTGAGGCATGGGTGGGATAGCTTGCCCTTGTGGGGATGCTGTAACTTCACATTGATTTTCCTCATTACACAGTTGACATGCCTTAGCCAAGTGGGGACAATGATGAGTAAAATTCCCATACACACCGAAAGAAGAGCATGGATGGTTTGTTTGTAGTTGAGCGTTCTTGGCTTGTTTAGGCAACTTGCTGGGGTCTTGGTCTACGAGATTCACACCAATGTTGTCAAGTGGGTTTCCAGGTTGGATTACACCTCCTTGTCGTTGGTTATTTCCCCTATTGTTTTTATTGGGATGCACTTATTGGGTATTGGGCACAACTTGGGGGGGGGGGCATGTTTTGTTTTGTGTATACTTTCCCATATGGAAAAGGGGGAACAACAAGGTGTGGCTGCGTTGGAGTTACTGGCAGTAGGCCCAGAGAAGGATAGTACATGTTCAAGTTGAAGGAGTCATCAAGGCAGTAGAAGCACCACCACACATGGTGTCACTACAAGAGGGCCCATGAACAATAGGGGATGATGCAGGAGATGAGTAGGAGGTACTTATTCCTATGTGTGATCAGAGGCATNGGGGGGTAAGGTACATACAACTTGGGTTTGGAGGTGATAGTGCCAATGATACCATATACAACGTGGGATTCTCCTAGCATATATTTATGAGAAGAGTATCTGTGAGGAGCATCAAGGATGATAGTATGTACATACTCGAACAATGCATAAACTAAGTCAAACTGCTGAGCTTTTAGGATCGCCTCTTCCTCGGTTTGAGGTCGTTCAGATGACACTTCCTTAGGAATGGTGGGGAGTAGGGACATTAGGAATTGGTCAAAAAATGTCCAATCATCAAGTTTGATCTTTTACAAACTTTTGCGTCTATGCCACTCATGGATGTGGTGCATGATGTGGTTGGTATAATTCTGCCGACAAGAGATAAGTATCTCTACTCAGTTATCATATCAGACAGGTAAGTGAAAGAACTATAGGAACATGGATGCCAATTACACAAAGTTAGGATGTGTTCCATGGGGTTGGTCGATATACCACTTGGCAGCGACACTAGTGAGGGTCTACTAGAACAGGCATAGCCTGATGAAATCGTCTACGCTGTTATTTGATGATCACCATATTTCAAACAAAATGATATGATTTTTTTTGTATTCCTCAACCTTTCCTTCAAACTTTGGGATGCCCGACGAAAGCTTGGTTGGCATAGGGAGCTAGTTTGGATCATGGTGAATTAGATCATTGGTTAGCGTGGCCAAATTAGGGAGGTTGAGGCTAGCCATAAATGGAAAACTTGTAGTCATGGGACCTCCAAGTGGATGATTTTTCATTGGAGGGTCCCCCATTGGGGGGTTCCTGGTGGGTGGATTCATCATGGGGGTTTCCCAATAGGAGGGTTTCCCATATAAGGTGGGTTTCTCATAGGTGGGTTTCCTATAAGAGGGTTTCTAGCTAGGGGATTCCCCCCATTGGATCCACCTCCAACTAATCCTCCATAAAAGGAATTGGGGCTTCTGTTGCAAGACAAGGGAATGTTAGTAGCCATAATTCCGCCAATATGTGAATGTGTAAGTGGTTCTCACTGTAAGGAATTGGAACCAAGTGATGATGTTGTGTGATGTACTTGAGTCTGACATGATGTGTCAACTGTAAAATATAAAGGACTGAATTGAGGGGATTTTCCCTAAAGCCTCCAAGAGTATCTCGAAGGATCAATACTCACTGAGTCTAAATTAATAGATTCACTTAAGATCAATCAAAGATAAAAAAGAAAACATTAATGCAACTAAGTTTGCAGAATGTGAGCACTCAATAAAAATGGCACTCACGCCAAAAAGCAAGCTTGAAAAACCTATTGCAACCATGTGTATATACAAGTGAGTGACAACATAAAATCCTAGAAATCCAACAAACAACACTACCTAGAAACAAAATGACTCACTAATATATGAGGCATGCGAGCATGAAAACACCTACTAATATCTGGAAGCCCTCACAAACCATATTCTCTGTAGTGTGATGAAATCTATAGTTAGACAATATAGTTTTGAAGATCAATGTGACTAAGGGATATCCCCCTACCCAAGGGGATGTTATATGGTGAAACAACACTTCTCCATCTAAATATTGACACTGAGCATGTCAGTACACAGAAGGAAATTATGGATTGAAGTGGCCCAAAAGCTATAGATGAAGAGAAGCCTAAATGTACATTACTTCCTTCAGCCTTGCCCATGTTTCTAATAAGGTTTGTCCTACATTCATGAATTCTCCCATTGCATGTTGCGAGTTAATCGTGGGTAGCACCATATGCAACCCGCGAATGGATGATCATATATTGTATTCGCGGGTTTCCTTCACAATTCATTTGCGAGCTTCCAGTATATGCACCTGCGGTTACCTTAAGAAAAAAAATTTAAAAATAAAACATGATTAGTCAGGGACAGTTGGGTTCGAAATCATAACTCCCCCAACCTCCCTAACCATCTCAGGCCTCGTAACTTCTCCTCCTCAGCAAGTATAAATGGAGGGGAGGGCTATAGGATGAGGAAGCATTTCAAGAAGAGCAAGGTTATGCTAGAGGAATACATTGGAGAAAGGTGCAAGAGAACTTAGTTCCTGTCCAGTAGAGAGGCTTGTCTCAGACAAGGATTGTAACATTTCCTGTCACTTATGAATAAAGAGTGATTTTCTTCCACATTTTGTGCACACTTACTCTTATTTGTTATGAAATATCAAATATATTGTTTTTTATATTTATATGCAATCATAGTCTTTCATTTTCTCTTATATAACAAGTAATATCTCTATGGAAATATATCAATCTCTTTTGCACGTGTTGAATACCTTGAATCTTGTGGAGCATTTGGAAAAAAGGCAAAATCTTGGATCAACCTTCATAAACAAGGTGCATGCTATTTCTGTCCTATTTATCTCAAATATATCTCTATAATGTTGTATGTATGCAAGTCAAAACTTTGTACGTTGGTGACCCCGGACCCCATGTCATAAGGTAGAATCCCTAAACAACAGAACTGGCGACTCCACTGGGGAGTCTAGCTTTTTGTGGGTCCGGTCCAATATAATTTCCAGTCTAGTTTGCTCTTTATGTTTCTGTAAGTGGTCTGCTTATATTTTGCTTCCAGTTAGCCTTGATCTGCGCTTAGGGTCGCTAGTCTGTTCCTTTTTCTTTTAAAAATGTTTAGTACCATTCATGGGTTGCTGTGTATACAGTCATGATTGGCAAGTTGTAATTGTGGGTTTTTGTGATGACAATTGCACTTCATTTGTGGGATGCTGTAATAACAGTTATGGTTTCCTATAGAGTTAGTCCAATTTACTATGTTTTTTCCCTGTTTTTAACATTTTGGCTTCTGGTACACCTCTAAGGTTGCTTCCTTGGCTTATGCTGTCATGTTGCTGAATGCAGTTCACTTTTTCTTGTTGAACAAGTTTCCTTTCAAGTGAGTGAGGTTTGAATTTTGTGTGTAAGTTGTTTGGGTCTTTCCTTCTTGGCCTTATTGGTTCAAGTGCAAGTGTATCTTTGAGTTGTTGGCTCCTGTCAATCCTCTAGTACACTTGTCTGCATCTGATTATGTTGGTAGTGGTATGATTGTGTCACTTTTACCAATTTTTTGATTTACTTGTCTTTTAAAGTGGGTAGTTCAATCCAAGTAGGGTTTAAGTCATCTTTGCATTGCTTGTTAAAATTTGTTATTTTAAAATCTGAACGTTATATCTTGCATTTATACATATTCAATTTAGTCTAGCTTGCTTTAGTTGCAATAATTGCATCAAAATTTGATTTTTTGAAAACAAAAACAGATAAGGCAGTTGTAGTTTCATGGTTAGCCCTAGTTTAGGCTCATTGCATTCTTGTTTTTCCAATATTTTCAAAAAACAAAAGATATAAAAAGTCTCGTGTTTTCAAAGTTGTTTAAAATTTTCATTTGTTTCATAAAAGAAAAAAGAAAAAGGAATTATTAATAACAATTGTTTTAAAAAAATATTACATCATCTTTGCATTCAAATATTGAGTCAAAACATCACGAGTTTCACTCTCTCCACCTTGAGTAATATAAGCCTAAAAAAGAATGCATAATTTAAAATTTATTAGCAACATTTTTTTCTTTTTATGTCCTACATCAGCTAGCTTAGGATAGGTTCTTGGATCAGGGAACTTTTTAACCATCCAAGAGCATTTTAAAATCATACTTAGTGTCCAATCATTAGGTAACCTAAGTTTACAAGAGATCTACCAGAAATCTCCTTTGACACATGAGTCAAGAACGAGGTCGTTAGAGATCTTGGTTGTGGAGATAACCCTCTTATACATCGTTCAAGCATAAACCAAGATTGTTGTGCATACGGGGGTTCTTGCAATACCACTTTTTGGGCCCTGTGAGGTGCCGGCGTTGTTACAATTTTGGTCTTAGCTACCCTACCCATGCACATCAGTCAGACCTACATCTATTTCGTTGGAATCTTGGTGTAAATTTGGTAGCCTTAGTATCTAGAATTTAGGTTGTTACACAGGTGGCAGTGGAAGGCTATTTCCATTGCTCTTAAGGTCGACTTGGAAGGTAACCTCGGTTGAAAATTTGGGAGGGTGGTTTGGTGATTCAAACGCTTGCACCCATAAAACTCATCACGAGATGCCAAGTAACTACTCTCTGATCTTCACTGTTTTTTTCTGAGCCCTAATCATCCCAGACGTTCCATTGGAAGGTGCATCTATCGCTTTCTTGAGTTTGTGATACTTAGGATATTTTTTTTAGTGTGTGCTATGTGGTTTGCTTATGCTTTAGTTTTACCTTTAGGTGCATGATCTAATTTTTTAGCTGTGGAGGAGCAACCCCCCCGTAGGCCTAGAAGGTTGCAAAACCTTCCTCTACTTTTAGTAGTGGAGCCTCCACCACCACCTCAAAGGCGGAGACTAGAAATCGACAGTTCTTTTGAACCAACATGTGTTAGTGAAGTTCTAGGTGATCCAGAACTTAGGTATAATCAGACAAACTTTCCATCAATAGAGATAGAATATATGCAAGCTGACGAGTGATCCCGTGTTAGTTCAAGTTCATCCATTTGGTTCATATGTGTTTGGTGTTCCTTCGAGTCTAGGTATGGGTAGTTCTGGAGAAGGCATGTCTACCCCTACCTCAGCCATGATGGCTGGCAGAGTCTCTCCTCCATTGGTGAGTGCTCCAAGACCTAATGCATTTGTTGCACTTATAGTGTCGTTGAACTTTTTAACCCCACTTTCCGCTAGTGCTTGAGTGGTTAATCTGTCAACACCTTCAGGCATTGCTAGTTAGTGTGGTGGGGTGGTTAGTAGGATACATAGTGTCCCTTTTACTTTTTCTCTCTTCATGAAAAATACTCAAAGTGGCCCTAGTGGGTCCACTTCTTTTATTCAAGGATTTCCATGGAATGGAGGGCACATTCATCCATCCACACTTTATGTAGGTCCATCACCTACTTATGTTGGTGTGCCATGTGGAAACCAAAATCCCTTCACAGGTTTTAATTTCTAGACCTCTAGTCAAGTGTCGACCAATCTGTTTGGGAGATATCCTTTCTAGTTGTTCAGTGGGGGAATCTCAGCTCCTACTTTTTCAACTCTAGTTTTGGCTAGAGCTGGCCAAAAAACATACCACACACCACAAGTTAGTAATCCTTTAGCATTTGGGTGGAACCATTTCCGAAATAGTGCTACTACATCAATTCCGGTGGTTAGGGTGTTAACACAAAAAAATTGTTCACCTAGCTCTACATGGCCTAAACCACATACATACATCATATTCCTACCATATTTCCCTTACTTTTGACCTTCATAATTATATTTCGACAAAAAATGGTCCAAAACATTATTATTTACTATGGTTTACCTTCACTCTCTCCCAAAAAGGCGTCAAAAACCCTACAAAGGGTGCAAAAACCCTATATCCATTCTATAAATACATTGTGAAGGGATTTCCCAAAACACCTTTTTCCATTATCGTGAGTATGCTGGGACACCTTTTACTCTCAGGGATTCACATATCATTTTTCCACCATCCCGTTGCCATACTATTTCCACTTAGTACGTCGAGACATTCTCCGTACCCACCTAGAGAACCAGCCTGTGGAGAGGCAGACCACTTCCGAGATGACCACGGTGGCCCACTTTACAAGAAATAAGGTATACCATTTGTTTATTTGTATTTTATTTAGGTTATCCCTCGTATATATATTTGCTTTTTGTTATTAATATGCTTTATTGCTTTAGTTTTCCATGAACTCTCCCTTACAGTCCCATTGACGTAAGGCTGGTGCTTTTGCAAGTAACAAGGGAGAAATCCCTGTTACAGTTTTGGCGACTCTGTTGGTTGATCCTCTTGGATCCCTGTTTTTGTAGGATTGCTACAGGTTTGTCTTCAGTTTCTTCCTTTCAATGATCGAGAACCCACGTGGCTAATCTGAAACTTCACTACATCAGTGCCTTCTCCCCCGGCTCCTACCGGATCTGTCTTTTTGATTTTTTCCTGTTCGGTGCCAGTCGCACCTATCGAGTTAGAAGCCGTGACATAGTCGCTCATTTCTGCCAGATAAGAATGACCTAGGTTGTGACCTTAGCCTCGATATGCGTGACATGGCTCACAGAGCCGGATCGCACCTGTCCCGGCTGATGGAGCGACCCTAGTCACCCCTGTGATCCTGTCCTAAGTAACTCAGTCATGTTTGATCCTCTATTAGGTGCAACTTGGTTGTTTGTTGTCCATATTGCCTCTGCCTTTCTGTTCTGTGTGATCCATATCGCGTCTCTTCCTTTGATAGGTGCGACTATTAGCTTATAGCCTATTTTCTGTGCAGGGCAAGAACAAGTGATGACAAATCTGAGGCAATAATTAGCCCCAAGGAGGTGGCCAATAGGCTAACCCTCTAAACAATAATGGTGCTGACCCACCTACATATAATCCCTAGCATCCCAGTTGACCTGGGAAGAACCCACAGTTACGTACCAACTATCAGTGTGCTATCTGAAACACTTACGATTATTACACTCATTTGTGTCCCCACATGGCTCATGTCCAACAACTCCTTCAAAATGACCAACAACGTGATTCGAACGTGGCTGCTCCAGTTCAGCCAAACCTAGCACCACCAAGTCCTCTGCATATAGTGCTCCAAAACCCCCTACTGCACCAAGGGATGGTTGCAACCCAACCCGTGGGCCCACCCGCTCCCACAGATGCTCCTGTGACCCCACCTACTGAGGCTAGTGTCCATCACCTCATGACGTTGTCATCCAATGTCAACCTCCAGACTCGGTGCAACCAGTATGGCTCCACCACAGAAACCACTGACCTAGTAGTGACATCTACCTATACCAATTTTGACATGTCTCTACACTTACCTAAACCCCCCGTACATGGGGCAGCCAGCACGCCACGGTTCTTTATGCGTTGTGTCACAAACAACGCTACTACATGAGCTGCCCTCAACTACAACATAGTTGATGACTTGGCCCAATCTCATACAACCATGTCCACTTTGGAAGTGCTTAAAACTTTCCCAACATGGTGTAAAGCATTGTTGTTCGCACTAGGTGCCGTTGATCCCTCTGATTCTAGGTTGATCACTTTTGATTTGGATCAAGGAGAACCTAGGATGCTGTCTATCGCTGCCTTCTAGGTTTCGATCTCAATTCATAATTTGGTCATACATCGATGCATTATTGATGAAAGGGCCTCCACCTTCATCATGTCGACTGCCATTTGGCTGAAAGTTGGGTCCCCTACCCTTCAACCTTCTACCATCGCTCTCCGCGCTTATGGTGGTCGCTCCACTCAGCCACAGGGGATTCTCATGAATGTTCATGTTGAGCTAGCTAGTAAAATGGTGTTGATTGACATTGAGGTTGTCAATGCCCTACTTGACTATAACCTCCTCCTAGGATGTAGCTACATGTATGCCATTCGAGTCATGGCCTCTACCGTCTTTCGACTAGTAATGTTCCCTCATGATGGGAAGATCATGAATGTCAACCAGTTAACATACTATGATCCTAAGGGGCCAGCCATGCCGGAACACGTCCTTCTGACTATCAGTTCCACCATCGACATCGTGTCCATTCCATCCTTGTTTATGGTTGGACTGGGCTTGTTTTCCAACACTCCTATGACGAACATCTTTTTTTCCTTACCACCTCTACCTACACCGATTGAAGTATCATATTTGTGCACTATCACATTGAGTACCATTCCAACTACATCGCAACCTCAACATCAGTCACCGGGGAACTATTGGGGTTCATTCCCGATCCACACGATTTCCTTCCTTTTTCCACCATCCGACATCGTGAGAAATCCTATCATAGCTACTCTAAACCTACCTAATTCTATGGCGGGAATTCCTCTGTGGTACCTCGAACCACCCAACCCACCCCCGACTCCCCAGGTTGTGTTGACTCCTGTCCAACCCATTGAGATGGTGTCACACCCACTTCTTGGTCCATCAAAGACTCTGCCTGTATCCAAGACTACCCCTCCTCCTCCAAATAAGGCTAGGGGCAAGGCCACCAAAGTAATGACTGAACCTCGTCTGGCTGCCCCTTGCGCATTGTGCAATATCCTAGGACACGGGACACAAAATTGTCCATATTTGCCTATCCTTCGCACCCACATGGACATTATGGATACATCTAATGGAACTCCAGTAGTCACCATCCCAAATCCGTCGACGGTCAAGAACAAGTCACTGTGGACCAACCACCCTTGTGCAATTTGTGGCTTGTATGGTCACTGCTCTCACCATTGCCCAGACCTGCCCGAGTATCGACCAACCCTTTGCGACCTTCTAAAACACTCTCTTGAGTCCAACATCATTTTTCTTGAGGAGATCCACCCTCCGGTTTCTTTCTCGGACACGTCCAACACCATCTACATGATCTCTAGTTCCACTATTCCTTCCATTCCATCAGACATAGAGGATCCCTCTGACCTATCTACGCATTGTTTTAACAATGATGAGAAAATACTTGAAGCTCTGCCGGCTCCTGAGTACCCTTGGGATGATATGCATCATCACTCAATCTTTATTCCCGATGAACATCTTTCATCGTCGGATCAGTACTCAGTTGAAGCCAAAGACTTCATCCATGGCAAAGTCAGCTGGTTCAAGAACCCCATTCTGGCACCCGACTCCTTTGAAGAGGGTAATATGGCTAACATTTCACCAACCATTAAGGTCAACATATCAACCAACCTTGAGGTAGTTGAAGACATTACACTCAAAGCCTCTTTCTCCCGTGAATAAGTGGCTTCCTACAAAGCACTTTTTCAGGAGTTCCATGATGTTTTCACTTAGTCCTATACCGAGATGCCTCGGATTGATCCATCCATCGCCGAACATTGTATCGACACTTGTCCTGATGTTTCCCCCATACGCCAAAAGCAAAGACCCATTCACCCCTCAAAGTCCCTTGCTATAAAGGCTGCGATCAAGAAACTACGCAAAGAAAGTTTCATATACCCCATCGTGTATGCCACTTGGGTTTCCAATCCTATTCCCGTTAATAGAAAATAGGATACCATTCATCTTTGTAATGAATTTCATGATTTGAACTTGGCATGTCCCAAGGACAATTTCCCCACTCTATTCATTGACCAGATCAATGATGCCTGTGCCAGACATGAAGTCTTTTCGTTCATGGATGGTTTTTTTGAGTATAACCAAATTCAGATCCAGAAAGAAGACCAATACAAGACTGCCTTCACAACCCCTTGGGGTACATTTGCGTATCGAGTCATGCCATTTGGCCTTAAAAAAAGTGGAGCCACTTTTTAGTAGGCCATGACATACTGCTTCCATGACCTTATCCATATCATCTTGGTCTACCTAGATGACCTCATAGCTCGCTCTCGGAAGCATTCACAGCATCTAGATGACTTACAACAAGTCTTCTTACGATTTTGCAAATACAATGTCTGCTTGAACCCCCTCAAGTGTGTGTTTTGTGTTCCCGTCGGGTGTTTGCTTGGGTTTATCATCTCTCACAAAGGGATTGTGGTCGACCCTCTAAAGGTTCAATCCATTTCGAATCTTCCCTCACCACATACTTTGCGCCAACTACAGAGTCTCTAAGGAAAGGCTTATTTCCTTCATCCTTTCATTCCGGACTATGCGACAAAATTCTATGGTTTCTTGCGACTCCTCTGTACCAACATTCTGTTTGTTTGGGATAAGCATGCGTAAGGTGCTTTTGACGGATTAAAACAAGCCTTTGCGTTTGCTCCATTGTTGTCTCTACCCGAATTCACTAAGGATTTCATTCTCTATGCATCGACATCTGCAAATGCCATCGCTGGAGTTTTGGTCCAATAAGATGATGCTCGTCAAGAGCATGTGATCTATTATATTAGTTGAAAGCTTTCTGGTCCCCCTTTACGCTATTCACATGAAGAGAATATGGCCCTCATCATCGTATTTTTTGTTCAAAATCTATGCCACTACATCCTTTTGAGTTGCACTCGAGTCGTGGCCGATTCCAACCCCATGAGGTATCTCTTGTGCCATCACCTTATTTAAGGCCGTGCTGCCAAGTGGATTGTTGTTCTATAGGAGTACGATTTGGAATTTGTTGCCCCTAAAAGCACCAAAGATTTGGCGTTAGCTGCCTTAATGACAAACCTCCCACCATCGTCTACTTCATCACCTCTTACAGTCAACCTTCTAGACGAATTTCTATTTGTCATATCCACGGAAGACCCCTGGTATGGGGGCATCCTCCTATTCATGCGCACTCATAAATTTGAGACTCATTTAAGCCAAGAAGATCATTGACGCATCCGACACCAAGCTACTTGCTATCTCCTCACAGTGGATGTATTGTACCATCGGGGCATCGATACCATATTATGTCACAGCCTCACCAATGATGAGGTTGAAAAAGTCTTGATTGACTATCATAGTGGAGCTTGTGGTGCGGACACCTCTCTAGTTTGGATACCACCCAGAAGATTCTTCGTGTCAGTTATTTTTGGCCTACCATCTTTCTTGATTGCATCCATGCAGTTAAACACTGCCACAGCTGTCAACTCTTTGCTCCAAAATAAAGGACTCCTCTAGCATCGTTACTTCCTATGGTCACAGTCATCCCATTATGTAAGTGGGCGATTGACTTCATGAAATGTAATCCTACCTTGGTTGGTGGCCATAACTACAATATTGTGGCCATCGATTATTTCAATAAATGGGCCGAGGCCATGCCTACATTCGATTGTAAGGCTAATACCATGACACAGTTCTTTTTCAATCACGTTATCACATGCTTCAGTGTTCCCCAACAGATAGTCTCAGGCCATGGTCACCATTTCGAAGACTTCGTGTTGATAGAAATTTCCACCATGTTAAAGTTTGACCACCAATACTCCTCTGCATACTACCCTCATGGAAATGGAAAAGTTGAGGCTATCAAAAAGATCCTTAAAACCATGCTCCAGCGGATGGTGGGAAACCATAAATCTAACTGGAACCATATGCTCTTCTCTGCCCTCTGGGCCTACCGAACATTAACAAAGACCGCCACTGGTTTTACCCCATTCCACTTAGTACATGGTGTCGAGTCGGTACTTCCCATTGAGTGTCGGATTCCATCATTCTGCCTTATCGTCGAGATTCTCCGTGATACCTCGCCATTAGAACAACACCTTATTATGCCTGAATAAACCAATGAGGACCGTTGTGCCGCTCTCCAAACAATCAAAGCAGCTAAGACTCAGTCGAAGTCACATTTTGACTCCCATGTCCACCCTCGCACCTTTAGTGAATGCGACCTGGTCCTCGTTTACGATCAAGCCAATGATAAGTTGGGGAAAGGGAAGTTTGATTCCATGTGGTATGCCCCATATGTCCTCCACCATTTCCTTGGTAAGGGGGAATATATCCTTGCTGACTTCGACGACTATCTCTTGAAGAATCCTTGCAACAGGCTCTACCTCAAGAGGTTCTATGCCTAATGTCACCCACCACGAGTCACTTCTTTCATAGTTTTTCTTTTTTGTTTTACACTGTTCTTGTCATGAGTCTTACAATTCATTTTCTTGGTTGCTCCAGATGGATCCTGCCTCACTTCGCTACGTTGGTTTTGCTGACGGAGCAAGTAGATGGTCTCCAAATCTCACCTCGAATGCACGGGTTATTTATTCCTTGTCACAAGAGTTGATCCATATCGACAGAATGGGTGTTGGCATTGCTACCAACAACCAGGATGAGTATGATGGTGTTATTGGTCTCCTGTCCACCACCCTACACTTGGGTATTCATCACCTTGATGTCTTCTTAGACTCCCAAGTGCTTGTCTCCCAGTTGAATAACTGCTACCAGGTACGTGATCCTTGTCTCTTTAGAAATTTCTTGTGCACTAGACATTTGGTTAGACATTTTAAATCCATTACATTCACACATGTTCCCAGAAGTCTCAACAATGTAGCAGACCAAATGGCTAATGACGTTCTAGAGTGGCACATAAGTCATTGCATATAGGAAATAAAACTGCATCATGCATCATCATATAGTCATGCGTACATATGTCATATACATCATATAGTCATCATCATCATTAAAAGACTCATATAAAAAACCATAAAAAGGTACATCCACGTTCATAAATATATCATCATATCATAATGTTTAGTACAAAAATGAGAAGTCCAATAAGCTTTCTCGGTTGAGCATACATATCATACAAAAAACCTAATGCATCACTGCAGTAGGGTCAGCACCACTAGATGCTAGTTAGATTCAGATTCCTCTTCCTGGTACTCTGGGTCTATGTCCTCCTTCGTGTCCTCCTCCTCCATTGGCATATCGCCCTGTGCCGCTGCTCGAACATACTCAGCAATGACTGCGATCCTCTTCATCAAGGGGATCCACTCTGGAGGAGCTTGCTAACATGCGGCGATCATATCGTCATCTAGGTGCTGCCAGCCGTCATCAGTGACCCCCTCTAGCAAACACTCTATATCATGACGAAGTGAGTCCAACATAGTCCAGCGCCTCCTGTGTCCATGAGCGGGTGGATCTAACCCCTCCACCCTGCCCCTCCGTTGCTGATAGCCTACTGGAGGGTGTTTTCCGATGTCTGCACATACACATAGTATGTCATTAGTATTTGTCATATACATAAACTGGATACCACTAAGATAATAAACTATATATGAATGCAACCACATAAAGCATCATGTATACATACCATCAGGTCCCCAGGCTTTCCCTGGAGGTCAAGGCATATCAGGATCTCCTCGGTAGTCCATCCCTGCATCTGAATAGTCCTCTATAAGGACTGGTAGCTGCCTCCACTACACAAAAATCCCTTGAGTAAAGAACCAACTCACTCGGCCGCCTCCCTCCCAGATCATCATCTTGGTCCACCTACTCATGCGAGGCTTGTGAGGTCCTCCCTCCCACACCACCTGGTGTGGTCGTAGGGTCGACAGTCGCTCAAAAAAGAATGAGCACAAAAACGAGGGGAAATAGAAATTCCCTCCCAATATCCTAGTGTGGTTCAACAAATGCCGAACCTGTGTCAAGTACATTTGGGCCCACCCATAGCAGGTGCCCCCTCAACACACGCTCCACAATCTAGAGCTGCCCCCTGAGATATTTTGATGTCCTGATGACCCCAAGATCTGCAGCACCATCGCTGCCACAACTTGAGTCACAATACTCTCAATGTCGCACACTAGTATGTACGACGAGTGCACCGTAGCAGAGGCATAGCATTGCCTCTCGCAGAGATCGTCCAGTGACACCCTGTGTGTGAGCTTCGACGTAGTGTCGCCGATCACACCCAGCATCGAGAGCCTAGTCAGAAAATAAATATCGGGGAGCATGATCTCGATCTGCTCCCCTGGATAATAAAAAATTCAGCATCCGGGTCCCAAAATCTCACCAGCATCTCCAGTAAGAGTCTCATTGTACGCATGAGTGGAACCTAGAAGTACTTCAGTAGCCCACTCTAGGCTAGTGTGTCCACCACCTCTCAATCCCCTAATGCTTTCTCTCGCAAGGTACCAATATCCTGCTCTTGCCATACCACCCAGGGAATCCTACACATACACATAGTCCCTATCAGGTCCAGTAATACACAACAAATCATCCTGGGATGAGTCGCCCCTGTTTGACTTTTTTGCGTGACCCAAGTTGCACAAAAACCCCAAACAGGAGCGACGAGGTCGCTTATACATGCTGAACAGGTGTGACCTGGGTCATGCCTATCAGCTCGGTATGAGAAACCTGGGTTGCAACTTTTCCCTCAAAAAGCGTGACCCGTCTCGTGAGCCCCTCGAGCTCGGCATAAGCCCCAGGATGAGAAAAAACCAAAACCAAACCAGTGAAAAAGTTAGGTTTGACGAGAGCTATTACCTGCAAATCACATATCTGAAAATCATCGATCGAAATG
Source organism: Pseudotsuga menziesii (assembly GCA_001517045.1). Lineage (NCBI taxonomy): Eukaryota > Viridiplantae > Streptophyta > Pinopsida > Pinales > Pinaceae > Pseudotsuga > Pseudotsuga menziesii. The sequence continues at coordinate 90,849 of LPNX011077610.1, read as the reverse complement.
AAAGTAATCAATAAATGAGCTTTGGGGTCCTCCACACCAACTGAACACTAAACAGTAACAATGACACCTGTCATGTGGTCCCCCCTATTTATAGGCCTCCATTGGGTGTCGTTTTCTTTTGTGTGCCACAGAGTCATCTGGAGTTTGTTTGAGACGTTGTTTGCACCACCAGGTTCAGTTTCTGTCCTCTTTCTTTTGATGAGACCCTTGTCTTGTTCTCTGACTATGATTTTTTGGGCCATTTCTCGAAAGTCACCTCGATTTACGTGCCATCACGTGAATCTCCCTTTGTATGTATTGGTATGTTCACGAGCCATCCACTCCATGCATACTACATAGTTGGCCATATTTTACCACCAACCATCGTCTTGCAATGGGGCCCCATCAGTGTTCTACATTTATTCCTTTCAGCCACGTTCACAACATAACCTCTTTCCATATATCGAACACTTCCCCCTTTCTTGATTGACCATGACGAAGTTTCTGTTAAGTTCTTTTCTAACTCCTAAAATAATGAAAATATTTCCAAGCACGCTTGCTTTCTTTCACGGTCGTTAAAGTATTTGAAAGGGCGTCTATGTAGCCTCGTTTATCTCCTTTTTCGGACTATGTAGACCATGATAAGAGAAGGACCACCCTGGCACACTCAGGCTATGAATGTTTCCCTTTGTATACTTTTATGCTTTCTTAGACATTGGGACCGTACTTTACGAAAAAAGCCCATTATGGGTGTCTTTAAGCTCTTTTCCAGCCTTCTCATCAAGAAAAGATTGCTGAGCAAACTTGGTTTCATTCATGCTCATAAAAGTATTTGAATGACCGTCCAATTAGTATAGGTTTAACCTTTTCCGAACTGATTTGAATACCAATGGTAAAGAAGTCTTCCTTCGCCAAAGGTTGGGAGAGCTCTCCTTTGTACACTTTTATCCTTTTTCAGGCTCAGGATACTATATACGGAAGAGAGACCACACTGGATTTTTCTTCTTGTTTTCAGACTCTCTAAAAATAAAAACACCATCGAGCATTTAATTTCTCGGGCTTGCTAAAAATCCACAAGATCGTGTCATAACAGTGTCTTTAGGAGCCACTCCATTTATCATCGTTTGGCATCTTTCCCCCATTGGGTTGCCTTTGTTCAGAGTATTCTGCGATGGGTCTTCCTTAGATTCCCTGGATATCACTAGTCCAGTTACTTCCCTTAGTATTTCCCATTTGTAGTTATCTTCCCGGTATTACAGCTATGATCCCTCTCCCATGAGTTAGTTTCATTTGCTGCCAGGTTTGCCCTGCCGTCATACTTTTTACAAATGAAGTTTGAGTTCCTCATACTCCCCTGCCCCTGTTCCCCCATTTAGTGTGTTGGTCTCCAGATTGGTCCACATCTTTGGTTATCTCCCCTGTTCTTCTCATCAAGGACACATCATTTCCTTGATTAGTTGCACATCTCCCTCTGTCGACGACAACATATCTATTCTAGAGGATAGACCCAAAGGTACCTGTATCTTGGTTTCATCCACCTCATTGATGAGTTCCTTGGACTACTTGAGAGGAGTCATTAGTGCCTCTCGGGATGGTTGTGTCTCACGTGCTCAACTCTAGCTACATCATCACCCCATTGAGATTCATACAGGGTATTGGTCCATTCAGTATTTGGTTGAAGACCCCGGTTGTCACCTGAGTCTAGCACATTGGTGAGTCTACTATGGGACCTCAACAGTTTCATGTCCCTCGTGATTTCTGGGCTGCATTGGCAAAAGTGTTCATAAGCCCCAGTGTTGTGCTTCCATGTATATCTAGTACTTGATGCTGCATATGTACACCTCTAGATTCAACAAAGCATCGATTGTGATGATATTGCATTCCATGTGAATGCCATTGCTCCTATGTATCAGTTCTTCAGATCATCATTGTATTCAACCTCCTATTGAGGCCACCATTATGTATCATCAGTTGTATATGTATTGATCGGCTCCCATGTTTTTGAGCCTTGAACCCATTATTTATTCTTTTGACATTGTTACGAGCATGGGTATGCCCGCCTCGTCCATATACATGTCACACATTGTTGGGAACCATTAATGAAAAACAAAATCCACAGTGGTTCAAATAAGGAAGCTCCACTTCAGCGCAGGTCTCTCCAGTCTCTCCTCTATTTCCCATGATCCTATAATGTCCATCGGCCATATGATGAGCTCTCGCCCTCACACATTAGGGGGCGATTTGTTAACACAAAAAAATGTTCACCTAGCTCTACATGGCCTAAACCACATACATACATCATATTCCTACCATATTTCCCTTACTTTTGACCTTCACAGTTGTATTTCCACAAAAAATGGTCCAAAACATTATTATTTACTATAGTTTACCTTCACTCTCTCCAAAAAAGGGGTCAAAAACCCTAAAAAAGGGTCAAAACCCTAAAAAGGGTGCAAAAAACCTAAAAGAGAGAAAACCATAGGAAAATACCATGGGCCAGAAAATGCCATGGGTAACCACATTGGGTCAAAAAAACCTAGATCCATTCTATAAATACATTGTGAAGGGCTTTCCCAAAACACCTTTTTTCCATTATCGTGAGTACGCTGGGACACCTTTTTCTCTCAGGTATTCACACACCATTTTGCCACCATCCCATTGCTATATCGTTTCCACTTAGTACGTCGAGAAATTCTTTGTGCCCACTTGGAGAACCAGCCTTAGGAGAGGCGGAAAACTTCCGAGACGACCACGGTGGCCCACTTTACAAGAAATAAGGTATAACATTTATTTATTTGTATTTTATTTAGTTTAGCCCTCATATATATATTTGCTTTTTGTTACTAATCTGTTTTATTGTTTTAGTTTTCCTTGAACTCTTCCTTACAGTCCCATTAGCGTAAGGCTGGTGCTTTTGCACGTAAAAAGGGAGAAATCCATGTTACATGAGGCAATCCCAGCCTCTCTTTTGGGAGCCTTGGTGTGGGTATTTCCTCGCCCCAGACTCCTCAATACCAAATTTCGGCTAGGCCAAGACTTCTCTTTCTGGAAACTTTAAACTTGCCAGATTTATTGAAACTGAAGAATGATCCTGTGCATCATGATGAGACATGGCCACATGTCCCTATCAAATTACCTTCAGACATTCTGAAGTTTGAAGGGAAAACCGGTGAGGACCCAGGCGCTCATATCACAACTTTCAATTTATGGTGTTCTTCAAATTCACTGAACGATGATTTCATTCGGTTGAGGCTATTTCAACAAACACTAACTAGTGTAGCGACAAAGTGGTACATCAAACTCTCGTCGACCACATACAATATCTTTATTGACTTAGAAACTGTGTTCTTGAATCACTTTCAAATTCCTATCCGGTATGATGCCAGGACATGCCTTTTGACAAAACAAGGCCACTCATATATATCATTAAATTTAGGAGTGGAGAAGGAGAAAGAGGCTTATCAAAGCCAACATTACTCCCGAGTTCTTATTGGAGTGGATTTTGAAATATTTACTGCCTTATATTTCAAAAGACGTGTCCACATCGGGAGTGACTAAGGAAGAAGAATCCATTATCAGGGCCCAACAACTAGATTTGATCTATGCTCAATTTGGGATTCTTTACGAAATTATCCCTAAGGCGCTGAGGTTTAACCCTGAATTTGACAAACCCAAGCCTGCACCCCATGCTGATGGTGTGGTAGGTTCAATAGAAACACCTACTATAGAATCACTGGCTAATAAGCTCCATGAGCTATCAACGAAGCAGTCTATAGTGGAGGCAGCCAAGGCTGCCACCGTCTCACCTCAAAATGCTAATGTTTATTCAGCACAGGCTTCCCCAAAAGGAAATCAGTAGCCCGGTGGGAAAAAGAACAAAGGGAAGAAGGGTGAGGGGAAACAAAATAAGAAAAATCCCATGAAGAATGCTGAGGGGGGTAAGAAAGTGAAGAAGAAGGTTAAATTTCCTTGAAAGTTGTGCCAAGGAGACCATCTTATCTATCAATGCCCCTTTCTAGATCAAGAACATAAGTTGCTCAAACAACAAAAATCGATTGTCCTAAAGGATCCTTTTTCCCAAGGACAGAACGCAGCTTTTGGTTCAAAAGATGCTGGGGGCACACCAAGTGCTCCTCCTACTGATTAGTATTACATTAATATGGTCCGATCGCACACTTTGTTACAGACCATAGCCAACAATTATAAATCAGAGGCTCAACAAAAAGATAAGTCTACTGCCGAACCTTCAGTCCCACTTACAATTGAAAAACTGTTTGAACCTATGCCTAAGATACCTAAATGTGTCTTTAAGAATACATTCCATAACCATAATGCGAGGGCCGCTTCGAACTAATCAGTGGTCGAAGATCTAGCCCAAATACCTTGTGCAATGTCGGCTTTAGAAGTGCTACAGAATTGTCCTTCTCAGCAAGAGGCACTCTTAGCGGCTATAGGAAACATGGAATTTGCATTCCTGTTGGCTAAGTTTAATCTTTCTGAGGTTAAAATCCAAACTCCATACCATGTCACATTTTCTATTGATGTCACCCATGGCGGAAAAATGATTGGACGAACGGTGATTGATGAACATTATTCCATGTGCATCATGTCGATTTCAGGTTGGAAGGCTTTGGGATCGCCGAAGTTGATCTCATCAAACACTTTGTTGACTGCCTTTGATAGAAGGTCTTTCCGTCTACATGGTATCCTGCCAGCTTTTCGAAATAAAACTAGCAAGGAAAGAAGCCTCTGTTGAAATTGAAGTGGTTGATTCCCCATTGGAATACAATCTATTTTTGGTGAGAAGTTGGACATATGCAATGTATGCCATTCCTTTGTCTGGATTTCGAGTCCTTTTGTTTCCACACGAAGGAAAATTAGTCACAGTTGACCAATTGACTTATACTCGGAAGGGCCGTTTGGAGACCACTGAGTCTATGGTACCATTGATTGATCATTCACACCCAACTAATGAAAGTTTAGGAGTTGGAATGTATACATCATTGATGGGAACATTCAATATACCAACTCTTATAAATTACTTAGGTTCGACAAGTGTTGGGAAGAATATCTCGATGGTTGTGCATTGACCTAACCCCTGGGTCGTCCCTTCACAAGAACCTCAGGTGCCCTTATCAACAACAGAAGTAGCTTATCAAGCTATATTTAATGCTATTGTTGATTCCATCATGACTCACCCAGTCTCAGAAGAGTCAGATGAATCCTACATGTCCGCATGGGCAGAGAACTCCACATATTCCTACAATTGCTTGGATATGGTTTTTCCATCTGACGAAGCGATTTTGGAAGCCATTTTGGGACCTGATAAAATTTGTGAAGACCTTCACCACAAGTCCTTCTTTCTTCTAGAACTAAGCAAAATAGAGAATCCAGAGTTCCATATGAGACTAGAAGAAGGTGTTGATCTTCCTGTTAATCCTTTTCCAAAGGAGGGGATATTTTCCTAGGGAAATATGGAAAACATCTCCACCACGATCCCAATCAATATCTCTGCGAAACCTGATGTTGCGGAAAATGTACATATTGGTGCAAAACCTTCTCCAAGAGAGACTTCCATTTACACTTCCTTATTCAAGGAATTTTGCGACGTCTTCACCTAGTCATACGAGGAGATGCCGGGCATTGATCCATCGATTGTAAAACATGAAATCCGAACCTACCCCAATCTCAAACATGTTCGAAAAAGCTTAGACCTGTGAATCTATAGAAAGCGGTAGCCATCAAGGCTGAGGTGGAAATATTTTTGAAAGTCGGGTTTATCTACCCGATCTCCCTAACAGAATGGGTATCCAATCCCATTTCGGTAGACAAAATACAAGGGAATATACGTGTCTGTATAGATTTTCATGATTTAAACAAGGCATGTCCCAAGGATAATTACCCAACACCATTCATTGACCATATCATTGATGCAAGTGCGGGTAGTGAGGTATTTTCATTCATGGATGGTTTTTCGGGCTACAACCAGATTCAAATCAAACCAGAAGACCAACACAAATGACCTTTATTTGTCCTTGGGGTACTTTCACGTATAAAAATATGCCCTTTGGCTTAAAAAATGTTGGAGCAACCTTTTATTGGGTAATGAAATTTTCCTTCCACGAAATTAAGCATATTGGAGAGCCTTACTTAGACGATCTGCCTACCCATTCTCGCGAGAGGAAGGACCATCTGGATCATCTTCGTTTAATTTTTGAATGATAAAGACATTACAAGATACACTTAAATACCCATAAGTGTGTCTTCTGTGTCGAGTTAGGGTGACTACTTAGATTCATAGTTTCAAACAAAGGTATACAGGTGGATCCTTTAAAAGTTGAGGCAATTGTCAATCTGCCTCTTCATCGATCTATTAGGCAATTGCAAAGTCTGCAAGGAAATTCCAATTTTCTATGATGATTTATATTAAATTATGCCAAGATCACCAAGGGCTTCATGTGCTTGCTTAAGCAAGACACCCCATAGGAATGGGGTGAAGCCGCATGACTTCTTTCGAGGCATTAAAAAAGGCACTACTATCGGCCCCTTTGTTGCACCCACTAGACTACACTAAAGGTTTTATATTGTATCTGGCCACATCAGAGTCAACGATATGAGTTGTGTTGGTTCAGGAAGACGACGATCTCCAAGAGCATGTTTTCTACTATCTTAGTCATGCTCTAGAGGGTCCTGAACTAAGATACTCACACGTCAAGAAACTAGATTTGGCGACGGTTTATGGCGTCCAGAGGTTAAGACACTGTATTTTACTAAGGACAACTACAGTGGTTGTAGATGTAAATCCTTTCCAATATGTTTTATCTCGATGAATAGTCGAGGTAAATTTAACAAATGGATCGTCATTCTCCAAGAGTTTGACTTGGATTTCCAGTCCGCTAGGTTTAAGAAGTCCTTAGTATTTGCAGAATTGATCTCAGAATTCTCGACTGAAGAAACTGTAGTGATAGAAGAAAGCTCATTTCCATATGAGTATATCTTCTTAATTTCGACCTCTGATCCTTGGTACGGGGATATCTTGGCATATCTCCAGTTTCTCAAGTGTCCTGTGACCTTCTCACAAAAAGATGAACATAAGCTACGAGTGAATGCCAAAAACTACCTTATCATCGACGATACTTTGTATCGACGAGGGGTAGATTCTATCTTGTGTCGGTGGCTCACCCACGAGGAGGTAGAGCATGTCCTAGATTATTGTCATAGCGGAGCATATGGGGGTCATTTATCTGGGTTAGCAATGGCCCAAAATATTTTATATGTCAGTTATTTCTGGCCCACCATCTTCAAAGATTTTGTGGAAGCAGTGAAACACCATCATCCATGTCATATTTACACTAGGAAAAAATCGACAACACCCCGCTCCTTTATTTCCCATCATCGTGGTAGGGCCCTTGTTGTAGTCTCACAGATCACATAAGGTTACCAATAATACAAACTAAAACATATAAATATACAGAGACAAGAGACAAGAACAGATAGAATAGAACATAATACTTTATTACAATGAGTTCATACAAAGCACAGAACTGAACTGAGTTCTTGTGTGGCTCAACAGCCTAATATATACAAGTTACAAAATAACTACCTGTCGGTTCGGTGAACCGACACGACTGTTAGTTAGCCGACTTAATTAACTAGTTTAGTCGGCTGACCGACGTAGTCGGCTGATCGACTAGTCGGTCCATCGACTTAGTCGACTGACTAAGTCGGTCTTCGTTCAAGTCGACTTATGTTGACTTGCTCCTTCTACATCTCCCCCATGAACAAAACATTACTTCGTCCCGAAGAAACAGGGAGGTACAAAAATTGTTAGTGTTGGTCGGACCCTGCAAAAGTGCTACTGAAGTGGACTGTGCAGACGGATAGTTGGTCTTCTCTGGACGCATACTTCGACTATTGCTGGTGCAGTGACGGCAAGCTGATGCTGGAAGTATGTCCATGTCTGCAAGGCTTTCTGAATGTCGATCATTAGAGTAGTTAGATTCGACAGTACTGACATCTTTTCTGCCATGGGCATTTCTGCAATGTGCTCCATGTTGGGACCCAACATATGGTTCTGTTCTTCTGCAGCATCAAGGAGTCTTTTCATCTGCGGGCAGATGTTGTCGACCTTCTCAAAGTTTGGAAGGGCTTGCTGAACCCACTGATGAGCTTCTCGTTCTAGCTTCTGCAATTTGCTATTCTCCATGACAATCTGCTCGTCAATAGTCTGCCTCATTTCTGCCTTTGTTGCCTTACGTCCTTCCAAGGCCTGAATACCTTGTCTTGTCTGCCTGGTCTGGTGATAGACTTGCCCATAATGAGTAGGCCAGTCTCTCAGCACTTCCTCAGTAACAATGGATTCCTCCATATGGTCCTGTAAGACTTTGTAAGCCTCCGAAAATGCAGTGTGCTGGGTCAAGAGAAGTCGGGCGGTCTCTTCCTTTTGTTCTGCTTTAGTCTCTTGGAGATGTGTCTGTATGGTCGACACCATGCCTTCAAAAAGCTGGTATGCCCTTTCCAGAGGTCGATCTGTAGCGTCTTCGATCGGGCCTAGAACGACCGATTGTGCAAGAGACCTGCATTTGCTGAGAAACTCGACTTGTTCTGCCTCCTTGTCTTTGAGCTCTTTACTTTTGGTGACCGTCCTCCTCTTTGACTCTTTCGCCAAGGTTTTGAGCAGTTGGCCGACCTCTGAGTCAGTTAGCGAACTTGCATCTTTTAGGATAATCTTCAGGCCGAATGTTCTATGGTTCTCTTTCTTTTTCTTCTGGGTGTCGGTCTGTGGCTCTTGGGTACCTGCAGTAGTTGAAGTTGGGTCTATGTTTGGTGGAACGGAGGCCGAGGGTTTTTCTGGTTGGTGAGGTGGTATAGAAGTCGGGGTTGTTTCTTTTTGAGGAGAGGGTATGGGGGACGGGGGTTTTTCTGTTTGAGGAGGTGGTATAACCACTTCCGGCTGTGACCCTGATGGTGGTTTTGGTTGTGAATCAGGAGGTGGCGGGGGTGGTGGAGATGATGGTGGTGGAGGTGGAGACGGAGTGGGGGAATGGTCAGGGGTCAAAAGAGTGATGGGACTGCGAGGTGGAATTTGGTCGGAATAGATACCTGCTTCTGACGGTGATGTGGGTGGTTCGTTCTGTATCCCGGGATCGATTTGCTCTGTGACTGAATGGATGTCTCCAATCACGTCGCCTCCGTTGTCGATCCTGGTAAAGGTCGTTGTTTCTTGGGCGTATATCTATTTGTTTTCTTTGAGAGGAGTCGTTGTCCATATTGTCTGTGCCGACTGGAACAGTGTAGGCAGCGTCGCGAAGAAGTCTCTAAGCTCCGCGTCCTTGTCGGCCCTGGCTCTTAGTGCTTCCGGAATTTCTCTTTGATATTCTTCCATGGGGCCGCCCAATTGTTCGGCTGGACCGTGTTCTTCGACTACGCGCGTTGGAGATGGAGGAGGGGGGGTCGACACAAGGTCGACGACGTTTTCAGGATTCTGTTGTGTTTTGGCTTTCTTGGGCCGACCTTCTGGAGCGCCGGCCTTGAGATATCGTTGAAACTGGGTTTCAACCGACACTTTATTGGCGCGGGCATCTTCGACAATGTCAACCGCCGTGGCTGCTAGTTCCTCGTCATCGTCGGACGAGTCAAGAATAAGCTTGCGCTTACCCCTGCCTGATTGTTGTTTTTGAGTCTTGAGTCTTTCCCTGGCGACGGCTATCTCCTTAGCTAGCTTCCTGATGTTGCTTTTGGATAGGGCATACTCAGGGTCGTCACCTTCGACTTCACCTGTCGGTTCTTGAGTGGGTTTGACGATTGCTGGCGCCGGAGGAGTTGTCTGTTGTACTGTCGGCTGTGTTTGTTCTGTTGGTTGTTGTTGTTCTGTTGGTTGGGGTTCGACTACCTTTGCAGTTGGAGGTTTGACAGTTAAGTGTACCCGACTAGTGGTCACGGTCGGGGTATCCTCCGACACAAATGTACTAATATACAGATTAAGCTCGTAGTCCTCCTACTTCTCCTGGTCTGTCAGCGGTTTGATAATCTCACAGATCACATATCACCAACGAAACCAATGTTGTAATCTCACAGATCACATAAGGTTACCAATAATACATACTAAAACATATAAATATACAGAGACAAGAGACAAGAACAGATAGAATAGAACAGAATACTTTATTACAATGAGTTCATACAAAGCACAGAACTAAACTGAGTTCTTGTGTGGCTCAACAGCCTAATATATACAAGTTACAAACAGTTACAAAATAACTACCTGTCGGTCCGGTGAACCGACACGACTGTTAGTTAGCCGACTTAATTAACTAGTTTAGTCGGCCGACCGACGTAGTCGGCTAATTGACTAGTCGGTCCATCGACTTAGTCGACTGACTAAGTCGGTCTTCGTTCAAGTCAACTTATGTTGACTTGCTCCTTCTACAACCCTTCACCAAGTGGGGGGTTGGTTTCATGATGTGCAACCTAGTTTATGCTAGGGGGAAAAGGATATCATTGTCGTTGTTGACTACTTTACGAAGTGGGTAGCAAAAATGCCTACTTTTAAGGCCGATGGTGAGACAACATCACATTTATTTTTCAACCAGATTATTGATAGGTTCGGTATCCCAAAGCAGATTGTCACTAACCATGGAAGTCACTTCCATAACAGTATGATGACAGAATTGACCACAATGCTAGGCTTTAGGAAAGACCATTCATCTTCCTTCTACCCATAGGCGAATGGACAAGTTGAGGCAACCAATAAGAACTTGAAAACCATTCTCAAGTGCAAGATAAATGCAAGTATGTCAAATTGGAACATTATGCTATATCCAACACTTTGGGAATACAAAACGAATGTGAATACTACCACGGGTTTCTAATCTTTCCAGCTCATACATGGGGTGGAAGCAGTCACACCTGTTGAATGAGAGATACCATCATTAAAAATTTCCATTCACGTACTTCCTGACACTACAGATATTGAAGAACATTTGTTACATTTAGAAAATCTAGATGAGCAGTGCAAATATGCGCTCAGCGCAAATGAGGCACACAAGAAATGGGTAAAAAACCAGTATGATAAAGCCATAAACCTAGGGTCTTCTCTGAAGGAGAACTTGTCCTACTTTGGGATCAAAATAAAGAACCCCTGGGTGTAGGCAAATTTAAATCCATGTGGTTAGGCCCGTATGTTGTGTCTAAGGTTTTGAAGAAGGGAGCATATGCGTTAATTGATTACGATGGTAATAAGCTGCCCAAGCCCAGAAATGGGCTCTACCTGAAAAAGTATTATACTTAGGCACAATACTTTTTCTTGTACATTTATGTAAAATAGGTTGCTACCAGTTAGTGTTTCTTACGCAGTATGCTGTTGTTTCAGATCTCTTTGGAGTGGTTCATAGGGTTAGTTGATGGCACCAATAGTCACAATTGCAATCTGGCTTCAGTCGCTTGGGTCATTTATGCACCCTCAGGACAACTGGTTGCCTTAGGTGGCACTTGCCTAGGTCCTACAACTAATAATATGGATGAATACAATGTTATCATTGAGCTGCTTTGGGATGCCATTTCATGTGGTATTACCTTCCTAGAATTTATACTTGATTCCCAGTTAGTTGTTTCTCAGTTTAATGGATATTATCATGTGATACACCCTGCTTTATTATGTCAGTTATTAAGAGTTATGTTACTTGAAAGTAATTTTGAACACATCTCATATAATCACATTTCAAGGAATCAAAACACAATCATTGATGCATTTGCGAATTACATACTAGATTGGCATTTGTTACAATTATTGTAAAATTAAAATACATAGACGCATTTGGAACACATGTAAATAAATAGGTATGTATATATATATATATATATTGTAAAAAATGTCCATATACATCGAGATCTGAAGATCCGTTCAATAAATAAATCCAAATACAAAATGGGGTCAACATCCATCATATGCTAGAGCTAGGGATGCTCCTCAGCCTCCTTGGCTGTGGCTGCCTCTACAGTCTCCTGATAACAAAGTACAATCTGGGTTACCCTTTGGAGAAGGCGCAACCAGGATGGAGGTACTCCAACGACATGCTGCTGTATTGACATTGGAATTCTATCCATCTATAGCGTGGGGACATCGTGGGTAAGCCTGACCAACTTCCCCTCTACTAAATGAAGCATAGCTTCATCTCCTCAACCTCCATAGGTTGAACAAAATTTCATAAAAATTAAATATTCAAAAAGTAAAAATTCATACCCATATCTCCCCATGTTCCTCTAGGAGGGAGGATGAGCCCAGGATCGCCTTTGAAATCTAAACGTGCATAGGGAAACTGCTCCAATGAAGACACCTATATACTCCACAAAGAGTAGAAGTCATCATCATATCCACTCTTGACTCCACCTCCACAACCCCGTTGGAGAAATATATCACCCCACCACCTAAGTCTAGGCTCATGGGGTGGGCGTGGTGGCAGGGTAACCACGAGACTGAGGGCAGGAACCCTCTCGAAGAAGAATGATACTAGTACATTGGCATAATTGAAATTCTTCTTCCTACCTCTTCTATAATAAGAAAGTTGTCTCTTCATGATCGAGACTAGTCCTAAACACCAGTCACACAATACTCCCCACAGACACTCCACTGCTATGCGCATATGAGTCCGCGTAGCCAAATGCAAAGCGGATGAGCTTGCTACTCTGACAACAATTTCTCACTATAACTTTCAAAGGAAAGCTAGCAATCCGTCCAATTGGGATTTGGGTCCCCGATTTCTTAGTCCCTGGTGCACAATATGTGTTGATGTAGTCTTGAACACTGAGAGGGTCACCCCCTCGACCAGTACCCTCCATGTTCACAGGTGCCCTTCTATGGGACAAACCAAAGATGAAATACATGTCCTCTATAGTAAGTTCCAAGGTTTCCTCTTGGAGGTCAAACAAACCAATATCATGATCCCACAAGTACACCAATATCTCGAGCAATCGAACTTGTGCCCACATGTTTAACATGCGGCAAAACTTAAGCAAGTCACACCTTCATAAAGCACTTAAAGTCATGGGAATGCCCATTGTCAGATGATCCATGTCCTCATTTTCCCTTTCATGCCAATAAAGAACCATGGTTACTTGCCCAAAAAACATTTTAACCATTAATTTTGCTTAAAAACCTTCATTACGCAGTAATCATGACTGTTCAGTGTAAACAGTGGGATCGATTTGCGGGTTGCTCTACTATCAAACTACGGTTACAATGAGAAATCACGGTTTCAAAGAAGGCTAACCGCAGTTACAGCGTAGTTCCTTTAGGGAGGGCCCAAAACCCAATTTTTAACCATGAAATTTAAAAATTAAAGACATGAAATTGAAGGAGGGGGAGATAGGGAGCACTCACACTTCGCGGAATTGGAAACCATCCACTGGATTTCCTGCACCGATCATTTGAAATAGAGAGGTAAAATAGTCTAAATGTGGTAAAAACTCAAATGGTATGTTTTTTATTTGATTTGCAACTATTTATAGTAAAAATTTCTGATTTTTACCCACTTTTGTATAGTTGAAGTTATTTTTATGTCATAAGAACTAATAACATGTGTCTTTACCTTAGTATTACACGCCCTAGATGAAATGAAACATGATTTCCTTTGCATATAGGGTAGAATTTGGTCCCTTTGCATATTTTTGTTGTTATACCTTATTTCCCGATGAACCTTAGGATTTCTTTTTCATCCATGGACTATGATGTATAACCACTTTTTCCCTTGTAAACATCGTTGTTCTTCCATGCTCACGGCCTCCTTTACATGGGTAACCCTAGTTAGAACATTTTATGGTGCCCATGCTATATTTGTGTTAGGTTGCGGGAGCCTTTGTAGTTATTTTTCATGTGAAAATGAACCTCATTTTGCATCTTTTTCCCAAGCTACCCTTGATTACAAGGCTCCCCGCCCTTATGGAGTTATCTTTAAGCTTTGGCCCGACTCTTTAAAATTGTCTGGATAAAAAAGTTACTTTTTTTTTCAGACTCGTTAAAGTAATTGAATGATCATCCACATCAGTGATAGTTTAACCCTTTTTCAGACCATGTGGATTACTTACAAAAAAGGAATACTCTATTTTCTTCAGAATCTAGAAGAGTATCTTCAGGCATAGGTTTATCTCTTTTCCGGATCCAGAGGACTAAATTTATGGAAAAGGAACCTGTTCAAGCTTAGTTTTCTCTTTTTCGTGCTCTGGACTAAAACATGCAAGAGATTGTCAGTGTTCTTTATGTCATTGTCATGCTCGTTAAACCTAATAAAAAGCATCGAGTTTACTGTTGTTTGTACCATTCTCATAAATAAATGGAACATTTCGAGTGATCTTTCCTTCCATATGTTGGAGGTTTTGCGGTCAGGGGGAGATTGTTGGAGGATATGCAGTCATATGGAAAACATATCAGAGTGTGATATGGTTGTCATTGATGGAAACATAGTTTCAAGCATGATCCATATGAACAGAGGACTCAGAAGAATCCATGGATGATGGCACAACATAGTTCCAAGTATGATCCAGATGAGAAGAGGAATAAAAAGAATCCATGGTTTGTGCAGAGATCTGATGGTCAGGAATGAATCCACAAAAGAAAATCAATGGCCATGAGCAAATCCGCAAAGTTTGAAAGAATATCTGATGAACATATCTGATGGACAGGAATGAATCCGCACAAGGAATCAATGGTCAAGAGCAAATCTGCAAATTTTCAGAGGTAATATGATGAACAACATTCGACGGTCATAAGTGAACCCACACAAGAAATCGACGGCACAGAAGGAGTGTTGCAGTGTGGGAGTGGAAAGGCAGAAGTCCAAAAGTTTGAGAATAAGAAAAGTTATATTTCCGATTTCTGAAGTTAGAAAGCGAAAAGAGAAAAGTTTGGAAATTGTCCAAACAAATATTGAAGACTTGAGTTCTGCATCCTGCACCAGATCTAAGATCGACGGTTGGGAAAGCGTGTACAAGAAATCGATGGCGAGAAAGGAGTTCTGAAAGTGGAAGTGGAAATTTTGGAAATTGTCTAAACAAATATCGAAGACCCGAGTTCTGCATCCCACACCGGATCTAAGATCGATGGTTGGGAAAACGTGCACAATAAATCAACGACGTGGAAGCAGTTCTGTAAGAAGAAGGTGGAAGTCCGAAAGCATAAATATTGGAAGTTGTTTAACGAAATATTGAAAACCCGATATCTGCATCCCGCACCGGATTCAAGCTCGACGGTCAGAAAAGATTGTACAAGAAATCAATGACGCAGATTGATTATGCAAAAAAGGATGTGCGGAAGACCGAAAGCGGAAATTATGAAATGATATCAAGAAAAGTCACATATCTGATATCCGATTTTCTCAGCAGATCAATGGTCATGGAGAGCCTGAAGAAGATCAATGGTGCGGAATGATTGGGGTGGAACTTGTCTATCTAAACCAAAATTACAAAACCAGGAGTGTGGAAACTCTGATTTGTTGTAGAAAACAACAAGTGCGAAAGAAGCCAAAGGATGAAGATTCGTTACAGAAATTCATGTTTTACCAATGATTGGACTTATTGTCTATCATAAGGCATCGAATAGTTTGATCAGTTATGGAAATAGACCATCAAGCTTACGAGTAGGTAAATAAGTTACATAATAACTTCTATAAAAGGATGGGAGATAGGAAGAGAAGATTGTGCTCTCTGCAGACAGAGAACTGGTGCTTAGATCGCCATCAAAGTGGAGATTAAAGAATGACAGAGGACTTTGAGCTCTTTCAAGAATATCTAGAACAGAGATGATGAGGGGAACCAAGATGCATAAGCAATTCAAGAGCAGATCTGTACATAGTTGGTTTGAATTTTTATATATGTTTTTCTAAATATTGTACTGTACATGTTTTAAATATGAGAAACAAGGGTGGTAGGGTGGTGCTCGGAAAAACATGTTGTCTTCTCTGTACAAGTGGAAGTTGATGCTTTCACTCAGTTGTAGCTGGAGAATGTTAATTTAGTGGGTGCTAGAAAAGCATGAGGGTTGGTGCTCTCTACAAGAAGGATTTTGTAAAACAGAGGTTGCAACCTCTTTTGAGTAGGTGCTCAAATAAAAATGAATGTTTGTCTGTATCTATCACGCATGTGTAATTGATAATCTTCATCTATTTTGTTATACTTGTTGGATTATCATAACTATAAGTTTGTAATCAATAATAAGGGTTTAAATTGTGAAAAATGGATTAATCTTTGGAAATAACTATTTCACCCCCCCTCTCAGTTATTTGAGTAATTTCAACAATTGGTAACAGAGCAGGTTCCCTTTGTCTAAAGGTAGATCTGAAAGCTTAAACATGACAAGTTATGAAGGGACGTCATCCAATAAGGTTCCTCTGTTTGATGGAACAAACTTTTCCTTTTGGAAGGTTAGAATGAGAACCTATATAATGTCTTTGGGAGCTGATGTGCGGGATGTAGTAGAGATTGGCTATGTAAATCCAGTTGTGCTAGCCTCCAAAGACGACAAGCTGGAATTTAGTTTCAATGCAAAGGAAATGAACGCTATTCTGAGTGGTCTTGTAGAGGTTGAGTTTGTTAAAGTAATGCATCTTGATTCTGCGAAAGAAATGTGGGATAAGCTTGTAAACAGTTATGAAGGAAATGAAAAAGTAAAGGATGTCAAACTACAGACATGTAGACAAAAATTTGAACAGCTAAAAATGAATGAGGATGAGATTGTCAGTAAATATTTCCTAAGAATAGAAGAGACTATGAATGCCATGAAGGGTCTTGGTGAAAAGTTCGATGAAGCTTTCCTAGTTCAAAATTTTTTAAGATCTCTACCTAAGAGATTTAATCCCAAGGTCTCAGGAATAGAAGAATTGAGTGATCTAAAAACTCCGCCCATTGACCAACTCCTAGGTATTTTGATAGCCTATGAAATGAGGACTGGTAAAGATAAATCCACCACTCGAGAAGCTTCTTTTAAAGCAGATAAACATACTGATTCTGAAATAGATGTGGTTGAGGAAAAATTTGTAAGGAGGTTGAAGAAAGGTTCAAGTAAATACAAAGGCAATATGCCATTTAAATGTTTTAAATGTGGTAAAATAGGTCATTTTGCTTCCAAATGTCCCCTCAAGCACAAGAGGCAGACCTTTGATGATGATGAAAGTTATTCATTTAATAAATACGGTAAAGAGGCTAAACACAAAAAGTAAATCCTGTGTGTAAATGATGTTAACTCTTCAAAAGAAACAGAAAATGATTCATCTGGTGAAGATGAAGTGAACAACATTATGCTTATGGCCATAGATGATATTGGAAATGAATGTATAGAAAGTGACTTGAATGAGGAAGAATTCATGGTCGACATGGAAGGGGAACTAATTAGTGCTCTAGAGGAAATTGATAGGTTTAGATTAAAGAAAAGAAAACCAAAACCGTTACTGGTGTAGTATGAAAAGAATGGCAAAAAACCAAGTGAAGACATTGCCTTGTTAAATTTGGAACTAGAAGAAGCAAAGAATATAGAAGAGCTTCTTAGACAACAATTAACAAAAGGGAAAAAGAGATGTGCAGATTTGGAAGCAGAAGTATTGGCAGCTAGAAAGAGTTGAATAAATTTCAAGGTCTGTACCTCCAGAATCTGTCCAGTATCAAGGCTTTAGAGGAATTGAACAACATTCTCAACAAGCAAAGGTCCCCATGGGTAAAAAAAGGTCTTGGCTATGAAGAAGGTTAATGTAGCAAGCAATCAGAATGCAAACCTACTATGCAAACAAAAGGAAATGAGGCAAGTACAAGAGTCATAAATTCAGATCAGAATTATGAACCAAGGAATGTTCAGAAACATAGTCAACAAAAGGAAAGACCTCCAATATTAAGGTACAATTTTTTTTTCTATGGTTACTGTTATTGTTGCTCTAATTTTGGTCACAAATCTGCAAACTGTGCATTTAATTTTAGAAACATGCAATCAAGGAACAATCAAGGGCTACAACATAGAACAAGACAGTCAACAAGCAAACAAGAACTGCATACAACTCAGGTAATAACTCATGATAGAAATAACAATCCTTTGATTTACTGTATAGTGTGCCAGAGTGTTATGTTTGTCATAACTTTGGACAGAAGGATTCAAACCCTCATCTGAAGGATTAAAAAAAAGACCCAAGATTGAATTACTCTGCTAGAAGTAATAAAGTTTGGAAGAAGAAAGAGGATAACAAATGTGGCTTAGTCCTTTCTGTCCAGAAGAAAAAAGGTCCCTGGTACATTGACAATGGATGTTCCAAACATATGAGTGGTGATAAAAGTAAATTTCTGTCTCTAAGTGAAAATAAATCAGGAAATGTAACTTTTGGAAATGATGCTCCAGGGAAGATCAAAGGAAAAGGAATGGTCAAGTTGAGTAATGGAAAAGGGAAAGCCCAAGATGTGTTGTTTGTAGATGGACTAAAACATAATCTTCTTAGTGTCAGTCAGGTTTGTGACAAAGGATGTGAAGTTGTTTTCACTTCTAAAGATTGCAAGATAAAGTCTGTAACCTTAGGATGGTTGGTTGCAAAAGGTATAAGAACCGTGTTATCACCAACCTTGTAGTTGCTTATGTGAGGTGGATACAGGATGGATGGTAGAGGGACAAGCAACTAAGGAGGTGGAACCAAGACTGCTTAGACTCCCAAATGGATGGTTGTCACGTCAATCAAGGCATCCTTCACTTTATGTGTCTTAACCCAAGACATCAAAGGGGGAGACCCAAATCTACTCCTGACAGGAGAGATCCAACCTAAACACCAGATCAGATCAAATGGACTTGAGGTACGTAAGGTGTAAGGTAGTGGAACCCCTAGATCTATGGATGATATCATGAGGTGATCCGAGGCATTGGATTAGGGTTTAGGAAATATGAGGTTCGATCCAAGTTGGAACATAGGTGACCTATGAGGCAAATACTAGATCTAGGTTGAGGTACTAGCAACATGTGAAGATATCTGCTGCCTTGGGAAACATGACCAATGCAGGGAGGTCAAGGACATGATTGGGGCTATCTAGTACCGATGGATAGACTTGATGAAAGATATGACAAAGTCAACGTACCCAAGTCACCAAGGAATAGTCAGATTACAAGGAAAAGAGGCCAAAGAGGGGGTAGTGCTAGGGTTGGAGATCAATGCCTGCCAGATCTAGGGCAATGGAGTCATTATCTGCCCAGTGTTGGAGAAGACCCACTTGGGAGATACCCTGATCTACAAACCCAGAAAGGTATTTGGCCAGAAAAGTCAGTCTACAGAAAAACCAGCAGCAAGGTGGCTAACGCTAGGGTTTGAAAAGTCAATTTCTTAGATCTAGGGAAATCTGGAGACTTCCAGCTCAATGTTTAAGGAGAAATGGAAAGAGGGTGACCTGATCTATAAACCCACTAAGTTTTTTGCTGGAAAAATAAGATCTCGGGAAAAGTAAAAAAAATGGTGAGGAGTGCTGAGGTTTGGGAGGATTGTTTCTCAGATCTAGGGCAAACAAGGAAGAATTAGCTCAGCTTTGAGGATGAATTGGTGAGGGGAGGACCCGATCTACAAAACCCAACAATGGTTTGTCTAGAGATCTAGCGGTTTATTTTTTAGTATTTTTGGTTTTTTATTATTTATGCAATTTTCAGTAAAATGAAGAAAAGCATGTGTCAATGGATTGAGATCCGGAAGAAAAGAACTAACTTGCAGATCTTACCTGAAAATCCTTGTAGATGCCTTGAAGGTGATGATCCCTGCTTTCCTGATTAAATTGAGAATACCTGTGTGATTTCTAAGTCCAACGTTTTGCTCTAAGTGACCAATGCACCCTCTCTCATGCACAAGCAAATGTCAACAATATCAGATTTACTGTGTCATGAGAAAAAGACAAGATCTATAGAAAAATAACAAGATGTAATCATATATCACAATGAAGCTAATGAAAACCCCATGTTACAGACGAAGCCAGTCCAAGCGAGTTGAGGTGCCCCTGCAAAAACGCCTAAGTTAATTTGCCCTCCTGTAGACAAGACAATGATCCCTAAAAATATAGATCTCACACAAATTTCCCGAATGCTAGGAAGCAAAATACTTTCCAATCACCATCTAAGAACACTAGATGCAAATGAGATCCATAAAATATCCACAAGAAAGTTTTTCTGTTAATCAGATCCAAGAGCCAAAGACCCCTTACAAATGAGAAGCTCTCTCCTTTAAATAGTAATGATAGAACCAAAATCCTAACCATTTTTCAAATGAGTGGCTAATATTAAAAGATACAAATGTTCTAATCAACAATTGAGATGAGCTCAACATACAATACATGGATCAATGTAACAATATAATATAAAAGTGGACTAAATCACCCTAGGAAAGGGGATCACACTCAATAAGAAATAAATGAAGCACATGATGGGTCGATGGAATGTTAACTAAATCCCTCTGGGTGTCCCCATGACACAATAAAATAACATAATCTTTTATATTTATGAATTTTTTCCTCCTTGAGGAAATCATGAGCCTCCCCAAAGCCCCAGAAAATAATATAAAAATTTCAGTTTGTAGATTTCTGCGGTGAGATAAGTTGTTGTGGGGTTTTTCCGGACAATCCACAGTAGACATTTTTAAGTCGACGTTTCGATTCCGAATCGGGAACCATCATCAGGACAAGTAGTCACTTGGTAAAGCTGCAGCTCCGGATTTAAATATAGGTTGGTGAAGTTTTATAATTAAATTGGCCGACTAGTCCTAGGTTAAGGAAAATAAATTTAATACAAATTGGCCGACTAGTCCTAGGTTTAAAAATTCTTAAAAGTTAAAAGTTCTAAAGTTAAAAATACATGTTTAATAATTTTTTTTTATTAATAATTTTAAAAGGTTAAAAGTTTTAAACTTAAAAAGGTTTAAAACAAATTAAAAATTTTTAAAAATCTTTTATTTATTAAATTTCTTTTCCTTAACCTAGGACTAGTCGGCCAATTTAATTATAAAAATTCACCAACCTATATTTAAATCCGGAGCTGCAGCTTTACCAAGTGACTACTTGTCCTGATGATGGTTCTCGATTCAGAATCGAAACGTCGACTTAAAAAAGTCTACTGCGGATTGTCCGAAAAAACCCCACAACAATATAAAAATTCCCGAAAAATAGGTGTGGGCCCAGTTTGGTGCTGCAACTGCTAGAGAAGGTCTGGAGGACATCACTCTCATCATCATGACTCATCCCATGCCATTTAATTTCCTCAGTAGCCCAAATCGATTTCTTCATTAGCCATTTAATCATTTTTTAATCTGCCTTGGGAAACATGAACCTACCAAAACAACCTCATAGGGTGCCTGCGTTGTCCAACTGAGCCCACAAGGCTCTCTAAGAGGGGGGTACTATGGTACAATCAAGTGGCTGCACTCCCCATTCCCCATATAGTGCCCTAGGAAATCCAATAAAAACATCTCCCTTCTCAGACACATCATCCAGTGAAGCAAAACTGCATTAGAAGGGTAAAATGAGCCTGAACAGCTCTGTAAGTTCCCAAAATTGAAAACAATTTGTCTCACTAGACTCAGAGAATCCAAATGCATCTAGGGTATATACTCATACCCTTTCCAGGTCTCTACCTGATCTTCAACAATATCTAATAGACAAAATAATAACTTGTAAATGATCAGACAACCAATATAACTCAGGCTGGCATCCATATGTTGCAAGTGTTCAAAGGCTAAGACATGCTATACAAATAATTTAAGTAACAATCATAACAAGTAGTAGCCATTTCACTGGAGGTTCATCCATTAAATACATATATATAGGGTTTCATTTATTAATCATAACTCAGATAAGACTTTCAAGACTATACTCACTTCATAGTTGTAGCCAATTTGCTAGTGAAGGGTGAATGCTAAAATTTTCAAGGCCAGGACAAAGGATGACCGCGAACTCAACATTGTGACACTTTGGATATGGAAAGGGAATGTAGACTCTATCCATATGTGGGACAAACAATAACAAATGGGATGGAAATGCCTCACAAATGGGTGAACAACATCAGAGGAGCTTACTCACCTTGACAAATGCTCACAATCCAACTCAATACAAGTAAGGCCAATAATCTTTAGATAGAACTTTTAGGAACCATTTATTTTTGGGCCTTTGATTTTCATAGCCTTGGTCTATGCACTTTTATGTGGACTTTTATTATTTTAGGCTTTGCATTCATGTATGTTGAAAAACACTACTTTTCATGAATGTTTAAGATATTTCATTACAATATTTCTAAGAGCCAATTTCATTAGGCTAGTCTTTCATTCATGTATGTTGAAAAACACTACTTTTCATGAATGGGATTTTTGTAAGATATTCATTTCATTTCAAGATACATTGTATTGATGGCAGCGCTACTTGTTTCAGGTAAGCAAACACATCCTAGGTAACTCAGAGCTGAGACACAAATAAACAGGGAGCTTTTTCCAACAAAGGCTCTAGCGGGGAAAAGGTCCTCCATGCCACAAGTCAAGCAGTAGGTTGGGTTAAAAAATAACCGGAAGGTAATGGATGGGTGGAGACACTGAAAGATGAAACCAACACTAACAAGCCAAAAAATGGTGGGAAAGACTACCTCTATTCTCCCTAAGGAGGGTAAAACCGATGAGTATAGATAAAAAACTTCCAAGTCTGAGTAGGGAAATCAATACATAACATGGATACATCCAATTCCATATATTCATATGATTGTTAGATCATGACACTAAATGCTAATACATGTCACAAAAATGAGTATAAGAGCAATGATAACCATAACACCATATATAAGTTGAGTCGTAACCATGCACATAGTCTATCTAAACCATCCTCTATCCAATGAGAAAATACTGATACCAATATGGGAATCATGAACTACTCTGTAAATGACTAAATGACTACATCAATCCTCAAATCTAAGTGTCCTGAGACTCAGTCCTGGCATGGGAGAGTACCATAGTCCACTAGTAACATAATGATCCATCAAAACTGCTCATCTCAGCATCTCATATGTAGGATATTTGGCTGAAAAAATGCACTGAATCTGAAAAATAGAATATGGTAGCCCAGGTACTATATATGTGATAACATCTCGCTCCAGCTTGGACAACTGCTTTGCTGAAAAGAGCTCTTGAGAACCTCAGAATCTCTGGTCCTCATACTTTACTTTTTGCATCCTCAATCAATCCTTCCAGCTCTACAACCGCTACCAAAATTCCACTGACTACCTGCAACATGTCCATAGCTATACCCAACTCACAGACCGGTCGTCAGAACAATATGTGGATAAAATACAATACTGACATTAAAATGCATGAAACTGAAAAGAATAAAATAAATCTAATCTATAACCATAACTTTTAAGAAAAGTTTGATTTTTTTATTGTGCATGAGAAAATAAAATAAACTCAAGACTAAACTAAGAGCTTCAAAAGGTGAGCTTCAGGAAAAGACAAAAGATGCAAGACTGACAGGCTAAAATACTGCCCAGCAAAGGATTATTCAGTTCCTACCTACTCTAAACTAACAATTAGTTAAGTGCTAAGTAAAATGATAGATTGAATGTAACCACTTGCTAAAATGATCGATTGTTCTTTCTTTACAGTTAATGACCCAACAAGCCAGAGATGGTTTAGAAGCAATGTATATGAGAATTGAAACCATTCTAACTTGTTGTTTGAAATTCAAATAAAGATCTGGAATGACAGCATGCCAAGGCTGAAATCGACTTTTTAGAAACTCATCCATCAAGATACTGATAGGATCATAAAAGGTATGTGAGCTCATACTTGATGGAAGACTCATGATTCAACCACTCCAAACAGTTCTTTGTTTTCTCCTCTACCTTCATAGGGCATTCAATTATATTTACTCCAGAAGAAATGGGAGAAGCAAATGGGGACAAGTTGTAATGTAATGAAATCGTGAATCAGATCAAGCCCATTTGTTGTTTAAAAATGGATAAAAGATGAAATTGATCTTTATACACCTTCTCCAACCATCCATAATACATATTTACAAATTAATTTTTTTTATTCATTACGGATGACTGAGAAGAGACATGACGTGCTTTTTCCCCAATTATGCGATAATGCTTAAACTCCTGATTCAAAATTTCAAAAGTAACAACTTGATTAAAAGACAAATCCATACAAGAAGACTTGAAAAATTGGGATGGGAGGGCGGATTGAAAATTTTCTCCCAGACTTGGAATAATTGATCTCAGAATTTGATGAGAGGAAAGAGCTTTTGAATTAATTGTAGGAGTGATTTCAAGATTCGAAATAAGGTTAGTATCCACACATTGAACCAACATATTCTGATGAAGGAATGGATGAATAATTCTACCGATACTATAAGGGAAAGGATCCTCATTGCAATGTTCTTGATGAAGTTCACTTATAATCGTATCATCATGTGATTGTTCTTCTTTAAGCTCTAGATAAGGAAAAATATCAATAAGTTCAGTTTCAGTTTCCCTATCACTCTTACAGGTGTGCTCTTCAATCACACTATGATCACAAGATTTCTCTTCAACAGAAGTTTGATTGATTTCATCAAAGTCTGAATCCAGATTCATATGAGCTGAATACTGACTAAAATTATCGTCAATTAGGCAATGACTATGGAGTTTCTCTTCTAAAGGATTTTTAATGGACTCACAAATGGAAGGCTCAACTATGGATGTTTCTTGATTGTTAGGTTCCCTTCCACGAATTAAATCCAATATTTGCTCTGTGACTACTTCAGGTAAAAACAACAGAGTATCTTGTATGATTTGATTTATATCCCTCTTAATTTCAGCATAAGGTTTTGAAACATTATCCTCAAAGTACTCTGTAACATTCTTATGGATTGTAGGCATGCTCATAATTTGGAACATTTCAGGAGAGGAATGATCCAATCGGGAAAGCAAATTGCCAATATGATGATTATAATCATTGCTAGATTCACACTCTAAAGAACTATCAGTGTTCCTACCCAACTTATCTATTAATAGATCTATGAACATGTCATACCTAGTGATGGATTTTGGTGCTAAATGATCAAACCACAGTTGACCATTCCCTCGCAAGAATTCTCCTAAGGCTCACATGTAAACATTCTCATTGTTCGCACCTCTAATTTCCATGTAATCCCAGAGAATGTCCAAATGAATTTCAATAGATATATCATTATTTCCACTAAACTGGGTTAACCTCCTAGTGTAATCATTTGGCATAGGGTGAGGTGCTCCCGGTATTTCAGAAAAGTCAAAAGGAGATCGTTTGTCTTGTTTTTTAATAGCTCTGGTTACTTGGCTATAATGCTTTGGCTGGGACTGACTTCTAGGTTCATGTCGACTTATAGGTCCACTCGGGATGTTTGGGAAATATTTATTGCATGGGTGAGGAAGTTTGTGGGTATCATAAATATTGTGATTACTAGATTCATACCCATAGTCATGCTTGAGATCATCCTCATACCCGTAGTCTGACCTCCATCTATCCCTTTTGTTTATTTGTCTTGTATTTTCAATCATGTTTTTGGTTAATTCCTTCATGTGCCTCAAAAATACATCTAAATTCATTATGATTTATGGGATGGGTTCGCTTCTTAGTGGAGTCGCCAGGTGAACGAATTGCTGTGTTCACCAATGGATAATGTCATAGGAGAGGTGAGGTATGTCGAACCAAGGTAGGCCTCTACCTCCCCGGAAATGACGCCAAAATGTTATCACCAACCTTGTAGTTGCCTATGTGAGGTGGATCCAGGATGGATGGTAGAGGGACAAGCAACTAAGGAGGTGGAACCAAGACTGCATAGACTCCCAAATGGATGGTTTTCATGTCAATCAAGGCAACCTTCACTTTATGTGTCTTAGCCTAAGACAACAAAGGGGGAGACCCAGATCTACTCCCGACAAGAGAGATCCAACCTAAAAACCATATCATATCAAATGGACTTGAGGTACATAAGGTGTAAGGTAGTGGAAACCCTAGATCTATGGATGATGTCACAAGGTGATCTGAGGCTTTGGACCAGGGTTTAGAAAAAATGAGGTTCAATCTAAGTTGGAACACAGGTCACCTATGAGGAAAATACTGGATCTGGGTTGAGGTACTAGCAACAGGTGAAGATATCCGCTGCCTTGGGAAACATGACCAATGCAGGGAGGTCAAGGACATGATTGGGGCTATCTAGTACCGATGGATATAATTGATGAAAGATATGACAAAGTCAACGTACGCGAGTCACCAAGGAACAATCATATTACAAGGAAACGAGGCCAAAGAGGGGGTAGTGCTAGGGTTGGAGATCAGTGCCTGTTAGATCTAGGGCAATGGAGTCAGTATCTACCCAACGTTGGAGAAGACCCACCTGGGAGATACCCCAATTTACAGACCCATAAAGGTATTTGGCCGAAAAAGTCTGTCTACGGAGAAAACTAGCAGCAAGGTGGTTAGCACTAGGGTTTGAAAAGTCAATTTCTCAGATCTAGGGCAATATGGAGACTTCAAGCTCAGTGTTGAAGGAGAAAAGGAGGACTGTTTTTTAGATCTAGGGAAAACTAGGCAGAATTAGCTCAGTATTGAGGGTGAATTGGTGAGGGGAAGACCCAATCTACAAATCCCAGCAGTGGTCTATCCAGAGATCGAGCGGTTTATTTTTTAGTATTTTTGGTTTTTTATTATTTATGGAATTTTCAGTAAAATAAAGAAAAGCATGCGTCAATGGATTAAGATACGAAAGAAAAGAATTAACCTGCAGATATTACTTGGAAATCCTTGTAGATGCCTTGAAGGTGATGATCCCTGCTATCCCGATCAAATTGAGAAGACCCGTGTGATTTCTAAGGCCAACGTTTTGCTCTAAGTGACCATTGCGCCCTCTCTCCTGCACAAGCAAACGTCAACAATATCATACTTACTGTGTCATGAGAAAAATACAAGATCTACAAAAAAATAACAAGATGTAATCATAGATCACAATGAAGCTAATCAAAACCCCCTGTTACAGACGAATCCATTCCAAGCGAGTTGAGGTCCCCCTGCAAAAATGCTTAAGTGAATTCGCCCTCCTGTAGACAAGACAATGATCCCGAAAAAATATAGATCTCACACAAATTTCCCGAATGCTAGGAAGCAAAAGAATTTCCAATCACCATCTACGAACACCAGATGCAAAGGAGATCCAAAAATATCCACAAGAAACTTTTTCTATTAATAAGATCCAAGAGCCAAAGACCCCTTACAAATGAGAAGCTCTATCCTTTAAATAGGAACGAGAGAACGAAAATCCTAACCAATTTTCAAATGAGTGGCTAAGATTAAAAGATACAAATGTTCTAATGAATGGTTGAGATGAGCTCAACATACAATACATGGATCAACGGTAACAATATAATATAAAACTGGACTAAATCACCCTAGGAAACGGGATCCCACTCAACAAGAAATAAATGAAGCACATGGTGGGTCCATGGAGTGTTAACTAACTCCCTCTAGGTGTCCCCATGGCACAATAAAATAATATAATCTTTTATATTTATGAATTTGTGCCTCCTTGAGGAAATCATGAGCCTCCCAAAAGCCCCAAAAAATAATATAAAAATGCCAGAAAAATAGGTGTGGGCCCAGTCTGGTGCTGCAACTGCTGGAGAAGATCTCGAGGAAATCACTCTCATCATCATGACTCATCCCATGCCATTTCCTTACCTCAGTAGCCCAAATATATTTCTTCTATAGCCATTTAATCATTTTTTAAGCTGCCTCGGGAAACATGAACCTGCCAAAAAAGCCTCCTAGGGTTCCTGCGCTGTCCAACTGAGCCCACCAGGCTCTCTGGGAGGGGTTTACTATGGTACAATCAAGTGGCTGCACCCCATATGCCCCATACAATTCCATAGGAGATCCAATAAAAACATCTCCCTGCTCAAACACATCATCCAATGAAAAAAAACTGCATCAAAAGGGTAAAATGAGCCTGATCAACTCTACAAGTTCCCAGAACTGAAAACAAGCTGTCTCACTAGACTCAGAGAATCCAAATCCATCCAGGGTATATAATCATACCCTTTCCAAGTCTCTACCTGATCATCAACAATATCCAATAGAAAAAATAATAACCTGTAAATGATCAGATAACCAATATAACTCAGGCTGGCATCCATATGCTGCAAGTGTT
Organism: Pseudotsuga menziesii; assembly: GCA_001517045.1. NCBI lineage: Eukaryota > Viridiplantae > Streptophyta > Pinopsida > Pinales > Pinaceae > Pseudotsuga > Pseudotsuga menziesii. The sequence goes on along the minus strand of LPNX011077610.1, from coordinate 62,688 downwards.
CAAAGGCTAAGACATGCTCTACAAATCATTTAAGTAACCATCATAACAAGTAGCAGTCATTTCACTAGGAGTTCATCAATCAAATACATATATATATAGGGTTTCATTTATTAATCATAACTCAGATCAGAGTTTCAAGACTATACTCACTTCATAGTTGTAGCCGATTTGCTAGTGAAGGGTGAAGGCTAAAATTTTCAAGGCCAGGACAAAGGATAAGCACCAACTCAACATTGTGACACTTTGGATATGGAAAGGGAATGCACACTCTAGCCATATGCGGGACACACAATAACAATGGGGATGGAAGTGCTTCACAAATGGGTGAACTACTTCAGAGGAGCTTACTCACCTTGACAAATGCTCACAATCCAACTCAATATAAGTAAGGCCAACAATGTAATGTCCCCGGTTTTGACCTCGTTTGCATGATGTATATAATGTAATTCATCATGGTGAGGAGCTCAAGGCAAAAGCCCCACCATCGATTTGGTTGTGTGTGTGTGTTTCGACAATGGGGATAGTTGCCGATTGTTTATCGTGCCATTTGGCACATTATAATTCGGCATCATGTAAATACGCACATCAATTAAAACTAAAACCACAACCAGCTACGGCAGTGCAACGTTGAATGAAAAGGGCATGATTCCAAAGGATAAGGGGTGGGGATGTCAAACCTTAGTCTATGAGGGAAAAACCCATGTTTTGCCACCTTTGTTTGTTTGCCACCTTTTCTGGTCTCATCCAACCTTGTCAACCTCTTTTAATGCTTCAGCTGGTGGTTGAGGAGTGATGGCTGAGTGGTTGAGGGCAGTAATTTCCTTTGGGAGTGGGGTGGCAGGACTATCAGTCCCTTACCCACACCCACACACCACCCACGACTCCGTTCTCACCCTGCGGGTTCATCCTCCCCATGCTGAGCGTTCTACTATTCATCCACGTGCAGAGGCCACTGTCTGTTTGCTTACACAGCTGGGCTTCAACCTTCACGACGGTGGTCGGTTTCCTGCTCGCGCGCAGGTTCGTGGTCTGTTCATTCCTCACGCGGGGGCCGCTATTTGTTTTTCCTCACGCAGAGGGGTGGGAGTCTTGCTCATCCTCATGCACAGGCAGAGGATCTGCTGGATCTCACGCGGCTAGGAGGAGAGTTGCTTACCTGTGGTCATTCACGTTTTCCACAGAGTGGAATTGGGTAAGTCTCCTTGGGATTTTGTGGTCTGGTGCAGGTTGCACTCACGCACAGACTGTTTGGGGTCGTTTTCCCATGTTGTGAGCCTTGCTCACTGATTGTGTTTTGGGGCTGTTGTCTTCCTCACGTTTTGTTGGCTATGGTGTCCAATTGCGTTTTGGGCTGCTGTCGTTACCCTAGTTTGGGTGTGGTTGCCAAGTTGTTTTGGCCACGTTAGGGCCAAGAACAACTTTGAGTTGCCTTGTGGGCTTGAGTTGTGCATCATCTGTTGTTTGGGACTGTCACCGGTTGTTTTGCTTTCTTCACAGGGCTGTGAAGGGGTTGATTGCTACGGGTATGCAGTGGTTGGTCTTCGGACTGTGCTGGCTTGGCCGCTTGTTGAAGGCCTGTTAAACCCAACAGTGTTTGGTTTGGCTGTTTTGTGTCCCCTCGGCTATGTGTAAGCCTGCAATTGACCCTTATCCTTGGAGGAATCATGCCCAGCTCGGGGGTGGCAGTGTACTGAGAGAATGATGGCATGCTGGCCTATGGTTGGGTGGAACGTTGCAGCAACGTAGCTGGTTGCGGGCAAGTTCTTCATTGAAAGATAAGTGCTGTGGCTATTCCATCTCTGCAATTATATTGATGTTTAATGAGTTATGATGAACATGTTGAATGCTGGTTTATGAATATGTTTTCTCCCGCTGAATGATTGAGTAATTATGCATCTTGTATGATGTTTTATGCATTCTGTTATGTTGTTTAAGCTTTTAATATCAGCATTTCTCCTGTCCATGTTCATGGGACTGTTTGCCCGGCTGAATTTGATGTTCGTCGCGTCCTCTTCGCCGGTCTGAGGGATGGGGACGTGACAAACAATCTTTAGATAGAACTTTTAGGAACCATTGCTTTTTGGGCCTTTGATTTTCATAGCCTTGGTCTACGCATTTTTATGTGGAATTTTATTCTTTTAGGCTTTGCATTCATGTATATTGAAAAACACTACTTTTCATGAATGTTTAAGATATTTCATTACAATATTTCTAAGAGCCAATTTCATTAGGCTAGCCTTTCATTCATGTATGTTGAAAAACACTACTTTTCATGAATGGGATTTTTGCAAGATGTTCATTTCATTTCCAGATACATTGTATTGATGGCAGTGCTACTTGTTTCAGGTAAGCAAACACATCCTAGGTAACTCAGAGCCGAGATACAAATAAACAGGGAAGTTTGTCCAACAAAGGTTCTAGCGGGGAAAAGGTCCTCCATGCCACAAATCAAGCAGTAGGTTGTGTTAAAACATAACTAGAAGGTAATGGATGGGTGGAGATAGTGAACGATGAAACCAACACTAGCAAGCCAAAAAATGATGGGAGAGACTACCTTTATTCTCCCTAAGGAGGGTAAAATTGATGAGTATAGATCAAAAACTTCCAATTCTGAGTAGGGACATCAATACATAATATAGATACATCCAAGTCCACATATTTATATGACCTCCAAATCATGACACTAAATGCTAATACATGTCACAAAAATGAGTATAAGAGCAATGATAACCATAACACCATATATAAGCTGAGTCATAACCATGCACATAGTCTATCTGAACCATCCTCTGTCCAATGAGAAAATACTGATACCAATATGGGCATCATAAACTACTTTGAAAATTACTAAATGACTACTTCAGTCCTCAAATATGAGTGTCCCGAGACTCAGTCCTGGCATGGGAGAGTACCATAGTCCACTAGTAACATAATGATCCATCAAAACTGCTCATCTCAGCATCTCATATGTAGGATATCTGGATGAAAAAATATACTGAATTTGAAAAATAGAATATGGTAGCCTGGCTACTATATATGTGATAACAAACTGAAAACAATGTCTATGTCTTGAAAGAAGAACAAGAAGAATGTCATCTAAGAAAGTATGATGAAAGTTGGATTTGGCATAGGAGACTTGGACATTTAAGATTTGATCATAAAATCAAACTTGTGAACAATGGGGCAGTAAGATATCTTCCAAAGATATCAAAGCCATATGACTTTGTTTGTAAACCCTGTAAAATGGGAAAATTGACCCGCACACAGTTTAAATCCAAGAACTTCACATCAACAGACAAACCACTTGAGTCAGTACATATGGATATGTGTGGACCATACGGAAAAGAAGGTACAAGAGGAGAAAGATATTTTATGTTCGTCATTGATGATTATTCTAGACTTACATGGGTTGCTTTTCTGAAAGAAAAATCTGAGGCACTTGAAAGTTCAAAACTTTTAAGGCCTTGAGTGAGAATCAAACAGGAAAAATACTAAAGGCAGTAAGATCTGATGGAGGAGGAGAGTTCTGTTCAGGAGACTTCAAGGAGTTTTGTGATAAAAATGGAATTAAGAGAGAATACACTATTCCAGGCACCCCACAACAGAATGGGGTCGTTGAGAGACAAAATAGGTCAGTAAAACAGATGCAAGATCAATGATGAATGAAAAGAATATTTCTCAGACATACTAGGTATAGGAAATTCACACAGTTCTTCATATTCTTAATAAAGCTCACCTAAGGCAGAACAATGATAAGACTCCCTATGAACTATGGTTTAGAAGACATGCTTCTATCAAACACTTTAAAGTCTTTGGAAGTAAGTGTTATATCAAAAATAATGATGAACATCTTGGGAAATATGATGAAAGGGCTGATGAAGGTATCCTCTTAGGATATGCTGCAAACAATAAAGGGTATACTTGTTATAATATGAGGCTGCACAAATTGGTTGATTGTATTGACATCAATATCGATGAAGGAATCCCTATGAAAGACATTCAAATAAGTAGTGTTGAACCAGATACAGAAGATACAGTTGAAGTTAAAGAAAAACAGGTCCAAGAATCAAAACAAGAAGATTCAGAGTCAGATGATGAACATGCCAACACTCAGACAGATTCAAGGCAGCAGACAAAAACAAAAGCACATTCCAGAATAGTTCAGAAGAATCATCCTGAAAGTCAGATAATTGGGGACAAGAATAAAGGAGTGCAGACAAGAAGAAATTTGATCAAATCTTCATAACAATCTCAGATTGCTTTCCTATTTATGACGAAACCTAAGAATTTTGAAGAGTCTAGTGAGGATGAAGATTGGGTTAAAGCCATGAATGAAGAGCTTGATCATATTGAAAAAAATAACACTTGGGAGTTGGTTCCTAGACCTGTAGATAAAAATGTAATAGGCTCCAAGTGGGTGTTTAAAAACATGATGAATGAACAAGGACAAATTGTGAGGAATAAAGCTCGATCAATCTGCAAAGGGTATGCCCAAGTTGAGGGACACGACTTTGATGAAGCTTTTGCACTAGTAGCACAATTGGAAGCCATCCGAATGTTTCTTGCCTATGCCACTCATAAGAACTTCAAAGTATATCAGCTGGATGTTAAGTTAGCCTTTCTCAATGGAGATCTGGAAGAAGAAGTCTAATTAAAACAACCTGAAGGGTTCCACCTGATAGACAATCATAACAACGTCTGCAAATTGAAGAAGGCTCTATATGGATTGAAACAATCACCCAGATCCTGGTATCAGAGACTGGATAAATATCTACAAGACAAAGGTTTCAAGAAAGGTACTGTTGACAATAACTTGTATATCAAATCTGAAGGTGATAATCTATTAGTAGTTTGGGTGTATGTGGATGACATTATATTTGGATGCACTAATGATTCTTCTATGCAGTGGTTTTCTAATGCCATGCAATCTGAGTTTGATATGTTAATGATAGGAGAACTGTCATTCTTTTGGTCTTGGCATTATCCAGAATCCCGAAGTTTTATTTCTCTCCCAAGAGAAGTGTTTGAAGGAAATGTTGAAGAAATTTCAAATGGAAGACTCATCACTTGTCAGTACACCTATGGTTGTTGGATGTAAACTTAGAAAGGATGATCCCTCACCAGATGTTGATCAGAGAAAACATCGGTCAATGATAGGAAGTCTCTTATACAACACAATATCTCGTCCTGATATCATGCAAGCTGTTGGAATGGTAGGAAGATTTTAGTCTGCTCCTAAGCAAAGTCATTTGGTGGATGTGAAGAGGATATTCAAATATTTGAAGGGAACAATGAATTATGGTCTCTGGTATCCTAGAAATCAAAATATTCAGTTAACTGCATATTCATATGCTGATTGGGAAAACTATTTGGATGAAAGGAAGAGCACAAGTGGAGGTGCATTCTTCTTAGGTGATTCTTTAGTTGCATGGCTGAGTAAGAAGCAAGGCTCAATATCCTTATCCACTATAGAAGCTAAGTACATTGCTGCTGCCATCTGTTGTACACAAATTCTCTAGATGATTCAGAGACTGGCAGACCTGGAGGTAAAATATGTTGACCCCATTCCTCTCCATTGTGATAATACCAGTGCCATTAGTATGTCCAAAAATTGGGTCCTTCATTTCAATACCAAGCACATACCTATTAAGTATCACTTCTTAAGGGAGTAGGTTACAAACATAGTATTTTAATTGAATTTTATCCCTTCTTCAGAACATGCTGCTGATATCTTCACTAAACCCTTACCAAAGACACAGTTTGAGTACCTACGCCAGAATCTATGTATCATATCCTATTCCAAATAATTTGTTCACTTTGATAGGGGGAGCTGTTCTATAGAGGCTTCCTTGACATTGATGTCAAAGGGGGAGAAGTTGTTTGTTATAGATGATAAATAGATTGATGATTACTAGTACAACATGCATCCAAAAGTTGAAGATTGCCATCAATGCCAAAGGGGGATATTGTTGGAGGTTTTGCGGTCAGGGGGAGACCGTTGGAGGATTTGCGGTCATATGGAAAACAAATCAGAGTGTGATATGGTTTTCATTGATGGAAACATAGTTTCAAGCATGATCCATATGAACATAATACTTAGAAGAATCCATGGCTGATGGCACAACATAGTTCCAAGCATGATCAATATGAGCAGAGGACTCAGAAAAATCCATGGATTGTGTAGAGATCCGACGGCCAGGAATGAATCCGGAAAAGAAAATCAATGGTCGGGAGAAAATCCGTAAAGTTTGAAAGAAGATCTGATAAACAGATCTGATGGATAGGAATGAATCCACACAAGAAATCAATGGTCAAGAGAAAATATGCAAAGTTTTAGAGGTAATTCGATGAGCAACATCCGATGGTTAGGAGTGAACCCGCACCATAAATCGAGGGTGTGGAAGGAGTGTTGCAGTGCAGGAGCAGAAAGGTGGAAGTCCAAAAGTTTGAGAATAAGAAAAATTATATTTCCGATTTCTAAAGTTGGAAAGCGAAAAGTCTGGAAGTTGTCCAAACAAATATTGAAGACCCGAGTTCCGCATCCCGCACCGGGTCTAAGATTGACGGTCGGGAAAGAGTGCACAAGAAATCGACGACGCATAAGCAGTTTTGTAAGTGGAAGTCAGAAAGCAAAAAGTTTGGAAAATTTCCAAACAAATATTGAAGACTCGAGTTCCACATCCCGCACTGGATCTAAGATCGACCGTCGGGAAAACATGCACAAGAAATCAACGAAGGGAAAGGAGTTCTGCAGGAAGAAGGCATAAGTCGAAAAGCAGAAACCTTGGAAGTTGTTTAAAAAAAATATTGAAAACTAGGGATCCACATCCCGCACTAGATTCAAGATCGACGACCGGGAAAGATTGTACAAGAAATCGACGACGCAGATTGATTATGCAGAAAAGGATGTGCGGAAGACAGAAAGTGGAAATCATGAAATGATATCAAGAAAAATCACATATATGATATCCGATTTCCTCGGCAAATCAACAGTCACGGAGAGCCGGAAGAATATCAATGGTGTGGAATGATTGGGGCAGAACTTGTCCTGCGGAACCAGAACTACGGAACTAGGAGTGCGAAAAATATGATTTGTTGCAGAAAATGACAAGTGTGGAAGAAGCCAAAGGACAAAGATTCGTTACATAAATTCATGGTTTACCAGTGATTGGACTTCTTGTCTATCATAAGGCATCAAAGGGTTTGATCAGTTATGGAAATAGACCGTCAGGCTCACGAGCAGGTAAATAAGTTACAGATTGACTTTTATAAAAGGATGGGAGATAGGAAGAGAAGATTGTGCTCTCTACAGACAGAGAACTGGTACTTGGATCGTCGTCGAAGTGGAGATTGTAGAATGACAGAGGACTCTGAGCTCTTTAAAGAATATCCAGAACATAGATGATGAGGGGAACCAAGATGCATAAGCAATTCAAGAGAATATCTGTACAGAGTTGGTTTGAATTGTTATATCTGTTTTTCTAAATATTGTACTGTACATGTTTTAAATTTGAGAAACAAGGGTGGTAGGGTGGTGCTAGGAAAAACATGTTGTCTTCTCTATACAAGTTGAAGCATGTACAAGTGGAAGTTGATGCTTTCACTTAGTTGTAGCTGGAGAATGTTATTTTAGTGGGTGCTAGAAAAACACAAGGGTTGGTGCTCTCTACAAGAAGGATTTTGTAAAATAGAGGTTGCAGCCTCTTTTCAGTAGGTGCTCAAATAAAAATGAATGTTTGTATGTCTCTATCATGCATGTGTAATTGATAATCTTCATCTCTTCTGTTATACTTGCTGCATTATCATAACTATAAATCTGTAATCAGTAATAAGGGTTTAAATTTTGAAAAATGGTTTAAGCTTTGGAAATAACTGATTCACCCCCCCCTCAGTTATTTGAGTAATTTCAACACCTTCACACTCGTTAAACTAAGGGTATGTGCTTCCTTTTGAAGGAGGGACGGTTGGGTCATAGTTTACCCCTTTTTCGGACCTTGCCGACTAAGTATGAAAAATGTATACCTTAGTTCTTCGGAAACTAAGAGAGTTCTCCTTTGATTTGTTTTATACTTTTTTGGACTCAAGATACTAAATTTATGAAAAAGCACCCCACTAGATTTTTTTTTGGAGTTTTTAGACCCTCAAAACTATGAAATAACTGACGAGCATATACTAATTCGGGCTCATAAAATCCATAGATCAATGACATATCAAGCATTATTCTCTCTTTTCTTCAAGATTGTAAGAAATGAATAAAGACTTGAGTTGACTTTCTTGGACTCGTCAAAACTTAACAAGAAAGGAAAGGAAGAATTTCACTCTTTGGGTTACAAGTTCATTGGCAACATGTCGTCCTTGAACAAAGCACTTGTTTGAGCCTCTCGATACTCATGTCTGTGTTTTTCACTTCTCAGTTCAACTATCACTTTGATTCCTTACTCCTCCACTTGTCCTAATAAATGGGGAATATGTTCATGTCTCCTACATAGCAGATAAGTCTAGTTGTATCATTTTGAAAGTCTAAAGTTGCCATGGGTCATCTCTGTGTCATGCTCACTGTTCAAGGATCTTCATCCTTGTATGATCATCCTGATCTCTATCATTTTCATCATTGAGATTACCTTGTTTCTACCTTCCCTTATCTAGTCTTCCAGTTACTCTTGTGATCTGTTGAAGGATTCATTTCCTTCCTTCTCACACTACGACTTCCGATCAGTACCTCCTGCAAAAGAAGACCTAGAGTTTCGAAGATGGTACCTTAGGATTCACTACTCATATTCATGGATGCTTTTGCATGAGTTGTCAGTATTACTCATACACTGATAATCTGATGGATTCCTTCCATATTCGTCTTCAACTCACATATTCACATGGTAAGATTAGTACTAGTTGCTATGGATTTGGATGAATACCTTAGGTTACAACATCTATAACCTAAGTTGCGCAAGATTGTGTTATGCTCTGTGACACTACTCTTGGCTATTGAATACTCAACATTGCATTATTGTGGATTTTATCCACCATTGTAAAACATACGTGGCCCTATTTCCCGTACTATATGATGTAATTGAATCTTATAAAGGAGCTAGTGTTCCACTTTATTGAACATGACATCCTCAGTAATGATTTTGTACATGATTTTGATCTATCTATTTCAGGTACCTCTTCGTCACCTTGATAACTGAGTTTCTCCAAGATAAAAGATTTGTAATGTATTTCGACCATCGCATCCATCTGAACTCATACATTAGGGGGCATCTGTTATACGATGAAGCAACACTTCTCCGTTTGAGTACTTACACTAAGCATGTCAGTACACAAAAGGACATTATGGATTGAAGTGGCCCAAAAACTATAGATGAAGAGAAGCCTAAATGTACATTACTTCCTTCAACCTTTCCCATGTTTCTAATAAGGTTTGTCTTGCATTCACGACTTCTCCCATTACAAGTCACGAGTCAATCACGGGTAGCGCCATATGCAACCTGCGAATGGATGATCATATATTGTATTCGCGGGTTTCCTTCACAATAGTCGTGATTCATTCACGAGCTGCCAATATATGAACCTACGGTTACCTTAATAAAACAATTAAAAAAATAAAACATGATTAGTGAGGGACAGTTGGGTTCAAAATTATAACTCCCCCAACCTCCCCGACCATCTCATGCCTCATAACTTTTCCTCCTCAACAAGTGTAAATGGAGGGGAGGGGTAGAGGATGAGGAAGCATTTCAAGAAGAGCAATGTTATGCTAGAGGAATAGATTAGAGAAAGGAGCAAGATAACTCAGTTCCTAGTCAGCAGAGAGGCTTGTCTCAGACAAGGATTGCAAAATTTCCTGCCATTTATGAATAAAGAGTGATTTTATTCCACACTTACTCTTATTTGTTATGAAATACGAAATATATTGTTGTTCATATTTATATGCAATCATAGTCTTAATTTTCTCTTATATAACGACTAATATCTTTGTGGAAAGATATCAATCTCTTTTGTAGTTGTTGAAGATATTGAAGCTTGTGGAGCATTTGGATAAAAGGAAAAAGCTTGGATCAACCTTCATAACCAAGGTACATGTTATTTATGTCCTATTTCTCTCAAATATATCTCTTTAATGCTGTATGTCTGCAAGTCAAAACTTTGTATGTTGGTGATCCCGAACCCTGAGTCATAAGGTAGAATCCCTGAAAAACAGGGGATATTGAGTAAAATATCCCTAGAAGAATGGAAACTAGGATAACTCGTTCATGGCATGTCTAGAAAGGTAAATCCATCGCTTCATTCCTTTAGCCGTTGCACCCTGGTACGGTCATTGGCAATGAAAGAAGGACTACAATGTCATGTCCCCATCCAAATAAGACAACTTGAAAATAATGTTTCACCAACCTACTAGTTCCCTAGGTGGAGATGGAAACATAAATGTTGTAATAAGGGGGCCATAGGACCCAAAAGGACATTAGTTTACCATATGCACAATGAAATGGGTCACATAAATAATAAATGCTAAGAAAATAAGGTGGCATTGGTTCATGAAGACACTTGGAAGTTTGTGGAGCCTTTGGGTGACTAGATTCCCCACACACTTGGCATGGCCTTCATCCAAATTTGAACCCAAGCAGAATGTAACGTTCTTGGGGGTTGATGTGTTGTCACATAGCCTAGCATGAGCCAAGGAATTCAAATTAGGAGAGGAGAGTAACTCCCATGGAAGAGGAAGAGACTAATAAGATAATGTGTGCCACTTGGAAGGAGATTTCATGCTCTCTATGACACCAACTGGTGAAAGATTCTATGACAAATATGACAAATTTAGACCTGATTACAGACCTATGACAAATATGACATGACAGGGATAAAATATCTACCAATAGGGCACATTTGGGAGTTAGAGGCATCCATTTGAATTGGGGGAAATAATTGGAGCTTGAAGAAGAAGACAAGTTTCATAGGAGTTACTAAACCACTAAGATGAGTTGGAGGAATCCCATGGGGGGGAATTTGACCTTAGGACATGAAGTTAATAAAAGGATTTCACGAGGAGGGATAATATATTTTTATCATTTGTTAATTGTCCCTTGGCATTTTGGAGAGCTTTTGCTTGTCCATTGCACAATGAATGTTTACTCTCCCTGCTTGAACTGATTTTGAGGGAGTTGGATTCCTTTCCAAGTTGGTTGATGGAGAGACCATTTATAAATCTCATTGGGTATGAATGAAGGTGCTTTATTTGTAGGTTGAAGTTCCATATAGTTCGAGTTCTCATCTATCTCCCTCTTCTCTCATTCCCGCTTCACCATTCCCCGTACTCTCAAGTGATGGAACACTTGTTGGAGTGGTGCTTGAGCTTGGATGATTTTATGATGCCCAATATTGGGTATATGATGTATGGATCTGTAATATTATGTCCATATGCTCTATAATTTGAAATATAATAAATCCATGTGTGAAAGGATTGCATTCCCATGCTCTTGAATAACTAGTTTTCATGAATTTGGCTTTAAGTTTGAAAGAGTTTTATATCAGATTTGTATGAGGACTTTTATATGAGTTTAAAACTATTGGGGATAGTAATTTTTATGTTGTATACGACCATTATATGTCATGTTACTATCTGAACCATTTATTCTACTGTTCATGTGCCAAACTTAAGCTAGTAATGTAATTTCCCCATAAGCAATTTCCATGAAGGTTACCATACAGACGTTGTGCCTCATAATTAGATCACAACCATTGATGTATGATATGCATCCCCATACTCTTTTTCTGAAATTTGGGAGGGTCATACTGCATTTGGAGAGCCAAAAATGTCATATACTCTTGGGGGTTTTCACATCGATTTCCTAGTGTTTTTGTCCTTCTTTCCCTATGGTCAAAAACAAGTTTCAGAAGCATTTGGAAAGTGTATCAAAATTCATAATATGCATAAATATAATGGTAGGTCAAGAGGCTTTGGTTTTGTGACTTTTAGCTCCAGGGAGGAAGCAAATTCTACCTTATTAGCAATGGATGGCAAGGTATGTATTGGAAATTTAAGGAAATCCATCACATACACTTGCTTGACATGATGCTTGAAGATTAGCCGATCATCTTATTTAATGAGCTTATCTTTGTTCATCATTATTCCTAGCTCTAGGAATATACTCTATTTATAATATATTTTTCTTAGCAAAAAAAGTTTGTAGTTTTTATGTGGAATATATTTTTTTGCTTAGCAAAAAGTTTATAGGTTTTCCCAATAAAATATTTTCTGCTTAGCAAAAAAGTTTATAGTTTATATTACATATGCGAAAAACATACAATCTGCCCCTAGTACATTTGCAAGTCATAGAAAATTCCTTTGATTTAGTAAATCAAACCTTTTGTGACGATTACCTCACTATGTTGGAGAGCCAAATTCTAGATTAAACTGATAATTGAAAGAGGAAAATGTTAGTTGAACATCATGGGAGGCTATTATCCCCTCTCTTTTTTTTGAATTGATTTTTCTGCCCTAAATTTTGGTGCTACATGTTTTGTTGAGAGGGCATGACATGCTCACATATTTTATCTCTTGTTTGCTTTATCATATCTGCTTTATTAATATGTCCTATTTGCTTGAAAAAAAACCTCTTTGGAAGATGCCTCTAGAGCTTTCTCCTTTTCAACTTCTCTTCCATTTATTAATTATTAACATTTGTATTTGTTAATTATCTTATAATCATTTTGATATGCATTTGTTGATTTTTCAAGCAGTAACTAGAATTTCTTTTTGATCTAGATCCAGATAAATAAAGTTGTATTTTTGTGACAAGAAATTCAAGGTCACAGTGTTCGTGTTAACTATGCTGCAGATAGAAGTGGTGGCGTTTATGGTGGTGGTGTTGGTGGCGGTTATCGTGGTGGCAGTTATGGAGGTGGGGGTTGTTATGGTGGTGTTGGCTATGGGGACAATGGAAAAAGTCAGGCTGGTTATGGTGGTAGCGATGGGTTTTCAATGGAGGTGGCATCCGTCGTAGAACTGGTGGTGTTGATGGTGGATATGATGATTTTTTTTGTTGGGATAGATCTACAAACAACTTGAGAGATAAAGGTGATCTTATTGGTGGTTATGACAAGGGTTACTAATTTAAATATTTTTCTTTAGTTGCCTCAAATGTATTGATTTTTTGTCGATGAACAATTGAACCGTTTCTCATGTTTACTAGGGGTTTGTATTGGAAATTTCTTCCAAAGTTATATGTGTGGTTGCTTGAGTTTTAAGTCTTTATTTCATTACTAGGATCTAAACCAATCTGGATGTAAAAAATCTTTATTTCATTACTAGGATCTAAACCAATCTGGATGTAAAAAAATTACTAAGAATGAAAGGCAGAACTATGTCAAGAGTAAACAATGTGTAGGTCTTTTGGTTGTTTCACACTACTAAGTACAATAAACAATTATGCAAATTGATTTCCTGACATGAGTATATATACTTTATCTGCAATTAATCTTTTATTGCTTTCAAACCGAGAGTCCGTGACAGGAGTTAAAAAAAAATGGTGTAAAAAATATTGTCAACATCTTATTTAGGAAGAGTTTGTGGGGTTATTATGCCACAAGGAATTTTCTGTTTGGTGATGCATATGTTTTTTTGGATAGAGGAATATTTATAGCCATCGATGGTTGTTAGATGACCATTAGGATCTATTTGGTCATTCGTTGTATGCCCTTTGCACCTGTCATCTTATCTGCCAACTGCTAGCCATCTTGATAGCCAGCCGTGCCATCTAATGGGAGGTCTTTGGTTTTCCATTACTTTCCCTTTGCACCTATAATCTGATTGTTCTGTCCACCGAGCAGTTGTCCCTTGAAAATTTTTAGTATTAAACTACAACTTTGGGTGACCAGTTTGACATCTACACTCATAGTGCAACAAGTGTTTAAAGCCCTCCTCTGCCAACACCACCCTCTCATCATGAGGTAAAGTCCAGATTCACTACACCTCCAAGCATGTAAATGTTGGCTATTGATATGTGAATGGCCAGGAGTAGGTGTAACAACACTTCCATAATGTGGAGATGTTTGGACAATTCGTTCTTGAAATACTTCAAGGTATTTCTTGTGATAGTTTTTACCTGTACCCATCCCCATCCTTTTATATCTCTGGAACATCGCAAATATTGTGCAACATTGAGGGGTAATTTCTGTTCTTTAGCCTTAATAACCACATCAAATTTATTCTTGGCTTCCCCATAAATTGTTTTTGCTTAATGGAGTTAGAAGTTGAATTTGGCTATATCAAGACGAAATTGAGCTTGATGCGAGGGTTGTAGGTCACAATGGAGGCCTTTCTAGTACAGTTGTGGAGCTTAGAAACAAAGGCACATGTGAACTTGTTGCTCAGGATTTCGATTCCATGCATAATCATCCTACATTCAATCCTCCAACGTTTTTGTTCTTTTTGTCTAGATTTATGATCCTCTGCCATTGGATTGGTATTTTGAGTCTCTTCGGAGTCCTCCAAGGCCGCATGTTCCCTAGGGAATCTCTACTAGACAAACCAATAATGCCAAAGCAATGTCCCAAACTAAAATGGATGCTAGGATTCATGCAGACTTTGAAGAATCCAACCGCCATTTCGATTATAGGAAATCCATAGTTGATAACATGGATTTGAATATTATTCCATCAGTTATCTACAATAGATACAGAGGAGCAAGCTGCTTCAACCATTTGCGTGCATGGTTGCAGTAAATGAGAAGAATTTTGAAGTGATTTCTTACAGTGAAAATGCCCTAGATATCCTTAAAGTGTCATCTCATGCAGTTCCCAGTGTGGAGGACCAGCTGATTCTCTGTATTGGTTGCGATACAATGACCTTGTTCAGCACAATTGCATTGTAGAAGGCTGCTAATTTTGGATACATGAATCTTCTGAATCCAATTTTGGTCCATTCCAAGAGTTTAGGTAAGCCCTTCTATGCTATACTCTAGAGAATTGATGTGTCTTTGGTGATAGGTTTTGAGCTTATTAAGCCTTTATTAAGCCTTCAGATGTTTCTACCTCTGCCATGGGAGCATTGCAATCCTATAAGCTTGCTGCAAAGGTCATATCGCGGCTACAATCGATCCCTATGGAATTTTTTTGCTACTGTGTGACGTGATTGTACAATAGGTGCATGAGGTTATGAACATAGAGGTATTCAAAATTCATACTTGTATCATACTTCAAAATTCTAGAAGGTATTCTTCAAACTCACGAACACAAAGGTAGTGAAATACTACCTAATGAGGAATATATGATGATCTAGAAACCAGGTTGATACTTTGAAGAGACATTTTTTTGTCTGATGGTATATAATGTAGTTCTATAGGAGAATATCAATGTATGGTTATGTATTACAACATATGATACAGTCTTGTAGGAGCATCTCAATGTATGGTTATGTCTTACAGCAGGGAAAGACTTTGAAAAACTGTAGACAATTTTTAATCCTTTGTAAGGTATTGTTTTGACAGTAGGGGCATAATGAACATTTTTGACCTTTGTAGTCACTCCCTATTTTCAATTGTGATCAAATATAAGGTTATGATCGGTTGCTCCTTCAGAGCTGGAACGATCTATGTATATTTTGATTTCAAAGAAATATCAAATATAATTTTTTTTGGGAAGAAAAAACAAATTCTCTTAGAGAATGGAATTTGTGTCAAATACATTATTAATTATAAAACAAAACCTTCAAAGTATCCAAATTCTAGTTACTTATATTATATTTCTTAGCATCATCTTAATATGCAAGAATGGAATTTGTGTCAAATACATTATTAATTATAAAACAAAACCTTCAAAGGATCTAAATTCTAGTTGCACTAAGAGAAGCGAGGTGTTCTCCAGTCCAATATGAGGGAGATCCTGTCATGTTAGTCACGTTATGCTAGCCGACACACACACACACAGACATCTATATATATATTAAATATAGACTTCACTAAAATAAAATAAAAATTAAACTAGCATAGATCCATTTTGAACCTTGATCTATCAAGTAACAAGAGATCCAAATGGTAAAAAAATGTACATCTCAAGAAACTAGATCCCTCTCAGTGCTTGATAAATCCGGTTTTAAAATGAATCTTTACTTATATTATATTTCTTAGCATCATCTCAATATGCAAGACATCAGCACAAGAAGAAACAACAATATCACAACAATATCAACCCTTCGTAAATGATACTTCCAACCATGTTTCAATGTTGCCAACATATTATACCCGTTAACATTAGAAGCTTTTCCCAATAATCTAGGGCATTGTTGTAAAATGCCATTTGTCTAGATAATAATCGCAACCTTTAATTTCAATCCCTTTAAAATGAAACATCTATAAGAAAATAGATCTAACATAGCCTGTAATGTCTTCCCATTTAAAGGGATAAATGTATGTTTCCCTTGGTCTGATGCAACTGTTCAAAATCAGGTAAAAGTTTGAACCCTTCAAAAGGAAGCCTCTATATGAAAATATATTTAACATAGCTCTTGATGCCTTCCCATTTGAAGGGATAAATATGTGCTTCCCTTGTTCTGATGCAACTGCTCCAAATTAGGTAGAAGTGTAAGTCGATGGAGCTCTAAATCCAATAGTCTTTCCACTAGCATTTGGGAATAAACTAGTATTTTCTTGTCTTTGAATTTCCTCCCACATGGGACGAATTCTATGTGACTAATGATGTGAATTATTTGGTTGGATGAATTATCCTGCATACATTTTGCAGCAATATCGTCAAACTTGGAAACAATGTGCCACTCATACATTGTTCATTTTATAATGCCAACAACATATCGTTCCCCATCCTTTATGGCATGCTCCAAATTATGGAAATTCTATGCCTCTGTATAGAGGAAAACCTTACAATTTGAACAGGCCTTTGCCACCTACGTCTAAGATTATTAATTTGGGCAGATCATTACTAGGAATTGTTTCTGTTTCAAGTACTGGAAATAGTGGGTCTACTGGCAATAATTCAGATTCCTTGTAGAACAGAAACATAGGCTTGTCAACTTTTGATGCTTTTAACAATCAAAGATCAAAAGGAAAAAATGCCCCATTTGAGTACCCTGGACACAAAATGAAACCAATGTTTTTGTTGTTCTCAACATTATTGCTAGAACTATTTTTGAAATGGCTTGCAAAAATATGTGAGGTTATAGTTCTTGTTGATGTCAAATAGTAGGCTGAAAGAAAGAATATTAAAATCACCCTTCAAGATTACCTATGATATCCGCTGGGATCTCCATATGTTTTCCCACAGCTTACAGATTCACGCACTTTGTAAAACACCCTCCAGAAAACCTCACGTATCTCTTCAACTGTGCATTTTCTTAGAGAATCGTTCTTAAGTAGCCTAATAGACCCCGTTCTGCACAAACCCCAGATCACAAAATCTAGAAATTCGTCTTCTGTTTTCTAAAAAGATGAACCGTAATCTCAGTGACGACTTCTGACTATTAATTCTGCTCTCTAATCACTCAGACCACATTTCATTTCCCAGATCACGATGAAGTTAAACTCACAAATACTCAAGATTAAGGAAAACCACGATTTTGATCAACATTACAGGCATAAATCAGTTTAACATGACTACAGAGTTTTCAAATAGAACACGAAACAATTTCTTCCAAAATACACTGTTCTTAAATATTAACTCACATATTATTTCGTTGTTCTTAAACAGATGCATATATTTCTCGTTCATTCACTTCAGGTTGACATTAAATTGAATAAGTAACACCCAGTTCACAGAGAAAATATTTAGATCACACATATATGAAATGTATATTTGTGTCTTTTCTCCAGTTACTATTGTCAATAACAAAACAACAAACTTCCACTTCTTCCAAAACTCCAAGAAGTCCCTTCTATTCCAAAAACTCTAACTATTACAAACTTCCGAATTATTTCGCAAGGACCTATTTTCTTCAGTTTAAGTTTATTGTATTCTCCCCTTGGAAATCTCTCCTTTCTTAGGTGAGCTAAGACCATACCCCCACCTCAAAATTCACCTCTCGCCTTTTTAAACCTGCTCTTTGCTTGTGCCTTTATTTGTTGTCTTGTAACCTTTTCTTAACTTGGTCATGCAACTCACTCATGGTTGTTGCCAAATCTTCTCCATCAACGCTTCTTTGTTCGCTTACCCAAATATCACAATTCACAAACTCCTCTAGAATGCATTCCATACAAAATCTGAAACAGACTTTTTCTGTGCTCCTATTTGGAGAATCATTGTATGCAAATTCAACCTAAGATAATACATGATCCCACTGTTTGGGGCGTTCACCCACCAAGCTCCTCAATAGGTTCCCTAAACCTCTGTTCACAACTTCCGTCTGTCCCTCAGGCTCTAGATGATAGGATGAACTAAAATTCAACTTGGTTTCAAGCTTCTTCCACAAGGTTCTCCAAAAATGTCCTGTAAACCCTGTGTCCTTGTCTGAGATTACGCTCTTAGGCAAACCGTGTAACCGAACAATCTCATTGAATAACAAATTAGCCACATGTGTAGCATCACTAGTTTTGTAACATGGAATGAAGTGAGCCATTTTTGTAAATTTTTCCACAACTACAAGTATTGAATCATTACCTCTATGAGTTTTTGGCAAACCCAAAACAAAGTCCATACTCACCAAGTCCCATGGTCTGCTAGGAATTGGAAAAGGAGTGTATAATCTAGTGTTTTGACTTTTTCCTTTTGGCTGACACACCCTGCAGTTACTCACATATTTATGCACATCTACATTCATCTTTGGCCAGAAATAGAAATGGTTCAGCTTCCCAAGTGTCTTATTAACGCCAAAATGTCCTGTCAATCCTCCATTGTGCTTTTCCATGTATCAAATTCTCCCTCGTAGAACAATTGGGAATATATAGTTGGTTGTTCTTGAACAATAAGTCATCTTGCAACATGAACTCTTTCCATCGGATTCTATATCGGTTTACAGGGTTCATGCATGCTTCAAAAGATTCTTGAAAGTCAATATCAACTTCATGCAAATCCTCTAAATAGTCAAAGCCTAAAACTTGCACTTGACTCTCTTGCATAATCAAATTTCTCCTGCTTAAGGCATCAACTACCTTGTTTGCCTGCCCACTTATATGCTGCAGAACAAAGGTAAAACTTTGTAAGAACTCAACCCATTTGGCAGGTTTATGATTCAACTTATGCTGCTGCATTATATACTGTAATGCAGAATTGTCTGAGAACAATACAAACTCCTTGGGCATTAAATAATGCCTCCTATGCTTTAAGGATTGAACCACTGCATATAACTCTTTGTCGTAAGAAGAGTATTTCTATTTGGAGTCATTTAGCTTATCGCTGAAATATGCAATAGTCTCATCTTCTTGACTTAGTACAACGCATATGGCTGTCCCACTAGCATCACATCTTACTTGGAAAAGATGATTGAAGTCAGGCAACTTCAATACTAGCTTCTCGGTGATCTTCTTTTTCAATAGCTGGAAACTCTTTTCTGTTGCTACTGTCCAACAAAATGGTTGACTATCCTTCTTTATCATGTCTATGATCGGTGCACAAATGCCACTGAATTCCTAATAAACTTCTTGTAAAAACTAGCTAAGCCATGAAAGCTCCTAACTTCGAGAATATTCTTGAGTGAAGGCCAATTTACAATTGCATGCCACTGAAGTTCTTGTAAAAACTAGCTAAGCCATGAAAGCTCCTAACTTTGAGAATATTCTTGGGTGAAGGCCAATTTACAATTGCCTCTATCTTTTCCGGATCCATTTTCAGTCCCTCTTTGGAAATGACAAATCCTAAGTATACTAACTCAGACTTCATAAAATAACATTTATTTATGTTAATCAACAACTTTTCTTGCTGCAATCTTCCTAAAACATATCTCAAATGTCTAAGATGTTCTTCTTTAGTTTAACTGAAAATTAAGATATCATCCAAGTAAACAATAACAAACTTACCAATGAACTCCTTCAAGACTTCGTTCACCAACCTCATGAAGGTACTAGGGGAATTTGTCAATCCAAAATGCATGGCCATCCACTCGTACAACCGATCATTGGTCTTGAATGTTGTTTTCCACTCACCCCCTTCTCTGATCCGGATCTGATGGTTACCACTTTTCAAATCAATCTTCGAAAAATAAGTTTCTCCACTCAAACAGTCCACCATGTCATCCATTCGTGGAAGTGGAAATTTATATCTAATAGTGATCTTGTTGATTGCTTTGGAATATGTACACATCCTCCACTCTCCACCCTTATTTGGACTTAGTACCGTATGTACATCAACATCACACGGGCTTAAACTGTCTCTTATCAATCACTTGTCCAACAATCCTTTGTACTTCTTCCTTATTTCCTCACTCCTTAGGTGGGATTCGATATGCAACTTTGTTTGGAAGACTTGCTCTCACTATAATATCATGAAAATCATGCAACAACTCTTGAACTTCAACATGTAAATCTGCAATTTCTGTGTGCAGAAATACTACCTTTGGTTTACATACTACTGCATAACCGACCTCCTCTTTTTCCATTTGCCGCAGAAATTCTTTACCCTTTAACATCAGTACTTTACTTTTGGGTTGCTTGTTTCAGTTGTACCTTCTTCTCTCAATGGTATAAGAGTATGTTTGATGCCATCCTTTACAAACTTATAGATATTGCTCTCCCCATCATGCACCACCTTTCGATCAAATTGCCATGGTCGACCTAAAAGGATGTGGGAGACATCTATTGGCATGATATCACAGACCACTTTGTCCTAAAAGGACGTGGGAGACATCTATTGGCATGATATCACAGACCACTTTGTCCTTATATCTGCCTATTTGAAACTTTATTTCACTTTGTTCACTCACCAACAATTGGTAACCCTTTTGCAGCCATGATACCTTGTACGGTGTTGGGTGTTTAATCCTCTTCAATCCCAGTTTTTCCACCATTTCTGTGGAAACAAGGTTGTCAGCGCTTCCAGTGTCAATCACCACTTTGCAAAATTCCCCTTTTGCTTTGCAGACAGTTTTAAACAAGGTTTTTCTTTGGGCTGGCTCAACAATCTCTTTGGCTGGTTTCAACAAGACTTTGTTCAACATGATAGCTTCCCTGGTATCTGGCACATTCTCTGCCACAGGTGCTTATGCTTCTGCTGGCTCCGGCTGAGCTACATATGCACCTCTCTATCTGATGTTCTCATTCTTAGTACACAAATGATCTGTGACCCAATTTGCTTCTGCTGGCTCCGGCTGAGCTACATATGCACCTCTCTATCTGATGTTCTCATTCTTAGTACACAAATGATCTGTGACCCAATTTGTTACATTTGTAACATCGATAGACAATCTCTTTTCCTCTTCCTCTTCCTCTACTTCTCTGGTAAGGTCTTCCTCCTCTGCTGTCATCCCCTTTCTCTGGTTTCGCTTGCTGATCAGAGCAGCCATCATCACTCTTTTGAGCTGTAAACTTTCCTTTTCCAGTTGACTGTCCTTTTCCTCTAATAGTACCACGCCCTCTACCCGAGTTATGTTTCCTTGTTATCTTCTCTTCTGCCTTCAAGGCACACTGATATGTTTCTTACATTGTTTTTGGAAACAACATACTGATTACATATTGAATCTCCATTTTCAAGCCATTGATATCCCTTGTTGTTTTCTCCGAGGTATCTTCCACATAACCTGCTCCCAAGTTAACCTTATAAAATTCTTTGGTATACTCCCTTACCTCAACAACCTTTGCCTAAGGTTCCGCACCTGCCTGTAGAGAGTTAGCTGGTAATCTTTTGGTAAGAATTACTCTTCATCTTGGCTACCATCCTATCACATCTTTTTATCAATGGCTTCTCCTTCATTCTCCTTTCATCTTGCACATTGTCCCACCATAGTGCATGATGTCCTTTCAACCTTGTTACAACAAACTTCACCCTTTTGTCTTCTTTTATCTCTTCATATTCAAAATATTTATCTAACTCACTGATCCAATCTATCAAATTCTCAGCTGTCAGGCTTCCATCATAAGTAGATAGTTCAGGCTTTGGTCTTGAAATTCATCCTAACATTGATCTCAATAACCTGATCTCTGGAGCTTCCTCTTCAGGTTCACTAATATCTCCCGCCTCAGGAGCTCGTTGTATTCCTGTCTCCATGGCCTATAGATGATCTTGCAGTCTCCTTATCTCTTTTCTAAGCTATGCATTACCCACGGGTCTGCCACTTCGACCTCGTGCCCTTCCTACTCACATAGTCATATTTTCTTGCACCTTTAGGCAATGACAACAATATAAATTGCAGGCCGATACCACAAATTTGTGCCAAATAGTAGGATGAAAGAAAGAATATTAAAATCACCTTTCAAGATTACCTACAATCTCACCTTACTCGCTGGGATCTCCATATGTTTTTCCATGGCTTACAGATTCACGAACTTTGTAAAACACTCTCCAGGAAACCTCACGAATATACTCAACTGTGGATTTTTTTAGAGAATCGTTTACAAGTCACCTAATAGACCCTGTTCGGCACAAAAACCAGATCGCGAAATTTGGAAATTCATCTTCGTTTTCTCAAAAATTGAACCGTAATATCAGTGACGATTTCTGAATATTAATTCGGCAATCTAATAACTCATACCACATTTCATTTCCCAAATCACGGTGAAGATAAAGTCAGAAATAAATAAGGTTAAGGAAAACCACGATTTTGATCAACATTACAGGCATAAATCAGTTTAACATGACTATAGAGTTTTCAAATAGAACACAAAACAATTTCTTCCAAAACACACTATTCATAAATATTAACTCACAGATTCTTTCGCTGTTCTTAAACACATGCATATATTTTTGGTTCATTCACTTCAGATTGACATTAAATCGAATAGGTAACACCCAATTGACACCAAAAATAAAATATTTAGATCACACATATATGAAATGTATAGGTGTATTAACCAATTACTATTGTCAATCACAAAAAACGAACTTCCACTTTTTCCAGAGCTCCAAGAACTCCCTTCTATTCCAAAAACTCTAACTATTACAAACAAGAATTCACGGAAATGAACCAACTTGCCTTGTCCACAAAATATGGAACTGAAAACTAATTTGATCCTAACTACTCATCTGAAAACTAGTTACTAAAATATCATCCACATGAGATTCATAACTTCTACAACCTAATGCTAAAAAGTCCACAAAATATGGAACTGAAAACTAATGTAATTGTAACTACTCAACTGAAAACTAGTTACTAAAATATCATCCACATGAGATTCATAACTTCTCCAACCTAATGCTAAAAAAACTAGGACTCCACTTAAATAAATATTCAAATTTCTAAAATAAAACCATTCAAATTTGTTTCAATATTAACATGTGACCATCCCATCACATTGTTAAGATTTACCTAACCCATTATACTTTTGTGCTCGGTCCAATGCACCTGCATCATTTGTGGTCATGAGATTTCCATTTACATTTTGTTACACTACATCTCATGTGATGTAATGTGTCAAGTTGGTTAAAGGGAGTTGTTAAATTAAAAATTGGGTATTAGACACATACCAAAGGTATATATTTGCATATGATTTCATTGTATAAATTCTTATTGATTCATGTTCATTTGAAAATAATTCATGCAGAAATTATGAATTGAGTTTAGAGGTTGATTGTTTGTACCTTGGACTGTTGTTTTCTCCCAAGATCAAAATTATGAAAGAAATGCGGATAATGGCTTTTTTTTATGTGTCCATACTTGGATTTGAGTGTTGTCACACATGCTAGCGCTTTTAAGCATTGTTTTCATGCAAACATTGATGTGATCTAGGAAACAGTTTATGGATCTACATGATGTAGGAGGTACTGCTCCACTAGAGAATCCAATCTATTGGTCTTTTTTGGACACTCGTTAAACATTTTTCTACAGAGCCTATTAGTCTTTGTAGATACACAGTTAATTAACTCCATAAATTGTTGACTCCATAAATATGCTACTCATAGGAAAAATATTAACTCCATAAACTGGAGACGACAATACCCATTTTTTCCATAAATATGCTACTCATAGGAAAAATATTAACTCCATTTGGAAAATTAAGGATGATTCGAATAATCTTGTTGAAGGTTCTGGGGGAATTGCAGAGGTTGGGATCCAACATTTTGAGTCTTTGTTTCAAGAAGAAGCTGATCTTCATCTGCCTGAAATTGTGCTTAGTGCAGGTTATTTTCCTAATTCTGTGTCTTTGGAGGATAATCTTGATCTTATGAAGCCGGTTACTTTGCAAGAGATTCAACATATCCTTTCTATTAGTAAAAATGACAAGAGCCCGAGACCTGTTGGGATCCCAGTGGAGGTTTACATATGTCTTTTTGATGTTCTGGGTGAGGATCTTTTGAGAGTTATTGAGCTTTCTCGGGTTAGTGGAAAAATCCCTGCGGTTTTCAATTCAACCTTTCTTGCTCTCATCCCGAAGATTGATCAACCTTTATCATTTGAGAATTTTAGACCTATCTCTTTGTGTAATTTTGTTTACAAAATTATTGCTAAGATTATATCAATTCGGATCAAAACTGTGTTGGGTAGATGTATTTCTGGGGAACAGTTTGGGTTTTTGCCTTGCAGGCAGATACATGATGCAGTTGGTGTCATTCAGGAAGTTATGCATACTATGCACAACAAATGTATCAAGGCTGTAATGTTAAAAATTGATTTATCTAAAGCCTATGATTGGGTAGGTTGGACCTATCTTCGGGTAATTCTTTCCAAAATGGGCTTTGCTGGGAATTTCATTACTTGGGTCATGAGTAGCTTGTCTTCTGTATCCTTTTCCTTGCTCATTAATGGAGTTGCTACAGCTTTCTTTAAGTCTGGCAGGGGGCTTAGACAAGGATGCCCTTTGGCTCCTTTATTATTTCTTATTGTGGTTGAAGGTTTAGGAAGGGCTCTACTTTTTTCCAAAGACTGTGGGAGTTATCATGGATTATCTTTTGGTAATAATATTGAGTTAACTCATGTACTGTTTGTGGATGATGTTGTTATGGTTAATGATGGATCTGAACAATCTCTTTCCACTTTATATGAGATTTTAATGATCTTTTGCAAGGCATCTGGGATGAAGATTAACAATGATAAATCTTCTTTATATTTTTCTTGTTTGGAAGAATCAGAGGTTATTACTTTACAGAATATATTTTCATTTCCTGTTAACAGAAATGAAAATGGGATGAAATACCTTGGTTTTTATCTCAAACCTTGCAGATATCTCATTAAGGATTGGCACTGGCTGATTATTAAGGTGGAAAAGAGGATTAACAATTGGAGCTTCCGTTGGTTATCTAAGGGTGGTAATTTGATACTGATTAAAGCTGTATTAGAGGCCATTCCGGTCTTTTGGATGCACTTTTGGTTACCAATGGGGATTATCGAGAAGATTAGAAAGCTGTGTTTTAAATTCCTTTGGTCTGGAAATCAAAAGTCTTTTGGTTTACCTTGGACATCCTGGAAGAATTTGGCAAATCCAAAGTCTTTGGGTGGTTGGGGACTGAAGGTTCCTGCTGTTTTTGCTAAAGCCCTTGTAGCTAAAAATGTCAGGAATATAATTCATGGAATGGGTCTTTGGGTCAACATAGCTGTGCAGAAATATATACATCCTTTAAATATTTTGGAATGGATTAGATCTCCTATTAAAAAGAAAAAGTGTATTTCAATATGTTGGAAAGCTGTTCTTTGGGCTTTTGATATTGTTGGTAATTTCTTGGTATGGAATGTTGGAAATGGAAATGTTGTTCGTATTGGAGTAGATCCTTGGATAGGATGCAAATGGAGACATACTCTGCCTTCCTCCATGATTGAAAAATTACATTTGGCAGGCTTTTATTTCTTATCTGACATTGGTATTCATGGTTTGTCAGCATTGTTGGCTCAGCAATGGTTTAATGCTGATTTTATAGGATTTACTGATACTCATGAGATTGCTGCATGGAATGGTTATTTAGCCATTCTTAAATCAAGCCATGCCATGCTTTCAAACGAGGATGATGTTCTGGTTTGGAATTTATCCAAAACTGGTAAGTATACACCTAAGGAAGGTTATGCTCAACTTATGCACAGGGATGTGGTACATAACTGGTGGTGGAAATTTTTATGGAAATTGAAATGTCCATTAAAAGAAAATTTTTTTTGTTGGTTTATCTTTTCTGGTAAAGCACTGGCTTGGGATATTTTGTGTATGAAAGGTAGAGCAGGGCTGAGACGGTGTTACTTGTGTAAAATGGAAGGTGAATCCAATTTTCATATTGGAGTGGAGTGTCCATTTACTCAGAGTGTTTGGTTACTTATTGCAGATAACCTAAAACTTAATAATCTTTGGAGTGGTGTATCTGTGTCTGATTGCTTCAGAAATTGGTGCTTAAATACAAAGGCTGTTGATTTTATACCTTTACTTATCATAGTCTTATGGTTCATCTGGAGGGACAAAAACTTGTCTTGTTTTGAGGATCTTTCTCTGACACCTGCACAGGTTTCCAGCTTTAGTTTGGGTATGATGAGGGCTTTGCTGTAGAAAATTTCTGTTGCTTCTATTAAAACTATTTCAGTGGAAGTTATTGATAAAACCTATGCATGGGGTTTTTTTGATGGATCTGCGGCAGGGGAACCAAACATTTGTGGAGCTGGAGGTATGCTGTATATTTCTGATGATCATTTTTTCTCTTTTAAGGCTAGTTTAGAATGGGTACTAATAATTTTGCAGAATTACGTGCCCTCAAGCTACTGCTCCTTTTGGCTAGAAGGAATTCATTGGATAAAATTCAGGTTTTCGGTGATTCCCAGTTAGTCATAAACTGGGCATCTGGTAAGTATCGATTAATGAATTTAGAATTAGCCATGATTCTTCAGGATGTAAACAGGCTTATTGATTCTTTCGATTATGTTGTTTTCAAACATATATATCGGGAAAGAAATTCGTCTGCAGATGCTTTGGCAAAAGCTGGAGGTAGGATTTTGGAAGGATCCTGGACAATTATGGAACATTGTGCAGATGAAGTTGTGGAAACCTTCCAGGTTGTATGATTATTCAACATTTATAAGGTTCTAGGGGTCATGGGGCATGATCAGTTTCTCGTTTATATGACATTGGATCCTTTGGAGTTAATTTGTTTCTTCTTCTGTATGGACTATGATCTAACTGATGAGTTTTTGCTGCTCAAAGGAGTGCACTGGTTGATGATGGTGATAAACTTTTATATGCTCTATTTGAGAAACAATGTTTTTTTGATATGATTAGGCCTTTGAATATAAAATCTGGGCTAGTATGAATTATATTGAAGGATTTTCTACTTAATGGGATTTTGAATATGGATCTTTTCCATGGTTTCAATGTGAGACAACTTTCAGACAGTAGAAACTGTTTTGAGTAGTTATGATGATGGATTTAATGAACATATCTAAGAACGGTATGTTTATGTTTTTATTATTATGGATTTTATGCCTGTGAACTATTTTTGTTAATATTTTTGAGCTCTTTTTTGGAGTTGTATCTTGCATGTATATACCAGCTTATAAGGTTGGGTTTTTTTGTAATAATGGTCTATGAGGCCATCTGCTGAATGTAAATAAATATTTACGATTTTTTTCTTTGGAAAAAAAAAGATACACAGTTAATTGATTGTTGCCAACAATCAGTTTACCAATTTGAACAACAACCTTATGTTAATAATGGTTTGTTGCCTTTTAAGATGTTGAATAACTACTTATTTCCTTTAAAGACGAGCTACTTAGGATATCCTCCATTTCTAGGTTTTAAATAAGAGTTACTTAATATGTCAAAATGATGTTCCACAGTATGTCAACTTAAATGTCTAACATTGGATACATACATATACATGGTTTTTAATATTTGTAAGCTTTACATTAATGTTTACGTTTTTAAAGTTTATATTCTCTTTTGTATTCGTGTTGAAAATGTTGGAATGTTATATTTTCTCTTATTTATTTATTTATTTTGGGAGACTGTCTAGAATGCCATAAGATTGACCAGTATTTCTTTTGTGTCAAATACAACATGCCACATTTTAAATATGTTTCTATCCCCTTCATTTGGTGGGTGAGCTATCACTTTTTAGATACGATTTCTTGTGACAATTTTCTGTCAGAATTTGCATTTTTGGGAAAGATGTATACTTTTGATATTGGGGCCAAAGAAAATATGTTGTTTCTTCTTTCTTATATAGGGAAAGTGAGTCTGCTTACTCACATATTGGCTAAATGATGTATGATTTATGATAAATTCTTTATTATTTATCAATGGTATAAAATACATTTCCAAAAGTAAATACCTTTGTTAGTATTCTTGTTCGAGCTTAGAAGCATGCTTCATATATAAGTACTTGTTGGTCATAAGGAAAGATATGCATAATTTAGTTAGAATTCTGCCCAAGTATGAAAAGAGTTAGGTCACAAGAAGTAAAATGAGCTATGACATAATTAGAGAAGGAAAAGGAGCTTCGACAAAAGTAACCACGGAAGGAAAGAAGATAAGGTAGAAGAAGTAGTAAGGAAAGAGGATGCGACAGAGGAGGAACAAAAGCAGACAAATAATAAAGATCTAAGGAAAGACTCAGCTGAAGAGGAAGCTATGACAGGAGAAGAAGAGAGTTCGTGGAAAAAGAGAGTTCGCGACGTAAGAGGAACACCGACAGAAGGAAAGGATGCGACAAGGAAGAATGTGACAGAGTTAACCATGTCAGAAGACATGTAGTGGTGCAATGGCTAGAAAGCGACAGTTCAGAAAGATCATGGGTACGAGGTCGAATAGACTCGACAGAAGCTGCATGTATGAAAGCATATTTGTAAGTTGGGTCGTTAGTGCCTACTGACATGTGTCAATAGAATATGAATGACAACTGTTGGCAAAAAGTATTAAACGATTAATAAACTATCCAACGATTGAATTGTCAACCCGAGGAGAGTGTAAACTTGTGAGGTACAAGCAAAATATATGCAGGGCCAGAGTACCACTAACTTAATCTAATATTCCATGCGACTGAAATTGAATCTAGTTTACGAAAGCAGGAAATGACATGAAAATAAATCTAATCTAGGAAAGTATGAAATTGTGTAAAATAAATTTAACTAAGAAAGCATAGAATTGCATGAAATAAACTAATCCAAAAAAATCAACATTTGACATGTGAGATCACATAAAATCAACACTACTAACTCATAATAAATAAATCAAAATCAATATGGAGAAATCAAAATATTTATTCTAAAACATTAAATCCATGACTAAATCTCAAAAAGATAAACTATTTCTATATTTCTAGAGAGGCCTCCACTACTCCCCAAATGAAGAGAGAGCACTCTTATTTATACATGAGTTGCTTTGAAAACAGGGTAAATGTAGATCCACTTTTCTCTCAACCTATTTTCCATAGTTACAAAATATTTATCCCTTCAAATCCTCATAAATCCTCTCATGATATTCCTCTTTGGAATTATCTTAAATAATTATCTCCAAATCTTAAAAAGGTGGAGGAAATATTTGAGAAGATTTTGAATAATCCTTTTGTTGAAAATATTCAAATATTTCTACACATCACAAAGCTTACACAACTTTGAGATATAAATGAAAACATGTTAATTTTCTAATATTTAATCATAAATTCTCTTAAAATACTTATAAATAAATAAATTGGAAAAGAACAAGGTAACCCATATTTATTTATGAAAATGGTATAATGAATGGTTAATGGAGTGATGAATAGGGATGAGTGTGAGAAATAGTGAAGGGAAAATATGATGAAAATGTGACATTTGGGTGACCCAACAACAACCCGTTGGCTAACTATATGAAGTCGGCTGAAAACGACATGTCACGAGTCTATAAAAAGAGGAACCCAAGTTATATGCGGGTTAGCCTCTGTGGTATGGTCACGTTAGACACTCGCTGGTCATTTAGTGACATTCTGATTGTATTGTTTGTTAGTGTGTTGAGTCGTAGAGAGGATTCGAAGAACTTGCAACTAAGTACGCAGAAGTGTAGAAGATATTGAGTCGATCTAGGTTGTGTGTGTATTGACAGTAGTCATAGAGGAGATTGAGTCGATCCAAGCTGTGTGCGGATCTTCAGTAGAGTTAAGTAGAGAAGGAATAGCGATAGAATACTAGAGAGCATGAGAGGAGGAATAAGTCTATATAGATAAATATAGATAAGAAAGAGATATCTATAACATAGTCTACAACTTAGTGTGTAGTCCAAAGGTTCCATATATTTCTCATGCCAGATGAAGAGCTCCTTTGTGGTTTTTTCCCGGATGAGTTTCCACATTAGATACTGTGTCAAATGTGTGAATGATGAATGTGCTTGAGCTGGGTATATATGTTACTGTGATTATGTGTTTATGTATTTGCTTATGAATGAGTTTATATGTATTTGTCGCACTGTTATTGTTGAATGTGCCCATGCTGCATCGGGTTTGTTCTTATAATACCCGTCAAAGGATGAGTTGTAGGACAACTTAAATGTGTGTAGTAAGTATAAACACCCCACTCATCAGCCTTTGTCGAGCACCTTGGTAGAACACCAAGGGACCGAAAATCCCCAACCCAGTTGCGGAAACCTGGTTTTGGCAGTTACCCATAGAAATATATCTCGGGTGAGACTGCATATACATCGTAGGTGCTGCCGACTGAGCCTTGCTATGTCGGGATGATATCTTGGGCTTTGTTGCATGCCAAGTAGGGACTGCACCTATGTCGAAGAGAGTTCAATGCCAAAAAATGGTTCCGTTGCTAGGACCCATGAATAATTTTGGTGAGGGATATGTTGTGTCATCGGACGAAGGTTGAAATCCAAGACAGAGTGGATTTCAAAGCATTGGAGTTTTCAAGAGAAGAGAGTAAAGGATCTTGGTTGAATCCAACAGAGTGGTTGGGTCGATATCTGTACACATATATTCACGAGATTTTCTTTTCCAAATTTCCTATTGTGTTGCATGAGTGGTTTTCGAAGTTGGAAACCCAACAAAGAAATTTTCAAGGAGGAGAACCGATGAAGTGGAATCCTCAATTTATTCAACAACTACATAGTGTGAGCAACCCTGTGTCAAGGGATGTTGATTTTTGGGTGGATAACATTTTGCAAGGATATATTACTGAGTTTGTTGTCGACACAATAACCTCATATAGTGAGGCGGAGAGAAAATTTTTCCAAGGACCCTGCGAAAGATATTTGTCATCCTTGAAAACTTGGGTACAGATTCTCGTATGTGAAAAAGAAATCTTACGAATGTAAAAGTTGAGAACTGTGCATAGAAGGTTGGATATGTCACAACAAAACTGTGTGAAAAATGGTGCAAACGAAGTTGAGATGTTCCTTGGAGATAGCAGAATCGAACTAGAGGATAGTTATTTAAGAAGTGGAAGAACATTTAGGTCGAGAAAGAGAAGAAAGAATGTCACATGAAGAGGAGGTTGTAGTATGACTAGAGGAGAAGACTATGAGCTTGCGTCGCACGTAGACAAAGGATATTGCGATGAAGAAGAAAAGTTGTTATAGCTGATTTTAGCACACATGGTAAATCACACTTTTATGGCCTTCCCTGTCCCTATGCAGACTCTTTAGACCCCATGGACCATTTTTGTTCCTTTGATGTTTCCTAGATCATCCCTAAAAACATGCAAAAATTGCCATACGCGACTTTTAAACCCTTTCTCGTGTATATACGCGGGTTTGACCCCTAAAACCGCGTACATCGGGATGTGTGCAAAAGGCCAAATTATTTTGGAGTTTTCCTTGGTGTGGATCCTACTCACTTGTCTCCTGGCCTTCCCTATGCCTTGAGATCACTCGGTTTCGACCTTTCATTACCCCATTGATGAGATATATAAGGAACCCTTTGGATACATTGAAGGCATATGAGGAATTGAGAGCAAGAGAACTATAGTCCATTGTTGCCAGAACTTGTGCTTGAGTCTGCATCCCCTTTGTCCCTTGGAGCACTTTTGCGTTCTTCCCAAGCTTACCTTTTGCTTATGAGCTTTCTATCGAGAGATAGAGGATTGAAGTGGTGGAGGCCCAATTGGGGGACTCGGTTTCTCTGATTCGCAGACGTGCCGACAGAGGTTGTATTCATTGTAATCTCTGACTTTATATCAATAAGAAATATCTTTTCCTGTCCAATAATGTGTGTTTGAATGAATATTTTATCCATGGATGATTTCAAATACTTATATGTTATTGACTATATATGCTAGAGTAGAGCTAGCAAAATTATATATAGTATGCTTGTCTTGTTTATTGAATGTTGAGGAAGCAATTCATCAATTCAAGCTGAAGTTGGAAAGCTAAATGGGGATCTACACCAACCGTCTGGAATAAGGTACGAATCGAGATCCTTTAGTGTTAGTTGTTTGGTTTCTTTTGCATATAGGAAAGGATTGATTTCTAGAGTTAAGCTGTCTATTGTGGTACCCCAAGCCATAGGAATTTCTCTCTGTAATAGAATTGGCGACTCCGCTGGGGACGTTCCTTGTTTGTCTTTGGGGTTTAGGGGCACAATGTGCTTGATATTATTGACTTGCTCTTTGTTTCTCCTTGTTTATGTGTTGCATTTTATAGTATGTTCATCCATTGACACTCCCCTTTATTGGTTTGACCCTTGGCCTACGTTTTACCACTGTCTTCTTTGTATACGCAGGTTTTTGGCCAAAATTCGCGTATACATGCAGGTTTTTGGCCAAAATCCACGTATAAATGCATCTTTTTGGCAAAAAGTCATGTATATACGCAGCTATTCTTTAAACAGTTGCGTACATCCTCCCTTTTGGTGAGTTTGATGTTGTGGGAAGTTGTTGGGTGGGTTGTGAGTGTGGTTGGGTCTTCCTTGGGTCTGATGTTGTCTGTTGGATGCTTCTTTTATGACTAGAGACCACCTTTTCATTGATTTTTCTTTGAAATTAGTTTTAGTCATTTATCCTTTTTGTTTTGCCATTAGTGCATTACTCTTTTTTGTCTCGGTGTCTTGCTGGGCTTCTGTTTTATACTTGCTGCAAAGACTGAGAGTTTTAGATGACTTTTATCGCATTTTTCATTCTTTTATATTGGAAAATACAGTGTAGTTCCACTTTTAGTTGCATCTTAGATATGGATTTGAGGAGGTACTTGCATTGGATTGCTTGGATGAGAGTTGTGTTTAGGATTTCATATAGGAAGGATTGCATTGGCATTTGGAAAGGAATATATATTTATGCATCTCATGTAGTGGCATACCCTATTTTTCGTTTGACAAAGATTGCACTTAGCATTGTTTGTTATGGCGTGCATATTACTTCACTGCTGAGTCATAACTTCATTAGTTGCATGATCATTTCCCTTTGAGTAATTACAGCCAAATAAAATCAACGCTTAATTAAAATGGATTACACTATTTTCTTTGATAGGGTACACCAACAAGATTAGGTTTTAGGGTCTTGGAATAGTTCATTATGAGTAAATTCTCCAAGACCACTAAACGAAACATTTATGTGTCTGTCCAGGTGAGAGTGTGAAATTCCTTTATATAATTAGTGTTTCTCAGGATCCTCCTCTTACAAGGGAGTTAAGCACGAGGAAATGTGAGAGGTTATGATTGGGATGACCCCTGGTTGTAATGGAGTAGCACCGAAGATATTTCCAGGATTGTATTCGTATCTGGGGGCTCTTTTGAGAGTTTCGGGATTTTCTACCCTGCCCATATGATCAATCCCGCCTGCGAATGTCCGCCTGAGCATTGAATATATTGAGGTGACCTTAGTTTCCTTACCTAGGTTATTGAGGGGGTACTTCACAGGGTTATTCTGTAGGTGTCCTGTGTAGGTAGGGGTCGGACAACACAGTCACTATATGCGTTGACGCTAAGGGCCACAAGAATTGGTTACATACCTCCGCTTGTAGTGTATGGGAGTTTTGAGCCTCTCCCAGGTGAGACATACCTGCTGCATTTGGGAGCTCACATATCCTCCCCTTGGTTTGCTTGTATTTTGGCTATAGATTTTCTTAGGAGTGTGCTCTTTGTGCGCTAGTTGGCCTTTGAGATCATGGTTACTTGAGTATTTATGCCCTCTTGATTTTAGGTCCTTTTATTTTTGGCATGCCTGATATCCTATCACCCAACCTTGGTCCTAGTACGGACCCTGGTGTCATACTTGGGGGCATCACAACCCCTTACTGTGCTCATAGATTTGGGAATGGTCATATTCCATCCTCTACTCCATTTGTGGAGGATTTTTATTCCCTTCGCTCGGTCTTTACACTAGTGGTCACCCTCATGGGGGTGGTAGTGGATGCGTGAACGTTGGGTCTACACCTTACTTTCCTTTTTATGTCCCATCGCTCACCACATTGTTTCCTTTGGGTGCGGTTGTCATGATCATTCCTCCCTATATCCTATAGTGTGGATTCTTTATTGACTATTTTGGGTTGTTTTGGACTAATATGGTTGTCATGTAGGGTCTATTTTTTGTACACCCTCTTCGAGGTTTCGACATGTTCATTCCTATCACAGGTATTATGTCTGAACTAGAATATAGGTTAGGATATCACATTCGCTTGCACTTATGCATTGCCTTATGACTGTTCCATCTTAACCTTAGGTACGAACCCATTCCATGGTATCACAGAATCTTCATGCTGCTGTTAGAAGTGGTACTATGTGAATGGTAGAGCTTTCCTATACATGGGTGTTCTAGTTAGCTCCCTTTTGCATTTGGTACCCATGTTGTGAGTCCTCTCTTAGGTTCGGGAGTCCCTTTTAGTCTCGCCATGTCCTTGAGCAAGAGCTTCATACTCCTCTTGAAATTTATGCTGGCCATTTCCTTGGGACTCCCTTGTATATGTCAAGTTGTAATTGCATTATCATGAGCTTTGCCTGCCTCATTGAGCCTTATGCCGGCTTCCCTGACTTTGAGTATCAGACATATAGCCCAATCTTGTCTCATGTCTAGCCACGTAGAGCCATTTTATATATATCCTTTGCAGCTTGATTCCCTATTTTTATCGGGAGGGGACTTTCCCTCAAGTCTCACTATCCTACACATGTGTCCTTGCATTGAGCCTAGGTATGTTCCACTGCTGGGAGCTAATTTGTTTGCCCATTTGACACTCATCTCCTCCTAGTCTGTAACTTTAAAGCGATTTTATTCTTTTTCAAGCTTTTCAAATATTTGAAAAAGTCCAAAAAAATTAAAAAACCAAAAAGCTGGACAAGGAAAGATGTTATCTTTGGCAGCAGTCGAGTCGTGTCGCCTTCGAACAGAGCACTGCATATCACATCCATTGGTTGGGTTAATAGTTTGACTTTAGGAGTTGTACTCATTTATCTGAGTTGATCTCCACCGACTGGTTAAGCTTCCAGTCCCTATGGAGCCTCTGTCGATGCCTCCTATGTCACAGAGATGTCCCAGTTTTGCATATCGAGTCTATACTGCCTACATTCAATCACCATTTGCTGTTATGCTCTTGTTCGAAGGAAGTTGAAACCTGAGTCGGTCATTCCTTAGTTATCTTGACTTTGCATGTCGACCATTCCTGGTACAGTTACTGGTTCGTGCACTTTATGATCGAGTCCTTACACATTATAAAACTTTGCTGAGTAACTCGTGTTGGATGATGGGGGATGCCTTAATGCCCTCCTTCCAGTGGATTTCATCCCATCGACTTCAGATCATTTATTCTAGGATAGGAATCTAGAGTCATCTTTGAGTGCCTTGAGACTTGCAGTCATCAGTGGCAGGTTCTCTCGCCATCGACAGTTCTTTGGGAATAAATCAATGTCCCATGATCGATCGATTCTCTCAAGTGTTCGACCTCAACACATTTATTCACACTTGTTAGTTTGCACTCTAGTACCTTGATTCCCATTTTCATTATTGGTGGGTGATCTCGCGTCTGTTAATGGTATACATCAATGACCGGTAATTAGACGATGTACTACTATGTTCGACCTCGACACCTCTATTCACATAGTAGGACATGTACTCATAGTGGTGTGTGTAGAAGACCTTCCAGATTGGTGGCATATCATATATGCTACCTCCTTGATCATGCTAGTGTTCACGAGATTTCAGCTCTCGTGACTTGATTCCAGTATATGTCAGACATTTCCAGCCATTATGGAGATCTTGATCCATTGTATATCTTCAACCTTCATGGAGATCATGATCCTTTGTATATCTTCATCATGGAGATTCTGAACTATGTATATTGTATGTGGCGATGACCACATATGTCATATTGTATCATGCTTATTCATGGTCATTGTACTATTATGTATCCGGGACTGCTATATGTATTTACAGTTATATGCAGAGTTGTATCATTGTATAGTGTTGATTGGGTGGCTGGTTATTCCACTGGGTTCTTCATCACTTCATTTCTGGGATGGAATTATAATGTATTTTGGCCATCGTATGACCCCTCTGACCTCACACATTAGGGGGAATTTGTTATAGCTGATTTTACCACACATGGTAAATCACACTTTTATGGCCTTCCCTGTCCCTATGCAGACTCCTTAGACCCCATGGACCATTTTTGTTCCTTTGATGTTTCCTAGATCATCCCTAAAAACATGCAAAAATTGCCATACGCGACTTTTAAACCCTTTCTCCCATATATACGCGGGTTTGACCCCTAAAACCGTGTACATCGGGATGTGTGCAAAAGGCCAAATTCTTTTGGAGTTTTCCTTAATGTGGATCTAACTCACTTGTCTCCTGGCCTTCCCTATGCCTTGAGATCGCTCGGATTCGACCTTTCATTACCCCATTGATGAGCTATATAAGGACCCCTTCGGATACATTGAAGGCATATGAGGAATTGAGAGCAAGAGAACTATAGTCCATTGTTGCCGGAACTTGTGCTTGAGTCTGCATCCCCTTTGTCCCTTGGAGCACTTTTGTGCTCTTCCCAAGCTTACCTTTTTCTTATGAGCTTGCTATCGAGAGATAGAGGATTGAAGTGGTGGAGGCCCAAGTGGGGGACTCAGTTTTTCTGATTCGCAGATGTGCCGACAGAGGTTGTATTCATTGTAATCTCTGATTTTATATCAATAAGAAATATCTTTTCCTGTCCAATAATGTGTGTTTGAATGAATATTTTATCCATGGATGATTTCAAATACTTATATGTTATTGATTATATATGCTAGAGTAGAGCTAACACAATTATATATAGTATGCTTGTCTTGTTTATTGAATGTTGAGGAATCAATTCATCAATTCAAGCTGAAGTTGGAAAGCTCAACGGGGATCTACACCAACTGTCCAGAATAAGGTACGAATCGAGATCATTTAGTGTTAGTTGTTTGGTTTCTCTTGCATATAGGAAAGGATTGATTTCTGGAGTTAAGCTGTCTGTTGTGGTACCCCAATCAATAGGAATTTCTCTCCGTAACAAAAGTATTAGCCAATATCCGAAGGAGATGAAGAACCATAAGAATTAGAAGAAATTCCAAGACCAGAACATGAGTACGGTACACCTACAACACCACGCACATCACCGAAGGTAAGATCCAGAAACTTGTCTCCAAGAAGAATTGTCAATACTAATAATACTAACGTTATGAATAGTGGACAAGGGAGTCTAACTACTCCAAAATTTTTCCCAAGTGTATCAGAATCCAACATAATGGGTGGAACATACAGTAAGTTGCCAATATTTAATGGAAATGGGTTGGAAGACCCAGAGCAACATTGGTTTCTCTGTGAAGTTGTATGGACTCTGTGACAGATCTAAGATGAAGACATAAAGAAAGCACAAATGGTCACATCTTTGCGAGGTCATGCACTAGACTGGTACATGACGTTTTCTATAGTGCCAATAGGAGTGGCGCAGAAAATGCTCGATTAGATTCGAGTCAAAATGATAGATGAGTTCAGAAAGCTGAAATACGAGTCACAATGCATTACAGAGATTAAATAAATCAAACAGCTACCTACAAAGTCTATTTGGGACTTTGACCAATGATTCAAGACATTAATGGCTAAAGCAAGCGTCCAGATGTCGCATGTACAACATAAGGAATGGTTCATTGTCGCTTTGTTGCCGCACATCCAAGTTCCATTGATGCAACATATGATTGTGTTGCAGACATAAGCTTTGGAAATTACAATGAAGCTAGAATCCTCGCCGATTGGAGAAACCAACGCAGGAATGATGCATATTCAGCCATAGCTAGCTAACCTTACGTTACAAATCCAAGTCATTAAGAAAGGGAAAGAGGTTCAAGAAGAGATATGGTGTACAAGATGTAGAACATAAGGACACCATAAATATTATTGATTGACACTCATGAACTATGTCGCAGCAGGAGTGCCGAACCCGATAAATACCCATGGGATGCCTTGGTGTAGAATATGCCAAATTAGAGGCCATCAATCTGAATAATGTTTGTATTTGCAGAATATTGTAAGTACACCATCTAGTATGTATTGTAAATTTTGTAAATCTATAGGACACGATGAGAAATATTGCAGATCATTCCAGTTGCTGCAAGAGAAGACGATGGATACCTAATTGATGAAAAATGATGAACAGATGCAAGCTGAACGAGTGCAAGCTTAGTGCCAGCCTGCTCAATATCCACCAACACAATTTCAACAGCCGCAATATCAACAAAATCAGTATCTGCCACATCAACACTACCCTCAACCTAGGGGGGTGGAAATTTTCGAGGCCGAGGACAACAACAATAAGGAGCAGGAGGATTTGGTCAAGGAAGAGGCCAAGTCGTATGTTATAATTGTGGAAAACTATGACATGTTTCTCGATATTGTGCAATTCCTACGAAGACCTGTTCGTATTGTAAAGCATTTGATCATATTGTTGAATAGTGTCCGTAATTAATTGCTAAGTGGCAGGATCAAATTGTGGGAAATCCAAACCTTGTGTATAATCCCAATCTGAACCCAAACCAGAACATCCAGATGATTTATGCCAAGCCAAGAGAAGAAAACACTGTTGTCTTCACAAGGGGAGGTGTTGCGACTGGAGTAGACTAGGACACACAACATGGACAACCGCAAGTGCGACCAACGACACAAAATAAAGTACCGTTTGACGTCCATAAAGAAAAGAAGGTATTCTTTGATGTTTGAATAGAATTTGTCGACACAAATCAAGCATCGACATATGGACAAGTAAGAGAGATTCCTGAAAGGTTCGATCAAATACTCAAGAAGAAACCAACGAGAAAGGTTAGTAAGCTCAAAGAATTTTTCAAAAGTTGCTTAGCGCTAATCCTTGATAAAGATGTTGTCGCAGAATTGAGGACACTCATAGAAGAAAATCCAGAAGTGTTGCGACCTGAAAGAAGAGTTAACCATGTCGGGAAAATATTAAATACTGGTCGTGAGCTATGAATGACTGCGCAAATAGGAGACTATGGCATGTATTATATAATCTTAGATATGGGCTCTGATGTCAATATCTTGACAAGGAATACATGGGAAAGCATGAACAAGCCGCGAATGGATTGGTCTCCCATTCAACTAAGGTTAGAAAATTAGTCAAATGTTATACCCATTGGTCATCTGACTCAAGTACCCATCAAGGTAGAAGGTTTGAGAACATATGCAGAATTTGAAGTAATTGACGTCGTCGATGATACAAACCAATATCCTGCACTTTTAGGGATTGACTGGGCTATAGATGATCAGACCATCATCAATTTTAAGAGAATAATCATGTCATTTGAAGACTCAGATATAAGGGTGGTCTCTCCAATTGATTCGCTGGAAGGACGAAGATATGTTGAACCAGTAAACAATGAAGGAGAAAGTGATTACTTGGATCATATATATAACATTATGTCCTCACGAGATGACTATATAAATCCAACAACTGATGGAAAATTGAGTTGGAGGTGTGTTAACTCTTGTACATATGATTCAGGTGAAGCATTAGAAAATTGGCAGAATCAGATGCATGAAGTTTTCATGAGAAGATGTGTAAGAATTACAAGATCTGTGTGATGGGTAGGAGCTGAATCAAGCGAGATACCCACATATGAAGGTTTGCCTAACCTTGAATATTTTCTAGTAGAATTTGAAGCAAAAGTTACAGAATCACACCGATTGTATGGCTTGGACTTTGTGCTAAAATCTACGCCCGCTAGATGGTGGGGTACACATAAAAAATCTATCTCTCAATGGCTGCAATGTATAAGATTGCCATAGATCAGATTTGGAGAAGATATCAATTATACTGGTT
Organism: Pseudotsuga menziesii; assembly: GCA_001517045.1. NCBI lineage: Eukaryota > Viridiplantae > Streptophyta > Pinopsida > Pinales > Pinaceae > Pseudotsuga > Pseudotsuga menziesii. Next base: position 22,450 of record LPNX011077610.1, on the reverse strand, counting down.
GCAAGTATACGGTATTGACAAATCTTGTCGAACATATTGATCATTGTTGCATGACATTGCAGGAACATCCGCGACAAGAATGGGTTAATCACTTCATACATACATTGGACATGATACCAACGAATTGGTATACATCTATTGAACTACGACGAGGAACTCTTGAGTGGGAAGAACTAGCCACTAGTTTCACACATACCTTTGAGTTTGTAGATGATCACCCAACAATCGATGTTGCACATTAAGTAATGAAAGAGAATATATTTGAGGAAATCCCTATTGCAGTGACGAATTTCCATCAATGCAACACGACAATCCACCATTGGATGGAGTGAAACAATGTGACGGGAGAAACAAATGATGATGACCCACTCGACATAAACATACCTGAGTCAGAAGGTATGCATGCAGTGGAGGGTTTAGGTATTTCTAGTGACCAATTCTTGAGTCCACTCAAAATCAAGAAAGTTAATATTGGCTCGCCTAACAATCCAAAGTTTGCTAATATTGGAGATTATTGGGATGAAGAGACTGTAGGAAACATCATTGATTTATCACATGAGTTTCAGGATCTGTTCCCTACCATATTTTCAGAGATGAAGGGAAAATACCTTTGAGGCCTAATGCAAAATCAATCAAGCAACAACCATATTGATTGAATCCATGATACAAAGGAAAGATCAAGGTCGAATTGGATCGAATGTTAGAGGTATGTGTTATAGAACCTGTGGAGGAATCACAATGGATTAGTCTAATAGTAGTCCAGGACAAGAATACCTCAAGAGAAGCAAGAATTTGTGTCGACCTAAGAAAGCTCAATGATGCTTCCTTACATGACTCGTTTCTGATTCCACTTACAAATGAAGTACTGGAGAGTGTTGGAGGACATGAAACGCATTCGTTCATTAATGGATTTTTTGGTTACCATCAGATCAGGATTGCAAAGGAAGACCGACAAAAGAATACCTTTGCGACGCAGTGGGGATGTTTCCAATATATGGTAATTCCCTTTGGACTTAAGAATGCTCCTACGTTTTTTTCCAGAATTGTAGCAGCTGCCTTTAAAGATTTAATACACAAATTTATTGAAGTCTACTTCAATGACTGAACAATATTTGGGCTCATAAAAAACCATATTGAGAGCCTTAGAATGATGATGAAACACTATCGCCAGTATCAAATTTCACTCAATTTGAAGAAATGTATCTTTTGCACCCCATTTGGAGCTTTGTTGGGCCACGTGGTCTGTCGCGATGGGATTTTGGTCGACCCATCCAAAATTGTGATCATTCTTGATCTACCACCACCTACTATAGTCAAACAGTTGAGTGAAACACTGAGACACACTAGATACTACATAAAATTTATCAAAGGATATGCGGAGGTGACTGCTCTGATGGAAAATATTTTGAAAAAAGATGCTAAGTTTTAATGGACATAGAGCTGCTAAGAGAGTCTAGATACATTGAAAAAAAATATGGCTAATGCACCAATAATTGTATTTCCAGACTGGAAAAAGGAGGTTCATGTTCATGTCGATGCATCGTCTGCCACGCTCGGCGTGGTGCTGATGCAACCAGGTGAAGGATCGATCAACCATCCCATTGCCTTCTCTAGCAGTAAGTTATTGACTGTAGAGAAAAATTATACCACGATGGAAAGAGAAGGTTTAGCGATGGTATATGCATTGTAGAAATTCATACATTATTTGTTGGGNCACATTGAAACACCTGGTCAATAATCCAGTGTTGTGGGGGGGGGGGGAAGATATGCTGGTGGCTTCTCCTCTTCCAGGAATTTTATTTTGAAATAATTGTTAAACCCGGTCGATTGAATTTGGGATCATACTATCTTTCAAGGATATAAAGTGGTGAAGAGCCTAGTAACCTGGATGATAATCTCCCCGATGCGCAACTGTTTGTGATAACCATGTTTGATGATCATTATAGAGATATCATACAATTTTTCAGTACATGTTATACACCAACTGAATTCACCATTGCGTAGAAGAAACAGTTGGTTGTGCGAGTTGCGGATTTCCAGTTGATGGCTGGACAATTGTTTAAGACGGGTCCTGATGAGATTCTTCATCGCTGCATTTTGGAGCACGAAAGCCTGTTGATATTAAATGAAGCACATGCTAGTGTTGCAGGAGGCCACTACGCAGGGAAAGCTATGGTGCCCAAGATCTTGCAAGTAGGATTATGGTGGCCCACCATGCATGCAGATGCACGGGATTATTATTGTTGCTGTGATGTCTGTCAAAGGATTGGAAAGCTGTCGCGACGGGACAGAATGTCGTTAGTACCTCAATTAACGTTGCAGACATTTGATAAATGGGCCATTGATTTTGTGGGTCTTATCAGTTTGACAGGAAAGTGCACTAGTGCATGCTATATTATTACTGCGACTGATTACTTAACCAGATGGGTTGAAGCAACGTTAGTAAATGATTGTATTAGTACGACCGCTGTGAAGTTTTTATTTGAGAATTTCGTGACATGATTTGGATGCCCAAAGATTTTAATAAGTGATCAAGGTACGCACTTTGTTAACTAGTTGATTGCAGCACTTACAGAAGAGTTTTAGATTCAGCATAGAAGGACAAAACCTTATCACCCTCAAGCAAATGGAGTTGTCGAAGCTTTTAACGTAATTTTGAAAAATGCATTGACAAAGATTTTCAATGCCCAAAGAGATGACCGGGATAAAAACATTTCAGCGGTATTATGTGCATATCGCATGTAAGAAATTGATAGGGCAAACTCCATTTCGTTTGGTGTATGGACATGAAGCTATGATGCCTATGAAGTATATTGTCTCGAGCCTAAGAATTCCCTGCGATCAAATAGATGACAGATGCCAATGCTGTCAAAGAAAGATTGTCGCAACTCATGCAGCTGTAAGAATAACGTTTTGTCACAGGATTTCATCAAAATTTTGAAAAATAAAGGCAAAAAGTATGTCATGTTCGACACATTAAGACCAAGTACTTTAAGGTCGAAGGACTTGTTCTTATGTATGACAACACATTTTTCAAGCATCCAGGAAATTTGAGAACACATTGGTTAGGAACGGATGTTGTCATGAAGATCATTGACGAAGGAGTAGTGAAATTGAAAAAGTTAGATGGAACAGAAATCCAAGGACTGGTGAATGGAAGTCGGTTGAAACCGTATCACGATAGCATCGACTTGGTCGCAATATCTGCAATTTGTCAATTTTCTAGATAATATTTGGAATATGTCAATCTATGCATAATTCCCCTTGGATGTTTCCTATTTATCAGCCATTACGACTAAAAAGGTACATGACAAAGTAAGAAAACCATTATTCTACCTACCCATGTCACAATTTCTTCTTCTTCATTCACCTTGACCCTTATGATGTCTTCTTCCTTTTCCTTTACTTAGAGCTTGTTTTTTTTGAGTTTTTGGGCAAGAGGAAGTTGCATGAATATTTCATGTTAACTTTTGCAATGGAACTTTGGGTTTTCATAGTCCAAAATTTAAGCTCGACTAAAGTCATCATAAAATAGGGTCAATTCTCATGATAGTACTTTGGTAGTGTCAATTTTCTTGCATATTATAGTGCAAGAGAGGATCCCATTGTCTACAACATCGTCAGAAAAATGTTGACACAACATATGCTTACCAATACTCTATGTTATCACATATATTGCATGGTTTGGAAGTAGGTATGTTTGAGGTTGCAACTTTGATACGTTAATGATGAGGGATTGCAAGAGAAGATTGGAAATGAAACCTTCCTGCTAATTTTGGGTCTGATGAATTATGGCAGCTGGTTCTAGGAAAGTGGATAACAAGGCCTGAAATTTTGAAAAAGAAGGCAACTTATTGTGTCTAAACATCAATACGTCAATGCTTGGAAAAGGTGCTACAGTTGGAATATTTCAATAAGGAATTGTTGGATGGTCTAATTTAATCTCCTTGGTATAGTTTACAACCCTACCAACTGTGATATGCCTCATTTCCCATCTAAAACTCTGGTCAACCTTATAACAAAGTTCATGTTTTCTCATCATCAAAAGGTGAATAAATAGACAATCATATGTGTGTGTTAGCCTCATGTAAGCAGGTAGCTTTAAGAACTGTAATAGAGTGCATGTTTGCTATGCAACAAATTATTAAAGAGAGGTGGGTAGTTTGTGGACCATTCTCAGGAATGAATAATCTCATTTGGATCGTGTAGCATTATGACCTGGGCATCATCATCATCTCTCAGGTCCGATTTGTACATAAATTCACTTTAGTACTAAATTTGGAATATGTCTATGCTGGAGGGTTTGTGTATTTCTTCAATATATCCTACAGGTTTGAGGCACATGACATGTGTTTGTAGGTTTGTTCAAGAAAATTGTGGGCCAACTCTAGATCAAGTTTGTATGTTCCCTAGAAGAAGTTGGACATTTTGGGTAGATTTGTATGTGAGACAACATGGAAATGGAGATTATGGGCATTATGTTGAGTCCAATTAAAGAATTTCCTAAGTTTCAAAGTAGCAATCCTATAATCTTTGAGTGAGTTTGGGACTTAAAATTCAATCGTGTGCATGTATTGGCCCTATTTCCCCCCTCAAACAGAAATCAATAACAAAATCTAAGTAGTCATATGGATTAGAGCCTAATATGTCAATGGTCTAGATCGAGAGAAGACTACCACAACCTAGGTATGTCATCAAAGTTATAAAGAGACAAGAAGCCAACACTAATGTTGGAATTTCTTATCACGCAACACATAGAGTGGTTTTCATACCTATAGAAGCCATAAGCCTTCAAAACATCATACATCCTCATATTTTAGATGGATAATATTTTAAGCTTATCCCATCTCAATACGCTGACTATTGGCATATTGCTTTGGATGAAGGTCACCAAGCTCTAAATAACCAATCAAAGATATTGAAGTCATTGGAGGAAGGGGTTAAACAATGAATCAAATGAGTAGCATTTCGGAATGTGAACCAGAAATAGAACCCACACTAAGAAGAGCTTGATCCCTGTAGTTTATTGCTCACCCAAACCATGCAACAAATGTATGTTTTCACCACCCCAATCCACTGGTGTCTTCAACATCTTGTCCATTAGAAAGGTGTTAAGTCTAGTCTTGACTGAGTATGAAGACCCACGAATGTGCATCATTGAAGAGCGTACCAGGGTGAGCATTCAACTCCAAAGGTCGCAATGCTTAAATGCATGAAAATGAGTAGAAGCTTGTGATTCATACCTCATATACTCGTTTGGTTGGTGGAGTGACATGTATTAAACCGATTCTTGGTCAAATAAATTGATGGCTTGAGCTTTGGCATTAGCACTCAAATATTTTGAAGCTACAGATCACTGGAGTTGGGCACCTGGGTATTGGTTCATGGATGGGCCGAGTCCCATCTCTTTGGGTATATGTCATGAAGGTCTTTCCTATGGAGTTGATTTCTATTGACACTTTATGGTTGGGGGATCCTTGTCTTAAATGAGATTCAAACAATGCTTTATGAGGAGATTCTATGGAGTTTGGTTCATTGATGGTTATTATTTTAATATTTTACTTAAAGAATAGTGTGGAAAAAGGGGCTTTGAAAAGTGGTTAACTTTTTTCTATTATTATAGCCCAACCACTTTTGGGGATGCCTGAACACTAGAATGCATGCAATGTAAATTTGTTGCTGGCATGAAATTAATCTATAATGGTGAGTGTGATTTTGATTCATCTTGGGCTTAGGAGAAAGAATGGGTAGCCAAGCAAATATACTTATTAGAAGCTTGTGATTTATAGAAGAATCTTACAAATAAATAAATTGCTCACTTATAAGTTATATCCAAGAGACATAAATAAACTTGTTTTTAGGTAAATGGAAAGTTGTAAGGCGAAATAGTGATGAACCAAGGTAACACCAGACAATTGTAAAAGGTAAACATTGAGCTTAATGACCAAGCTACCAATTTGTTGAGGTTGAGAGCTTGCTTGCCTCCAAAGTGAGTAATTCATTGGGTTAAGGTGGTATATTGCACATCTAAGAGAGTGATTTGTTTCTTTTTTTGGGTGAGAGAGTTTATGTTCCTCCTAGGCTGTCAATTTTCTCTTTTTGTCTATGGTTTGTTGAGAATACTAAATGAATTCATCACTCATTTGTTTTAGAAAGGTTATGTGTTGCATTATGAGTTGAGAAATTTTCGCTTTACTGGCTTGAGAGGTAGCTTTCCTTGGATGCCAACAATTTGTTTCTTTTATATCTACTTTAAGGGCAATCATCTAAATTAAATGAAAAACAAGAAAAACAACATATCTTATCTTACTTTTCAGCAATGGACTCCATCTAAAAATGCCTACTAACTTATGATGTGAATATTCATGTAACTATTTGTGTTATCCTGAAAAGGTTTCTTAAAGTTGGCCCTTCATTTCCCTTTCTTACAAAACTGGTAGCTGATTTCTTCAAGATAGGACCTTGGATCTGCACCAAGTTCTCTCCTCCTTTTCAGTTTTTTTATCATTTAACAAGAACCTATCAATGTATTATTGCCTCTTTTTGAAGCAATTGATAGTTATAATTTATGATAAGTATATGAAGTTTTTTTAGACCATATTTTTTATATTCCAAGAGGTGTGGCGATTATACCATGAGTGGGCACTTTCAAGAAGACCAGAGGTGAGTGGGCATAGGAAAGAACCATCAAAATACGCTTCAATCTCTATTCGGCATGTGATGCCACATGCCTTCCTTTACATTCGCCTTCCTATTCCACAATACATTCAAGTAACTGCGGTAATCTACTTTCGTGGAGAGGTCACTTTTCTTGCAAATTGCAATAGAATTTATTCAGTCATGTGCTTACTTCTTGACAACTGTAAACTTTACCAAAAGCACATGCTATCACGAGAAGCCCAAGGACTTCCAAATTTTCAATGTTGAATCTATCGTTCATCCCTTACCTTGCGACATGAAAGTGTGCTGGCGGTAGTAAGGAAGCGAATTCTTTTACCATCGTGCCCATTATCTCATGCAACCACCATAACCTTGGAAAAATGAGACTCAGTTCTTCTCTGAATCGAGTCTGTATTGCGAAATCCTTGCACCTTTGTGGATTAAGCAACCACCAACCACTTCTTTTCCTTGCACCTTCGTGTCCATTAGATTTTGTAACAACCAACCACTTTACCAAACTACAAAAAGAGATATTATATTAGATTGATATAATTCCTGCAAATGGTCCTAAATCGTTGGGATACTTACCAACGGACTGGATTAGTGCTAATAAGAGTTAAACAATCGTAAACTGTAAATGGTCACAGGCAACTGATCAGCACCAATATAGCTGGTTTAAGGGATTTAGGCAAGGGTAAATTGTTTGATCTGCTATTGATCTTAGCACTTGTTGGCTGATGTGTTCATTGGTTAAGGACCAACTGACCTATCGGGCCTGCGAAAGGTGGCATCTGTCGCCAGGTTAAATGGCTATTCTGATCGTTTTGAACCAACCGAAGATAACTGATTGGAACAGATGGAGAAAACATGAAACCATAACACTTCTTGGACTATACTGATCAGGGAAGCTGTCGAAACCATCACCGTATCGATAGTACTTATCACAGTATACCCATCAAAACAATGGGGCATCTCTTACAGCATTTCTTACAAGGGAGGAGGAACGTTGTAACACTGTTTATACCATGTAATAAAGTCTAAATGGTAGGATCATATATCCACTTAACTTGTAGTTGGTAAACAATGATATGTTACAATTTAAGTGTTAAAAACGGATTGTGTGCCATGAATCACTCACTAGTCTAGTTAAATGGGTTGTGTGCCACATAATTCCTCTAGTTAAATGGGGGTTGTGTGCCACTAACTGCACGTTATCCATGCTTCAACTAATGGCTACTTATAGGTGAGATTCATCATTTTCTTTACAATGGTTATGGAATTTCTTTCATTATTAAATATTCAAAGTTAAGTTTTTAGTCAATCATAAACTAACACAACCACAAGTAATTAGCAAGTTACTTAGTTTTGTGGATATGGCTAGTTGTTAAACAAAGAGTAAACATTAAACTAATTAATAAGGCTAAACATTAAACTAATTAATGGTATAACATTTAAAGACAAATCTAATTAATATACATATTAAACAAATACTATTTAATAAACGCAAACAGAAAAACTGATATGAAAAAAAAAACAAAATATGACAACCATGAAATGAATTCCGGTTGTACACTTGTTAAGTCCAAAATCTCATATAGTAGCACGTCCACATAGTAATATCATATAGTAGCACGCCCACATAGTTTGTGGTTGGATGAGGTCGATAGGGATCAAATGGTTGAGAGATAGTTATGGAATGGATGGAACAAAGTTTCAAAATATTTTTTTATTCCTCATATTCTTCTAGTTAAACGGGTTCAACTATAAGTTATACATGCCTAGCTACAAGTTATCACAGATGTTCTTCTTGTGATCCATTGATTAACTATGAGTATTTTTTATACTTTTTTTCTTTAATCTCACGTTCTTATAGTTATGTGCCACTAAATGTTGGCTATCAATTCATTATCTATGAGTTATCCATGCATTGCTACCACTTATCCATTTATCACCTAGCTACAAGTTATTTATATATATATATTTTTTATAATTGTTTATTTCGAATTTTAAATGAATGCCATAAAATCAATCTTTATAGTACATACTTGTCTCATCCTTATCCGTAGATAAAAAATTATAGATAATAGTTCACAGAAAATCTTAAATATAATTTTAAGTTATATTTCAAAACTATATATATATATAAACTCTTAATTTTTTTAATTATTAGTTTTAATTTATTAAAGTTTCATTATTTATTATCAATCTATTTTCCTAACTTAAAATCCCAAGTGGCTAATTTCACACATACATTATTAAAGTAATTTATTAATAAGTTTTATTTTCCTAACTTAGAATCCCAAGTGGCTAATTTCACAAATACATTATTAAAGTAATATGTAATATATTAATATTTAATAGGTTAAACCATTAACATATAGTCTAAACTTTATTAAAACTAATAGATAAATTTATTATATATTTTTGAATTAAAATGGGTTGAAAAGTTATTAGGTTCATTGTGTGAACCCTTAATATGATATCAAAGAATAACCCATTTCAAAAATAATTTTGTTGAACTTTTCTATTATACGTTTCTATTTGAAAAACCTTTATTTTCATTAGATATTTTAGGTATTCATTATTTAATGATATTTTTAATATTTAATATTTTTATTTTTATTTTTTGGTATAGTGACATGATATAACTATATTATCAGTTTTAGAAACCTTGCAATGTGACAATGTGAAATCATAGTAGGAGAATACATTTTAGGATGGGCAACAACACTTTAAACATAAGTTGGCTTCATGCATAATCCTTTCAATGGACTTCACACCACCTTCACTCTCATATCATACATATTCAAGCATTACTTTGAATGCAAATACAATTGGATTCACACCACCTACACACATGGATCATACGTATCCAAACACTAATATGACTTCATATAGTCGAATTCACACCAACATTAAACATAAAGTACGTATTCAAACTGCTCAATACTCTATTCAAACCCCTAGATACAAAATTATAAATACCCCTAATATAAAATATGTTTTTAATATGTAAAAGTTACCCCTTAACCCCTATATACTATGCAATATATTGATTCCATTTTGTAGAGTACCAAAACCCCTAATATGAACTCTTGTACTGTAAATTGCTTTCATGGTGGACCCTTGTGAATAAAACCTAACTGGGCCTAATGGTTAAGAAATGTGTTTCCTCCTAGAATGTCATAGGTTCAAATATGGAGGGGGTGGGGTATGTACACCTCCATATACTTTAGCAGTCAAATCATTAAGACCCAGAGAAACATTGGTTTCTCTGTGAATCCGTATGGACTGTGCGACAGATCCAAGATGAAGACATAAAGAAAGCACACATGGTCACAACTCTAAGAGGTCGTGCACTAGACTGGTACATGACATTTTCTATAGTGCAGGTAGGAGTTGTGTAGAAAATGCTTGACCAAATTCAAGTCAAAATGATAGATGAGTTCAGAAAGCCAAAATCTAAGTTGCAATGCATTACAGAGATGAAAGAAATCAATTAGTTACCTACAAAGTCTATCTGGGAATTTGACCAGTGATTCAAGACATTAATGGCTAAAGTAATTTAAGCTTCCAGATGTCAGACATACAACATAAGGAATGGTTCATTGTCGCGTTGTTGTTGCACATCTGGGTTCCATTGATTCAACATAAGATTGTGTTGCAGATAGAAGCTCTAGAAACTACAATGAAGCTAGAATCCTCGCCGATTGGAGAAACCAACACAAGAATGATGTAGATTCAGTCGCAACTAGATAACCTTACGGTACAACTCCAAGACATCAAGAAAGGGAAAGAGGTTCAAGAAGAGCTATGGTGTACAAGATGTAGAATATAAGGAGACCATAAAGATAATTGTCCGACACTCATGAACTATGTTGCAGCAGGAGCATCGAACTCGATAAATACCCAATGGATGCCTTGGATTAGAATATGCCAAACTAGAGGCCATCGGTCTGAAGAATGTTTGTATTTGCAGAAGATTGGAAGTACATTAGCTAGTATGTATTCTAAATTTTGTAAATCTGTAGGACATGATGAGAAATATTGCAAAGCATTTCAACTGCTGCAATAGAAGAAAGTGGATACCTACTTGATGAAGAATGATGAACATATGCAAGATGAACGAGCGCAAGGTAAATACCATCCTGCTCAATATCCACCAACATAATTTCAACAACCACAACATCCTCAACTGCAATATCAACAAAATCAATATCCTTCGCAGCAACACTACCCTCAACCTAGTGGGTGGAAATTTTTGAGGTCGAGGACAACAACAATAATGAGGAGGAGGATTTGGTCAAGGAAGAGGCCAAGTTTCATGTTACAACTATGGACAACCATGACACTTTGCTCGAGATTGTGCAAGTCCTACAAAGACCTGTTCATATTGTAAAACATTTGATCATATTGTTGAACAATGTCCACAATTAATTACGAAGTGGCAGGCTCTAATTGTGGGAAATCCCAACCCTGTGCATAATCCCAATCTGAACCCCAACCAAAACATCCAGATGATTTCTGCCAAGCCAAGGGAAGCAAACATTGCTATCGTCACAAGGGGAGGTGCTGCGACTGGAGAAGACTAGGATGCACAACATGGACAACTGCAGGTGCAACCAACAACACAAAAGAAAGTATTGTTTGACATTCAAAAAGAAAAGAAGGTATTCTTTGACGTTTGACTAGAATTTGTCAACACAAATCAAGCGTCACATTTGGACAAGTAAGAGAGAATCCTGAAAGGTTCGATCAAATACTCAGGAAGCAACCAACGAGAAAGGTTAGTAATCTCAAAGAATTTTTCAAAAGTTGCTTAGCGCTAATCCTTGATAAATATGTTGTCGCAAAATTGACAACACTCATAAAAGAAACTCCAGTAGAGTTGTGACCCGAAAGAAGAGTTAACCATGTCGAGAAAATATTAAAAACAGGTTGCGAGCTATGAATGACTACATAAATAGGAGACTATGACATGAATTATATAATATTATATATGGGCTCTGATGTCAATATCTTGACACGGAAAACATGGGAAAGCATGAACAAGCCACGACTGGATTGGTCTTCCATTCAATTATGGTTAGCAAATCAGTCAAAGGTTCTACCCATTAGTTGACTGACTCAAGTACCTGTCAAGGTAGAAGGTCTGACAACATATGCAAAATTTGAAGTGATTGAAATTGGCGATGATACAAACCCATATCCTACACTTTTAGGGATTGACTGGGTAATAGATAATCAAAACATCATCAATTTTAAGAGAATAATCTTGTCCTTTGAATACTGAGAGATAAGGGTGGTCATGCCAATTGATCCGCTGGAAGGATAGAGATATGTTGAACCAATAAACAATGAAGGACAAGGTGAATACTTGGATCATACATATAACATTATGTCCTCATGAGATGACTATATAAATCCAACAGCTGATGGAAAGTTGAGTTGGAGGAGTGTTAGATCCTATACATGTGATTCAGGTGAAGCATTAGAAAATTGGCAGAATCGGATGCACAAAGTTTCCATGAGAAAATGTGCGAGAATTATAAGATCTGTGCGATGGGTAGGAGCTGAATCAAGCGAGCTACCCACATATGAAGGTTTTCCTAACCTTGCATCTTTTCTAGCATAATTTGAAGCAAAAATTACAGAATCACACCAATTGTATGCCTTGGACTTTGTGCTAAAAGCTACGTCGTCTAGATGGTGGGGTACACATAAACAATCTATCTCTGAATGGAAGTAACGTAGACGATTGCTGGAGATCAGATTTGGAGAAGAGATTAGTTATACTGGTCGCAAGTATAGAGGATTGACAAATCCTGTCGAACATATTGAGCATTGTTGCATGACATGGAAAGAGTATTCACGACAATAATGGGTTAATCACTTCATACATACATTGGACATGATACCAAGGAATTGGTATACATCTGTTGAACTGCGATGATGTACTCTTGAGTGGGAAGAACTAGCCTCTAGTTTCACACATACCTTCGAGTTTGCAGATGATCACCCAACAATCGATGTTGCACTTTAAGTAATGAAAGAGAATATATTTGAGGAAATACCTATCGCAGTGACAAATTTCCATCAATGCAACACGACAATCCACCATTGGATGGAGTGCTACAATGTGACGGGAGAACTAGATGATGATGACCCACTTGACATAAACATACTTGAGTCATAAGGTATGCGCATAGTGGAGGGTTTTGGTATTTCTAGCGACCAATTCTTGAGTCCACCCAAACTCAAGAATATTGGCTCCCTTGACAATCCAAAGTTCGCTAATATTGGAGATTATTGGGATGAAGAGACTGTAGGAAAGATAACTAATTTATTGCATGAGTTTAAGGATTTGTTCCCTACCAGATTTTTAGAGATGAAGGGAATAGTTGGATATCTCAGAGAAATGAAAATACCTTTAAGGCCTGATGAAAAACCAGTCAAGCAACGACCATACTGATTAAATCCACGATACAAAGGAAAGGTCAAGGCCGAATTGGACCGAATGTTAGAGGCAGGTGTTATAGAACCTACCGAGAAATAAGAATGGATTAGTCTGATAGTAGTCTAGGACAAGAAGACCTCAAGCGAAGTAAGAATTTGTGTCGACCTGAGAAATATTAATGATGCTTCCTTACATGACTCGTTTCTGACTCCACTTACAAATGAAGTATTGGAGAGTGTTAGAGAACAAGAAATGTATTTGTTCACTGATGGATTTTCTGGTTACCATTCGATAAGGATTGCAAAGGAATACCAACACAAGGCTACCTTTGCGACGCAGTGGGGATGTTTCCAATATACGGTAATGCCCTTTGGACTTAAGAATTCTCCTGCTATTTTTTCTAGAATTGTAGTAGCTGCCTTTAAAGATTTAATACGCAAATTTATTGAAGTCTACTTCGATGACTCGACAATATTTGGGCTCATAAAAAACCATATTGAGATCCTTAGAATGATGTTGTATCGTTGTCTCCAGTATCAAATTTCACTCAATTTGAAGAAATGTATCTTTTGCGCCCCGTTTGGAGCTTTGTTGGGCCACATGGTTTGTTGTAATGAAATTTTGGTCGACTTGGGAGAAATTGTGATCATTCTCGATCTACCACCACCTATTACAGTTAAACAGTTGAGAGAAGCATTGGGACACGCTGGATACTATAGAAAATTTATCAAAGGATATGCAGAGGTGATTGCTCTGATGGAAAAGATTTTGAAAAAAAATGCTAAGTTTCAATGGACAGAGAGCTGCTAAGAGAGTCTTGACACATTGAAAAGCAAGATGGCTACTGTGCCAATACTTGTATTTCTAGAATGGAAAAAGGAGTTTCATGTTCATGTCGATGCATTGTTTGTCGCGCTCAACATGGTGCTGATGCAACCAGGTGAAGGATCGATCGACCATCCCATTGCCTTTGCTAGAAGGAAGATTTCGACTATAGAGAAAAATTATACCATGACAAAAAGAGAAGGTTTAGCGATGGTATATGCAATGCAGAAATTCATACATTATTTGCTGGGTGGAAATTTTAAGATGTACACTAACCATTCCACATTGAAATACCTGGTCAATAAGCCAGTGTTGGGGGGGGGAAGATATGTTGGTGGATTCTCCTCTTCTAGGAATTTGATTTTGAAATAATTGTTAAACCCAACCATTTGAATTTGGGATCAGACCATCTTTCAAGGATAGAAAGTGGTGAAGAGCCTAGTAACCTAGACGATAATCTCCCTGATGCGCAACTGTTTGCAATAACCATGTTTGATGATCATTATAGAGATATCATACAATTTTTGAGTACAGGTTATACGCCAACTGAATTCACCATTTGGCAGAATAAATCATACATTCATACATTCATTGAGTACATTGGTTATACGCCATCTGAGTCCATTCTTCTACCTACCCATGTCACGGTTTCTACTTCTTCATTTACATTGACCCTTATGATGTCTTCTTCCTTTTCCTTTACTTAGAGCTTGTTTTTTTGAGTTTTTGGGAAAGAGGAAGTTGCATGAACTATTTCATGGTAAATTTTGCAATGGAACTTTGGGTTTTCATAGTCCAAAGTTTAAGATCGACTAAAGTCATCATAAAATAGGGTCAATTCTAATGGTAGTACTTTGGTGGTGTTAATTTCCTTGCATATTACAGTGCAAGAGAGGATCCCATTGTCTACAACATCGCCAGAAAAATGTTGGCGCAACATATGCTTACCAATACTCTATGTTACCACATATATTGCATGGTTTGGAAGTAGGTTTGTTTGAGGTTGCAACATTGATACGTTAATGATGAGGGATTGCAAGAAAAGATTGGAAATGGAACCTTCATGTCAATTTTGGGTCTGATGAATTATGGCAGCTGGTTCTAGGAAAGCAGATAACAAGGATTGCAATTTTGAAAAAGAAGGCAACTTATTGTGTCTAAACATCAATACGTCAATGCTTGGAAAAGGTTCTACAATTGGCATATTTCAACAAGGAATTGTTGGATGGTCTAATTTAATCTCATTGGTATAGTTGACAACCTTGCTAACTGTGATGTGCCTCATTTCCCATCTAAATCTCTGATCAACCTTATAACAAAGTTCATGTTGTATCATCTTCAAAAGGTGAATAAGTAGACAATCATCTGTGTGTGTTAGCCTCATGTAAGTAGGTAGCTTTAAGAACCGTAATAGAGTGCAGGTTTTCTATGCAACAAATTATTGAAGAGAGGTGGGTAGTTTGTGGACCATTCTTAAGAATGAATAATCTCATTTGGATCCTGTAGCATTATGACATGGGAATCATCATCATCTCTCAGGTCCGATTTGTACATAAATTCACTTTAGTACTAACTTTGGAATATGTCTATGCTGGAGGGTTTGTGTATCTCTTCAATATATCCTACAGGTTTGAGGCAGATGACATGTGTTTGTAGGTTTGTTCAAGAAAATTGTGGGCCATCTCTAGATCAAGTTTGTATGTTCCCTAGAAGAACATTTTGGGTAGATTTGTATGTGCGACAACATGGAAATGGAGATTATGGGCATTATATTGAGTCCAATTAAAGAATTTCCTAAGTTTCAAAGTAGCAATCATATAATCTTTGAGTGAGTTTGGGACTTAAAATTCAATCGTGTGCATGTATTGGCCCTATTTTCCCCCTCAAACAAAAAGCAACAACAAATTTTGAGTAGTCATATGGATTAGAGCCTAATATGTGAATGGTATAGATAGAGAGAAGACTGCCACAACCTAGGTATGTCATCAAAGTTATAAAGAGACAAGAAGCTAATACTAATGTTGGACTTTCTTTATCACGCAACACATAGAGTGGTTTTCATACCTCTAGAAGCCATCATCCTTCATAACATCATACATCCTCATATTTTAGATGGATAATATTTTAAGCTTATCCCATCTCAATAAGCTGACTATTGGCATACTACTTTGGATGAAGGTCACCATGCTCTAAATAACCAATCAAAGATATTGAAGTCATTGGAGGAAGGGGTTAAACACTAAATCAAATGAGTAGCATTTCAGAATGTGAACGAGAAGTAGAACCCACACTAAGAAGAGCTTGATCGATGTAGTTTATTGCTCACCCAAACCCTGCGACAAAAGTACATTTTCACCACCCCAATCCATTGGTGTCTTCAACATCATGTCCATTAGAAAGGTGTTAAGTCTAGTCTTGACTGAGTATGAAGATCCACGAATGTGCATCATTGAAGAGCGTATGAGGGTGGGCATTCAACTCTAAAGGTCGTGATGCTTGAATCCATGAAAACGAGTAGAAGCTTGTGATTCATACCTCGTATACTCGTTTGGTTGGTGGAGTGACATGTATTAAATTGATTCTTGGTCAAATAAATTGATGGCTTGAGCTTTGGCATTAGCACTCAAATATTTTGAAGCTACGAATCACTAGAGTTGGGCACCTGGGTATTGATTCATGGATGGGCCGAGTCCCATCTCTTTGGTTATATGTCATGAAGGTGTGTCCTATGGAGCTGATTTCTATTGACACTTTATGGTTGGGGGATCCTTGTCTTAAACGAGATTCAAATAATGCTTTATGAGGAGATTCTATGGAGTTTGGTTCATTGAATAGTGTGGAAAAAGCGGTTTTGAAAAGTGGTTAGTATTTTTCTATTATTATAGGCCCAATCACTTTTGGGGATGCCTAAAGACTAGAATGCATGAAATGTAAATTTGTCATTGACATGAAATTAATCTATAATGGGGAATGTGGTCTTGACTCATCTTGTGCTTAGGAGAAAGAATGGGTAGGCAAACAAATACACTTATTAGAAGCATATGATTTATAGAAGAAGCTTACAAAGAAATAAATTGCTCACTTATAAGTTATAACCAAGAGACAATAAATAAGCTTGTTTTTAGGTAAATGAAAAGTTGTAAGGCGAAATAGTGATGAACCAAGGTAACACCAGACAATTCTAAAAGGTAAACATTGAGTTTAATGACCAAGCTACTGATTTGTTGAGGTTGAGAGCTTGCTTGCCTCCAAAGTGAGTGATTCATTGGGTAAAGGTGGCAGATTGCACATCTAAGTGAGTGTTTTGTTTCTTTTTTTGGGTGAGAGAGTTTGTGTGCCTCCTAGGTTGTCAAATTTCTCTTGTGGTCTATGGTTTGTTGAGAATACTAAATGAATCCATCACTCATTTGTTTTAGAAAATAAAAGTCAATGAAGTTGAAGGTTGTTTGCTTGAATAGTTAGTTTTGAGAGGCTCCTTGCATAATGAGTTGAGAAATTTTCCCTTTAGTGGCTAACTTTGAGAGGTAGCTTTCCTTGGATGTGAGCAATTTGTTTCTTTTATATCTACTTTAAGGGCCAAGAATTTGTTTCTTTTATATCTACTTTAAGGGCAATAATCTAAATTAAATGAAAAACAAGAAAACCAACATATCTTACTTTTCAACAATGGACTCCATCTAAAAATGCCTAATGGCTTATAATGTGAATATTCATGTAACTATTTATGTTATCATGAAAGGGTTCTTACACTTGGCCCTTCCTTCCCCTTCCTTTCCTTACAAAACTGCTAGCTGATTTCTTCAAGATAAGATACTAGGTCTGATAGCTGATTTCTTCAAAATAAGATGCTGGACTGCACCAAGTTCTCTTTTTTAGTTTTTTTTACCATCTAACAACAACTTATTACACCTTTTTGAAGCAATTCATTGTTATCAACCTACCTCATTGTTATCAACCTATTAGTGTATTATTGCAACTTTTTGAAGCAATTCATTGTTATAGTTTATGATGAGTATGGATATTTTTTTTGGAAATGGAAGACAGCCGTGAATGCCACTCTCCTCTAACAACCTTGGAAGTAAAATTTTGGGGATGTTCTTTATGTACTGTTTTTCACTGGAATTTTGTGGTGATCAAACGCGATTTCCCCTGACCTCCTTAGGAATCCTACAATAGCCGAAATCACACAATCTGTCGTTCAAACTACGACTCCAGCTTGAACATTAACCTTACCGGAAATGGAGCTCTGTCAAACGAAAATGTTTACACGCTTATATAACCGCGGCAGTAATATCTTTGTTACAATTCAATGGTTAATACCTATTTCACTGGTATTAAAATTTGAGTGGGCATTAAACATTGTCCAATGTTAACATCCTGTGATTTTTCTTTCTACATGCCAGGTAAACTGAACTATATACAATGATAAATTTGATATACAATGAATATAGTATATGCCTGCAATTAACTGTTGCCGTCCCATGTCCACAGGATATCTTTGAGGCTGGGCCTCAAATCTTGGCTGCAGAACTGACAGTACTGCAGTGTATCCCCGCAGGTCTTCCGAAGCTCCACCAGGAAGAGCGAGGGCGTGAGTTCGAAAATCTCAGCATCAATAGACAAATGCCCCTTCGGCCCCTCCTCCGACCTCTGCAACTTCACCTTGCAGTCCTTAGTCTTCTTAAAGCTGAATCTGAACAGCCTCGCAATCTCCTCCAACTTCGACATTATGCCCGACGCGGGCTCAGCCGACGTGAACCTCGACACCTTTTGCTTCACGGCATTGTCATTGAACAACCCGGAGAGATTGAATCCTGGCGAGAGCGAAATGATGTCGAAGGCATTGAGGGAGGCCGGCTTCCTGAGAATGAAGGGGAAGTCGACATCGTCCCATAGGCCGACATCGACAGCGTCAGAAAGAGGATTTGACGGGCGATTGAAACCCCCGCTGAACCAAGGGATCTCCATGAGCTGCGGAACAGTGATCCTTGTCTGTGGGTTAGGGTCCAGCAGCCGGGGTACAAGCCGCCGGACATCAGAAGAAAACCACGGCGGGCATACAAAGTCCCCTTTGTAGATCTTCCTATACATGACCATGAGGTTCTCGCCCTGGAAAGGCAGGTAGCCCGCCATGAGCACGAACAGTATGACCCCGCAGGACCAGATGTCGGCTCTGGCACCGTCGTAGCCTTTGTTGGTAATGATCTCCGGCGCAACGTATTCTGGGGTGCCGCACGTCGTGTGGAGAAGGCCGTCGTGCCTAAACTGCTCCGGCAGCGCGCTGAGCCCGAAATCGGAGACCTTCATGACGCCGTTGTCGTCTAATAACAAATTCTCTAACTTCAAGTCTCGGTGGTAAACCCCCCGGCTATGGCAGAAATCGACTGCGCTAATCAGTTGTTGAAAACACTTCCTCGCCTCCTCTTCCTTCAATCTTCCCTTATCTTCAACCCTGTTGAAGAGCTCGCCGCCTTTAATGTACTCCATCACGATGTAAATCTTTGACTTGCTCGCCATCACTTCGAAGAGCCGAACGATGTTGGGGTGTCGGACCAGCCTCAAGACGGAAATTTCTCGTTCGATCTGCTCCATCATGCCAACCTTGACGATTTTTTCCTTGTCCATGGTTTTAATGGCGACGCTCTCACCAGTCTTGATACTGGTAGCGTAATAGACCTTAGCAAACGTCCCTTGCCCCAGCAGGCGCCCTAATTCGTACTTCCCCAACAGAATATTGGATTTCATGGTTACCTAAAACCACGAATCTGTTGACTTACTAGACTAGGTGTTAATTTCCATCGGCAGAGTTAGGATTTGGGAGGGTCATGAAACTCACGAAACCCTTTATCGGTTATTCTCATACCATTTGTTGCATTCATGATTCCTGTAGGTATCAATCTACAGAGAGAATAAGAATAGAAGACCAAAACCTGTAAGTATCAATCTAAGATTAGTCTTAGTCCATGTGATGAAACTCACGAAGCTTTAAACTCAATATCCAACAAAATCAAAATCTGTCTCATCAGTTATGTGCCGATACTTCGCTCTCAACCCGGCACTCCATTCGAGGCGTCGTGAGTGTTTCTGCATATGTTCTATGTTCTACCTCTGCTCTTTGCACGGGAGCCAGGCCTGGACATCTCTCAAGATCATTTCACAACATTCTGTGTATAAATAGGTTGTTTTTGTGACTATAAAAGGAATTGTATGCACAAACTTATGTGTGAATACAGATCGGTTTGGGGGAAAGGCAGAAGAGAAAAATATGTATAATCGAGGCGAAAAGAAGACCTAGCTAGGCAGCTTTCTCGTGAATGTGCAAGCTTTTCCTTCTCCTTCAACTGCACTGGGCACTTTAAAGGAGACCAGAGGTGAGTGGGCATAGGAAAGAACCATCAAAATACGCTTCAATCTCTATTCGGCATGTGATGCCACATGCCTTCCTTTACATTCGCCTTCCTATTCCACAAATATATTCCAGTAACTACGGTATTCTACTTTCGTGGAGAGGTCACTTTTCTTGCAAATTGCAATAGAATTTATTCAGTCATGTGCTTACTTCTTGATAACTGTAAACTTTCCCAAAAGCACATGCTATCACGAGAATCCCAAGGACTTCCAAATTTTCAATGTTGAATCTATGTTCATCCCTTACCTTACGACATGAAAGTGTGCTGGCCGTAGTAAGGAAGCGAATCCTTTTACCATCGTGCCCATTATCTCATGCAACCACCGTCAACCTTGGAAAATGAGACTCAGTTCTCCTCTGAATCGAGTCTATATTGCGAAATCCTTGCACCTTTGTGCCCATTAGATTAAGCAACCACCAACCACTTCGTTTCCTGGCACCTTCGTGTCCATTAGATTTTGTAACCACCAACCACTTTACCAAGCCACAAAAAGAGATATTATATTAGATGGATATAATTCCTCCAAATGGTCCTAAAGCGATGGGATACTGTACTGACCAATAGATTGGACTAGTGCAATAGCACTCAAACACTAGTAATTAGTAAATGGTCACAAGCAATTGATTAACATCAATATAGCTGGTTTAAGGGGTTTAGGCAAGGGTCAATTGTTTGATCTGCTATTGGCTAAGGACCAACTGACCCATTGGACCTGCTATAGGTGGCATTTGTCGCCAGGTCAAATGGCTATTCTGATCGTTTTGAATCAACCGAAGATAACTGATTGGAACGAACGAAGAAAACATGAAACCATAACACATCTTGGGCTATACTGATCACAGAAGCCGTAGAAACCATAACCGTATCAATAGTACTTGTCACAGTGTTGGTCTATTTCTCACGGAACCCACCCACCCATCAAACAATGGGGCATCTCTTACGGTGAAACATAGTCAGCCTGCTGCAGAGCATTCAATGCGATTGCAGCAGGCACTTTAACCCTTGGATTAAAATTGTTTAAGATCCAAGAGTTGGGATGCCTGCTGCAGTCGCATTGAATGTTCTTCAGCAGGCTAAGTATGTTTTGCCCATCTTTTATTAGAGAATATCCAAATTAATTTACACTTTCCTGTAAAATAGAGGAGGAAAGTTGCAACTCTGCTAATACGATGCAATAACTTGTAAACATTGGATCAAAATAGTACATCCATTTAACTTATGATTGGTAAACAATGATATGTTACCATTTAAGTGTTAGGAAGAAATTAAATCTGTTACTAGTTCTCTATATATAGTTGTAATTATCGCTCGTCTAAGCTACATCTAACTATTATCACACACCTTCCCCTAATTAAATGGTTTGTGTGCCACAAACTTCATTTAGTTAAAACGGTTGTGTGCCATGAATCACCCGCCTTAGTCTAGTTAAATGGGTTGTGTGCTAGATACTTCCTCTAGTTAAATGGGGGTTGCCATGCCTCAACTAACCGTTACTTCTAGGTGAGATTCACCATTTTTTGTACAATGGTTATGGAATTTCTTTCATTATTAGATATTCAAAGTTAAGTTTTTAGCTAATCATAAACTAGCACAACCATATAGGTAGATTCACCATTTTCTCTACAATGGTTATGGAATTTCTTTCATTATTAGATATTTAAAGTTAAGTTTTTAGCCAATCATAAACTAGCACAGCCATAAGTAAAGTGGCCAATAAACACTGATAGACTTAGCCAATTACTTAGTTTTGTGGAGATGATTAGCTCTTAAACAAAGAGTAAACATTAAACTAATTAATAAGGCTAAACATTAAACTAATTAATGGTATAACATTTAAAGATAAAACTAATTAATATACACATTAAAAAATACTATTTAATAAACACAAACAAAAAACTTAAATATGAAAAAAAACAAAATATGACAACCATGAAATGAATTCAGGTTGTACACTTGTTAAGTCCAAAATCTCATATAGTAGCACACCTACATAGTTTGTGGTTGGAACAGGTCGAGTTATTTTTATACTCTTTTTCTTTTAATCTCACATTATTCTCATGAAATAGTGGTAATCCATTCACCAGCTATACAAGTTATA
>LPNX011077591.1:74726-191102 GCA_001517045.1 Pseudotsuga menziesii | reverse complement strand
AAATTTGGTCATTTATCTTGGTCTTTTTTAGTTTAGTTTTATCATGTGACCAAAATTGGTCATTTATCTTGGTCTTTTTAAGTTAGCCCGCTTAAATTTTTCAATTTTGGTCATTTATCCCTTGAAAAAAATTGTGGTGACCAAAATTTTTGGTCTCTTGGTCACTAATCTCTCATTTTGCACTAGTGGTTGGATCCTGGACCCATTACCAGAAATTGGACTACGAGCACCTGCCCTTCAAATGCAGGAACTGCCAAGAGCATGGCCACTTCCAAAGATACTTTCCCAAACTGGCCACTGAAAAAGAAGATGCGAAAGGATGGCAGAAAGTCAAGAAAGGGAAAATCTCCAGCAATACCAAAAGCAAGGATAAAACGATCCAGGAACCTCCAAAGGAACACAACTCAATGCCCAATCTTCAGGAAACTTCTAATGAAGCCCAAAATCCCACAAACGCTTCAGAAGCTGATGAAGCTCGGGTGCCATAAGGCCCGACCGACCCAGTACTTCAACCTAGTGCCTCCAGTCTATCAAAGGAACACACTAGTATGAGTTCGAAAACAGGAGCTGATTCCTCTGAGGAAGGAGATACTGAAGCAAGCAGTTCGTCAGGCACCCCAAACCAATCAAAGCATGGACGAAAGACTGAGAAGAAAAGAAGGGAATAGCAATCCTACAAAGATGTGGTTCAAGGCTCACAGCACACCATTCCAAAAATGATGAACACCAGATCAGGGATGAAGCTAGGGAAGACCCCGAAAGGGGGCCATCCCCCTCAACCAGGTAAATAATGCAATACATCTCCTGGAACTATAGAGGACTAGGAAGCTCTCTAAAAGAAGAAGCTTGGCAATGTTCTGGGACTCAGCAAAGCTCGAACTTGTAGAAGAAGAAGGAACTACGCACTGGCTATTCACCAAGCTGCTCCATAAATACTCTGGTCACTTCGTAAGTATTTTTAACATGTATGTTCCTATCTCATTTGTGGAGAAAAAAGAGTGTTGGGATTCTTAAAAAAAATTTCTAAACCAACACAACCCTGAAAACTTAGTAGTGGCTGGAGATTTAAATGTAACCCTTGCTCTGGCTGAAAAAAAAGGGGGATCAATAGTCCGGGATCCTGCTAGAGAGTGGGTGGAAGACTTGATGCTGGATTGGGACCTTGAAGATATCACCCTTGACAGAGGAAATTTCACTTGGTCCAATAAAAGAATAGGATCGGGCCACATTGCTGCCCGCCTAGACCAGTTCCTTATTCACTCCTCCTTCCTTACCCTTGGTCTTATGGAAACCTCCAAGATCCACACGCATTACACTTCCTACCATAAACCAATCTCGCTCACCCTTTCCCCTGGGAAAAAGTTAGGTCCCATCCCCTTCCGATTCAATCCAATATGGGTAAATTAGGATGGCTTCCTTGACATTGTGACTAATACCTGGAATGAACTGGTTTATGGGTCTCCCTTCTTTGTCTGGGAAGGAAAAATCAGAAAGCTCAAAGCTGAATTGAAAATCTGGGCTAAAGGCCTAAGATCCCCTACAGATGAAAGGAAAAGAACCCAGAAGGCTCTGGAACGACACCAATTGGTCATGGAAGAATCCCCTGTCACTCTGGCCTTGCTCAATCGGGAAGCTGATCTCCAAAGGAAGTACCACAAAGCTTGTAGAGAAGAGGAAATCTACTGGAGAGTCAAATCAAGGACGCTCTGGCTTCAAGCTGGAGACAAAAACACTACTTTCTTTCACAAGCAGGCCCAAGCTAGGAAAATCTACAATTCCATCAATGAAATTCAGATGCAAGACGAACTTATAAAGGACTTCAACGACATTAAGGAGGCTCCCCACTCCTTTTTCAAAAACCTTTATTCTTCCCTGAACCTAGAACCTGTAGACCCAAACTCCTATCCTCTCTCAGAGATTCCAAATCTGATCAATGAAGAGGATAATCAGCTGCTGAACAATCCTGTGAGTATTCATGAAATTAAGAAATCCCTCTTCAATATGGACCCAGACAAAGCTCCTGGGCTAGATGGATTTACAGCCCAGTTCTATATTTCTTGCTGGGACATAATTAAAAGGGACCTGTACAGAATGATCAAGAAGGCTCAAAACTGTACCAAGTTGGGTGGCAGCACCAATTCCTCTTAGCAAGCTATTTTGTTCTAGAAATAAATCATAGTGTTGCAATTTGATATTTCTTTGAAATTGTTGTAGTTCAATATGGTTTTGGAAGATTACTGTAGGCTATTGTAGGTTACATTGAGTTTGATAGTGAGATAGTGGTCAGTAAATTGATTTTCTTTTCTTTAAGAACAAATCTAGTGATCCTTAGCATTTGATCTTTCAATACAGTAATAGCTTCAGCTAATTCATTTTCGTTTGAAAGTAGACTAGAATTTCTATCAGCATGAGCATTAAAACTACCTTTCCCGCACATATAGTGTAGCAGCTCGAAGTATACGTACCCTGGTTGACAATTAATTGAAGTTAAATTAACTAGTAATAATTTTACCCAACATTTTGGTGCCGTTGCCGGGGAGTTGCTCCAAGGTAAGCTGGTATTTTGCTCATTTTCTACGAATTTGTTGGCTGTGAAGTTTAGGTAGATAGGGGTAGATAGGTTTCCTTTACATTACACAACAAGGTGGAGGGGAAATGATAATATGCAAAGACGAATTCACTACAGGATTCCCATGGTGTAACAGCCTGACGCATCCACTTTAGTGGGTTGCCCCAAATCCCTGTTGTTTCTTTCTCGTAAGTGTGTTCGCTTTTTCACATGTTTGATTTATTTTGCTGCAAAAGTGTGTTTACCTTCGCTATAAGGCATGCTTACTTTCTTGCAATTTAATTTCATGCAAGTGTGTTTTTCTTTTTTTTGCAAGTTTGGGTGTGTTTACTTTCTGCAATTTAATTTCAAGAGTGTTTTATTTTATGCAAGAGTGCCGTGTGTTTGATTGGCGTAAATATGTTTCTAGTGGTAGATAGTCTTGATTAGCATTATTTAAAACACATAAAAATAAAAACTTGGGTGTTGTAAGAGCCCCAGACATTGATCCTTGTGCGAGACATGAACAAGACAACTGGAAAAAATGGATTCAGAAGTAACCATCAATTTGGGAAAACTTTCTCAAATCCTAGCTGCAGTTGGAAATTCTTCTTATCAGGTAGAACACATACTGACAGCAGTTAAGAGTTTATCGACCTCTCCTGACATAACAAATGAACCAAAGTCCTAAGAGCCACAAAAAGACATTCCTTTTGAAATTGCAGAGGAAATTGACAACTTGGGAATTACATCCGATGGAAAGCAGCCAAAAATTGAGGAGGTATTAGTGGATCCTCTATGTACTTCCGAAATCAATCAATCAGAAGAAGGGGATCTACATGCTATGATGAAGGAAGGTGAGTACCAGGACTACTTCGAAAGTTGGTTCTAGGAGACAACCAGCTTACAACACCATTTCCTCCTTCAACAACTTTTGTTGTAGAAGCAAGTAAGTCGGTTGGTTATCTGTATCCAGGTAATCATTGCAACAACTTTTTCATATGTGGATAAAGGTATATTTTTAATTTTACTTTGCACTTGGTTACATTGGAAGAATTCCTATACTTGAATAGAAATGTTTTCTTTCTTCTTAGGTAGAATAGGAAAATATGTATATAAATAAAAAAAGTTGCATGTTTAGTTTAGAAATTAATGCAACTTCATTGTTTTTCTTTCTTTTCAATAAAATGATAAGATCTTTAACCAAAATTTATACCTTCTCTCGAGTCCATACTTTCAGAAAATTTATTATAACAGTAGCCCATAGCAAGAAAAAATGCCAGAGGGTAATATGAAATTGTGATTGTTCTGTAAACATAAGACCAAATTGGTGATGGACAGGCTGCATTTGTGATAAATGGACATCAGTTAAAGATATTCTCTTTAGTGAAGCTCTGGATGTTTTAAAAAAAGGGAAGTCTTTTTGTTATTATTCTTATTTTCAGCCATTGATTATCTTTACAAAGGACTGTGTTAATTTGTATTAAATTTCTGAGTTTCACTAGGTAATTAGAATGCCTGTATCAAGTAAATAAATGTGTGCTGTTAGGTTTTTCATACTTGTTCTCTTTATTCATACAAGTAATTCTTCACCTGGCACTACCTTTATTAGTGATTTAAGCCTCCAAAATGGCTTGTACTTATGAACTCATGGGTTACTAGTGCCATTTGACTTGGTTTCACACTAGACTGCATGAGGATAATTGTTTTTTTTAAATAGTAACAGCTATGGGCATTGAGTTATTTTTAAGTCAGGCACCATTTTGGAAAAAGGTATCCAGGACTGAGCAGTCTGTTGGTTATTATCTATTGGCTTCTATAATATCAAAAACATATATATATATATATATATACATTTTTTGTGCAGCCACTTCCTGACTTTCACTCTATACAGTTGCAAAGGTTAGTTGTTCATTTGGGCAAATCTTTACAGGCATATATAAAGAATACTCTTCCAATTCTGATACCATCCCACTCCTAGATTATTTTCAGAGCTGCTCCCCCACTCATTTGTACATGAGCAAATCATAAATTTTATCTTTAAGATGAACTTGGGACAAGGGCCTCTGATAGAAAATGGGTGTAAGAGGTTAACCCGCCGGGATATTGAACAGGTCCACTGGCAGCGGGTACCGACCTGTGGTAATGGGGCATCTGCCTGGGGAAGAAGCTTCTTAGATGTTACAGTTACCCCACCAGAGTACTGAACGGGCTCACTGGCAGTGGGTTCTAACTCTAATATCTCCTTTAAAATCCTCATCCATACTTGTCTGTATGAACAATGTACCTATGTAAAGGTAAAAGAGAGGTCATATGTGTGGTTAAATAGAATTTAAAAAGACTGTTTGTAACAGCCAGTTGACAATCACTTTCAGATGCTCTAAATTCTGGTTACCTGATCCTTGTGAAAAAGAGCTTATGTCTGATATTTTATAAGTTCTGTACATAGCTGTGAATTTCAGTATTGGCTTTTCTTTGCACTACTCAAACTGTCCTGTGTGAAGCTGAGTCAAAGTGGACTAGTATTCCATTAGCTTCTGTTAGTATTCCTCTTGTCTTGTGGCACATGTCCTGGTGGAAAAAGTTCTGTATGAATGACGAGAATGAAGTATGCATTTATGATTGTTTGAGAATTATAAATACATAGGAGTAAGGGTGATGGATTGAATTTTGCGTTCCTGATTGTTTGTTTTGTATTGTTAATAAAAAATTGATTTCATAACACAGTTTAGTTTCCGGTGTAATCAGGTGAAGCAGCAAGCTGGAAATGAGGTAATTATGTCACGAAACTGTTGAGGGTCAAACAAATTTTTAATCCAGTTCACTTATTGTTTTTTTTAACTCATCTGAGTGGTGTATTTTGGGAAAGCTAAATTGTTTTAACATCACTATTTTGAGTACATTTGTTTTTATAACACTACAGCTGCTAAAGATGCTGGTAATTACTACTTCTTCAACATATGCTGGTAATTCTTGTTTATCTTTATCATTTGGAAAGTACTGCTGTATTTTAAATTTGTTGAAGTGTCAGAAAGTACCTCTATATTTTAAACTTGCTAATAAAACAAATTTTTCAGGCAATTATTTATTTTTTTCAGGCAATTATTTAATTTTTTAGGCAATTGTTTAATTTTCAGGCTGTTATTTGATTTTTTTAGACAGTTATTTTCCCTTGCTGATAATATTACTGCTATATTGGTAATTATTTTTCACTCATGTCTGCTTGAAAATATTTGTATATTAGCCTGGCCAAAGTGCCGGATGGGGTACCAGAATAAAAATTGGAAAATTGGCATGTTACATCGTAAAGGTAATGAATGATGAATGATGGGATAAGTCTTATAACTTAAGTGTTATTATTATTAACCAAGTGCTTTTGCCTTTAATACAAGTTTGATGCATTATGGATTTACCATAGTAACCTTGTCATCTATTTGGTTGATACGCTACCATTCTTTCGTATATCATTTTATGGCATTGACATTTGGTAATATTTCGTTTCCTTATTTTTAACTTGCTATCCTTAATATAATGAAGGATTGGGTATGGGAGCAATTTGTATATGGGATGTTCAATTCTCATCTTAAATCATCCTTGGGGAATGAACTAGGTGAGCCTTGTATCCCTGATTTCATAGATAAACCCTCCTCTACAAATATTTCTGTACACCAAAACGGTCCCCCTCATGAACCAGCTGTTAAAAATTGTAAGAAAATGGGCCCATCCCATACTAAGAAGTCTCCAGTATCTAATGGGCAGTGTGTCAGATCTCAGTCTGGGGGAGAAAAGGGTCATGAAAATTTGTTTGCTTCACCCAATCGAAGATTTACCTGCAGCATGACTGTTAAAGAAAAAAAAAGGGAATCCAAAGGTAAAGAGCCTGTACATGTTGAATTGTCATCATCCAATGCTTCCTCTGCCCATGATAATTCTGATTCTCCTGGTTCTCCTCATCATTCTACAATGTCAAGTCCTGTCAGTGAACCTTTGCTTCCAGCATCCCCTTCAAAATCAAGTCTAAAATCTGCCAAGGCATCACTTTCCAAATCAGGTTTAAAATCTGCTAAATCTCATAAGTCGGAGGCTTTAGCACAGGGAATTGATTATTTTAGGAAGAAGAATTTTAAACTGACAAAGAAATTGCAAGAGTATGTGAGATTGGATCGGTTCATCAAGCAGGAAAATGCCATTTTAAAGGCTAAGGTAGCTTCTTTACAAACTTTGGTTGATGAGGTTATAGGGACAAATCGAAGTCTTCGGAAACAGTTAAAGAAGAAAGATAAACAGTTTGAACAATTAGTTAGTGTACAGCAACAAACTGCCCTGTCTCCTCCTCAGGTTCAAGTTCTATTTAATACCTCAGCCTCAGTTTGTGGAGTTGGATCCAAGGATTGGTCATCTACTTTGAGTTTCCAATTTTGTCCATCTGAAACTTTCTTGCATAGGGACATGCAAGACCTTCAGTCTGGGGGAGATGTTGGTCTCCTATTTTGACTATTCAGTATAATATTTTCTAGCTTAAAGTCTTATGGAATCAAATAAAATCAGTTTTGTTTGTACATGATTATGTTTTTTTGGGAGATCAACATTGCTAGGCTTTGGTAAGTGATTTTTAATTACTTATTCATTATTTTGCCTTGTTTTATGCATATAATCGGGCATTTAAGCCTCCATTCAAATACTTGGTCAACTAATGGGTCTTTTTTTCTTTCGTGCAGTGGTCTCGGCGCTCCAAGGAAGATTTATGCTAGTTGAACCAGCGATTTGGGGGATTCTGTCCACAGTGGAGATGTCTCTTGGATTCACATCACCTTCCAGATGCCTATGAAGTTTATTCCAGTGCTGTTTCATGGATTTCCTTCATTCAAGGAGCTGTTACCCTCCATTTTTAGCAGTGTATGGATCTCAAGCAATCTGGCAAAGTGGCATTCCCGTCCTTGATCAGGAACCTGATTTCAGGCTGAATTTTTGAGCAATCGGTTGAGAGTTACTCAAAAAGGTTCGAAACCCACTTCACAAATGGACCTGTTTACCCCTAACCGTGGTTACTTTTCATAATTTCTCAATGAATGTGGAGAAATCCTTTCCGGAACAGACATGGTTTTGCCAGATTTGGTGTTGGTCGTTTTCTGGGTAGTTGCTCAAATCTCTGCATTCTGGGATGGATCTTGTTCATCTATCCATCTATAAATAATCCTTAGGATGGATACTCGAAAAAAGGAGACTGTAAAAAAAAAACTCTATTTTATCAATAGATCTAGCGTTTATTTTCCTCAAAGCTGTGATTTAAGACTGGCAGGCATTGAGGGCAGGGCCCACCTTCAACACCAAACCTTTGCACTTCAGTATTGTGTGTTTTGCAGTAAGTAGAGTAATGTTTTTATCCTTTGACACTGTTTTATCGAATGTCAATGGTTTTGCTCATTTGTGAGTTGCAATAGAATGTATGTTTGTAGATTATTAGTTAATATCATTTGCAATTGATCTAGCCTGTTGAATAGATTTAGGAATAGTTTGTATTTAAAACCCTCTCTGGTTTTCAGCATGGATTGTTTATTGATGGTTATGGTATCGATAAGCTGTGTGATGAACTCGACTTGGATTGTTGTAGAATCGACTTCATGAAGAGAATAGATTGGATTTCATATTTCCTTTTGCTGTTAGCGTTAGGGAAACTAGTGAATAGCTCCATTCTTTTGAGTTTTGAGCTCACAAAACTGTAGGGTTAATGTTGGAGCTTTCAGATTAATTGAATATATTCATTCTAAAACTAGGCTTTGATTTATTAAGTTCTTTTATAGATCATCATAGCTGTAGCTGAGTGTAGACTGTTGATTGCCTTAAAAGATTGCTGTAGTTTAAGATTTTATTTACTTTCTTAGCAGGCTGTTTTGTTCTAGAAATAAATCATAGTGTTGAAATTTGATATTTCTTTGAAATTGTTGTAGTTAAATATGGTTTTGGAAGATTACTGTAGGCTACTGTAGGTTACATTGAGTTTGACAGTGAGATAGTGGTCAGTAAATTGATTTTCTTTTCTTTAAGAATAGATCTAGTGATCCTTAGCATTTGATCTTTCAATACAGTAATAGCTTCAGCTAATTCATTTTTGTTTGAAAGTAGACTAGAATTTCTATCAGCATGAGCATTAAAACTACCTTGCCCGCACATATAGTGTAGCAACTTGAAGTATACGTACCTTGGTTGACAATTAATTGAAGGTAAATTAACTAGTAATAATTTTACCCAACATTAATGATCTCTCTTTAATATTGAATCACACACACATATTCCAACTATTAATAATAAACTTAAAAGACTAAAAACATCACCTTGGAGAGATTACGACCAAGTCATCGCTACTTGAAGCAAAACACCAACGAAGGGCTTGGCCTATCATACAAACATTAAACATATCAAGTTAAACACACATGCATAAAATATATGTGACACGGATATAAAAATGTCACGACTAATAGTTACATGCTGCAACAAAGATAGAATAAATAGTAAAGCAAATATTTTTCTTTTATTATGGATTCTACAGTTTTGTGACAGAGATGGAACATATAGTGAAGGAAGTGCAACAAACTGTAAGATTTTCCCACGATCAATAGAAGAGTTATGAGGATTTAAAAAGAACTCCAAGAGATTTCAATGTTGGAGATCATGTGTATCTAAAGGAAAAACCAAACGAAAGTACCTTGAGCTTCGAAATTTCTTCAAGCAGGTGCCCAAGTATTGTGTGCCTTTTGAAGTGTTAGCTAAAATAGGGTCAGTAGCCTATGAGCTTGTACCCCCGCCTTGTATAAAATTACACAATGTATTTCATGTTTCCTTATCAAAATGATATGTACATGATGCTACTCATGTAATTGATTGGAATATGATTACGATGGAACCCGAGGGAAAGTTCCAAATGGAGCCTTTACGCATCGTCAACACGAAGGAGCATATGCTACCGAATTGGGCCATTGTTCAAATATAAGTGCAATGGAAGCACCTTATACCTGAAGGGGTGACATGAGAAATGGAGGATAAAATGTGAGAGACATATCCCTCCATGTTATGGAATGACAAAGAGAGATCATAATAAAAGAACACCAAGGACGATGTTAAGAATAGGGGGACAAATGTGATACCCCCAAGACATTATTTTATTTTAGTATTTGTGAAAATATTCCAAAAAAAAATATTTCTGTAAGAGTTATTTAAAAATTAAAAAATACTCGCAAGTGGCGTGAGTGATACTTTGCAGAATAAATTATTATTTTATATTAATAAAAGGAAAACGCCACTTGGAGAATTTAGTTAAATGAGGGGGCACCACCATGACACAGAAAAAATGTGTAAAGCAAATAAGATATGTTTTACCAATAAAATCCAATAAAAAAAGTTCAACAACCACACAGGACCTTCAATTATAGGGATTGAATGATTGATTGATATTTGATTTGGATGACACAAGACCTGGGCAAAAACTATATATACATTGGTGCATTGAAATATCACGGGACATTGTGTTTTGCATGGAGAAACTGTGTTGTGAGTGCATGTGTTGATTGTTTCTCACTTTCATAAGTTCATCATTAATCTTGTTACAGACTCTGAGAGAGAGTTCCGCATGGAATCTTTGCGTGGTGTTATAGTGTGCATGGCGGTGATCCATCTCGGGGGTGGAGTTGAGCTAGCAATGGCACTACTCTCTTCTATTGTTGGGAGGAACTCATTCTCCAAGTACTTTTTTTTTGTTTTCAAGTAAGTGCCTCTAATACATCGATGGATTTGTTTTCATTTATGCTAAGATGATAGGTAAACCCCGTGACCATCGAATGGGTATGGTTGTTTGTTTGTTTCCTATAAAATAAATAAAAACAACAAACCTTCGATTTTTATTTTAGATCCATTGATTTTCTGGTGTCCGTTATTTTGGACTCTAGAGATAGGCTAATAGTATTGACTGCCTGATTTTATCTATAGTAGCTCACCGTATAATTTTCTCCGAAACCTCTTGTTCATGAATGATTTTTTTCCATCTATTTTTAGTCAACGAGGCGTTCCTCCATTTCTCTGGATTTTTGTAGTAGGGTCCTTCTCTTTCCCATAGCATAATGTTCCATACTTAGAATCTCTTCTTCGCAAAATTATTTATTGAACTTGAGAGAACCACTCATCCTAAAAACGTTTTTCTCTTGGAAAATCTAACGTGGCAGTGCCATGATCTTCCTGTTTTGAAATTTCTGGTTAATAAGAATGTCATCCCTATTTACCTCTTCCTGCCCACCTCTTACAGGATCTTAAAGAATGAAGAGATTTTTGACTTGGAATCTTATGTGTCACTTGTAGCCTACCTCACTTTTGATTTTGTTTGGTCTACCAAGTTACAAACTATTGAATCGACATGCAAGTCATATTTCGGTGATGACATATCATAATATTTTGTTAATAAGTGGATTCCTTTTTATATCGTTGAGCCTCCACCATTTGGATATAAACCACCACTACTATTTTGGTCAACTAATGGCTTTTAATGATGCCTATTTAATATTGAATCACACACACATATATTCTAGAAGGCCTAGATGATGTGTGAACCCATGTTTGGAGTATGAATCAACGAGGATAAAGTCATGCACAATAGTATCATTTGATTTATGTCTTGAGGGTTTTGTGTGGAAAAGATTGCATTTTTAAATATATATTGTGCAGATATAATGTATGCATGGATGAAGTAAATGGATTCACATATGTTAGATGTAAAATTTGAAGATTATATATGTATTTTGTTAGTACGGAGGAATAAGAAATAAAGTGGTGAATTACACCATTCAATTTTTGAAAGAATTACAAAATTATGTGTGTATTTCTTTGAATATTATATATGTATTTTGTAAGTACCGAGGAATAGGAAATAAAATGGTGATTTAGATCACTCAGTTTTCGGAAGAATTACAAAATTATGTGCTTATTTTTTAATGAGAAGAATTTCAAATTATAAATTGTATACTTAATACCCAATGACTTGAAGTATAATTTATGCATTATTCCTATTGAGAAGATTATATTATAAATATGTTTTTGTCTTGAAAATATTGAAGTAAGGATTTTATGGAAGAATTGAACATGGTGAATTATATAGGAGTGTGTACTTTGGAAGAGGATGTATTTCATGTATGAAAAAATTTATTTTATGGTTCTATGTGTCCTAATATGTCCATTTTGGAAGCATTAACACACACACACACACACACATAGGATGTATTATAGTACATATATGTGTTATAAAGGTTATTGTACATTATATACCCATTTATTAGTAAACACATTTTTTATATTGTTTATAAATGGGAATATTAGTATATAAATTTAAGTGTTCTAAATGTACATTAAGATATGTGAAATTATGGCTAAAAGATAACGGTTTATCTAGAAAAGTTCATTAAGAAGATTTGTAAGCATAAGGATTAAATTTTTAATTAAATATTAAGTTCTTATATAAACTATATATTTGGGGAATGAAAGTGTTAACTAAATATTTTTCCATGTCAATGTTTTTAAAAAATTTCTTATTTTTATGGAAGCTATTATAATGAGTTGGTTGTATGAAAAGGAGGGAATTTTTTTTTCATTTTCCATGTTTTCATAATTAATTGCATAAAACGAGTTTCGGTCTATTACACAAAATCAATAAACCTCTTCTAAAAGGGTGGTTGCGGATTAAAGTAAAGAATGGATTGAATTCAATTATTTATTGAAATCAATCTATAATTCAACCTTGGATTGAATTCAACGTTGGATTGAAGTCAACAATGTATTGAAGTTATCCCTAGCTTGAAGTCACCCTTGTCATGAAGTCAACCTTAGATTGAAGCCACCTCTGTAATGGATTCAAGAATGGATCGAGGCCAGTCTTTGATTGATGCCAACCTTGCTTCAAATTAAAATATGGATGGGAGTCAACCATGGATTGAAGGAAAGCTTGGATTAAAGTCAACCATGGATTGAATTCAACATTGGATTGAAGGAAGCCTTGGATTGAAGTCAACCTTATATTGAAGTGAACTATGGAGTGAAGTCAACCTTTGATTCAAGTCATCCTTGGATTAGAGTCAACCATAGATTGAAGTCAACCTTTGATTCAAGTCATCCTTGGATTAGAGTCAACCATGGATTGAATTCAACCTAAGATTTATGGAAACCTTAGTTAAATTCTCACTTTAAATAAAGTCAACCATGGATTAAAGCCACGATGGATTGAAGTAAACCTTGGAATGAAAGAAACGTTGGATTGAATTCAACCATGGACTAAATTCAATTATGGATTGAATTTAACCTTGCTTAATAGTCAACTATGGATTGAATTCAAGCATGGATTGAAGTCAATCTTGGACAAATTCAACTTGCTTAAAATTTAACTATGGATGGAAGGCGATTGTGCATTGAAGTCATCCAGCGATTGAGTTTAACCATGGTTTGAGCCCAACCTTGCTTATAAAGTCGACTATGGATTCAAGTGAGCCAAGGAGTAAAGCAAACCTTGGATTGAAGCCAACCATAGCTTAATGTTAGCCATGGATTGTAGCCAACATAAGGATTATAGTCAACCTTGGATTGAGGTCAACCTCCATAAAAATTCAGTTATGGATTGAATTCAACCATGGTTTAGTGTCAATCAGCCTCTTCTAAAAGGGTCATTATGGATTGAAGTCATCCTTGCATTAAAGCCAAAATTTAATTTTTGTACCAAATGACCCTAAAAAATAGCTAACCTCAAGAGATAATAGGGAAAAGACTTTTAGTAAGAAGATGTACACATACCACTGAAAATATTGTTGATAGTCCACCAATAGATAAGATGCATGTAGGTTGTGCTGGATAGATAAGATAGTAGTGCTCCTCTCTTGAATTTTACGCCGAGCTACAAGAGTGCCCTCCTTGTGATGATATTGACTTTTTTTAGGGAGGAGTACTTTGTTAGTACTGAAAATTTGTACGAGTGATGGTCTAAGCCTCCCTGAAAGGTAAGAGTACACATGCAAAGTTTTTTCCTTCCTTAAGAAACCTAGCGAATTGAAATGCTCTGGATGGTGGCGTCTCCCTTCTTCCACGAGTATGTTGTTGGTTGCTCTGGTTGTGCAAACAATGAAATGATAATCACCAAGCAGAGTGTAGAGATTCTTCTGAGAATGAGGAATTAATATGATGAATAACCGGTGATTGAGCTGGATTATCTATCGTGAATTGATTAGGGCAGATAGATTTCGGTGCCGAAACCCCTTGTTAGCTTAAGACCATCGTCTCCAAACCCAACTTGTTTCTAGGGCACTTGCTGCTGCTCTAGAAACCAAACCCAATAATAATAATCATAGATAATCCATTCGGTTCAATGACCCTTCTTATATAGCTTAGCATGTCACTTTTAGGGTTTGCGCTTTACTTTTTGCATGCATGCAATTCTAATTTCTTGTTGACTTTATGCCTAAAGAAACAAGGTTTTCTTTACCATACTCATGACTTAATACTTCATGAATGCTCTGTTATTCTCTAGGTTTCAAATGGCCTCAGTCAATTCCCTTTTCATGTAGTATATGCTCGATCCTATGGGAATTAAATAGGTTCAAAGGTGTTTTGGTGGTTAAGTAGAAGAGGACATTACAAAAACGTCAAAATGCACCTTTTTTCATTCTTCGATGATGACCAAGTCTCAATGACCCATCCATGGTTCTCAACCATTATAATGACATCCATCCCACAAAGGTGCAACTACATGTCATTGTAGATAGCCCATGATTTTGATAAGCCGTCTCTAGTGCATCAAGGGATCTTCTTACCTTCCTTGAAGTTGTTTATAAATTTTAGACCAAAGAAATCTTAGTGTGGTGGTTTGAGGGCATGTTCATGTAGAGGTATTTTAATGAAGAATGTTTAATTGTTGCGCTGAGAGGCGCTCTATAGCCCAGTATGGAGGATATCTTGTAACGTTACGTAACGTTATGTTATGTCGGCTATAAATTATGTAACATTAGGTAATGTTATGTCGGCTATAAATAATAATAGATAAGTTAAATAATTGCATGTATAATTCATTAATATTGGTCATGAACCGAACCATATTGTCAAAGTTAAAGCATTAATTTGGTTTGCAGTTTACGTTAAAAAAAATGGAGCGTATGGTTAATGATGTCACACTATCAATGGAGACTCAAGCTGCCTTTGAAACATACCTTGATGATTATTCAAATATGCATCCTGGAATCGAGTTGACTGTTACAGTATTAATGAATAGAGTCTCTCCAACCTACAAGTCCTTTGAACTTAATCTTCCATCGGAAATGCTTAAATGCATTGAGTTATACAAAAGAGTTTATTCCACAAAATATCATCATCATAAACTTACCTGGTTATATATTTTGGGAATTAATTGTAAAATTATTGGAATGTTTGATTCTAAGCCCCTAGAAATAACAGTATCAATAAACCAGGGATTTATGTTTTTACTGTTCAATGGCTCAGAAAGGTCAACTTATGCAGATATCGTATCACAGTTAAATATGTGAGAGGAGGATGTCCTTAGATTGATGCATTCTATTGTATGTGGAAAGTACAAAATTATTTTGAAGGAACCCGTCACGCAAACAATAGCCGAAACTAATCATTTTGAATTGAATGCTTGCTTCACATGAAAATAGAATTCCTGCACTTCCACAAATTGATGAGAAGAAGAAATTCATGGAGGTTGTTGATGGAGATAGTAGTGATGCTGTCGATGTTGCAATAATTTGCACAATGAAGGCGATAAAAGTCTTGACAAGTCAGGAATTATTCATAGAATGCGTTCAGTAACTCCAACCAATATTCAACCCAAAAGTCAGCTTAGTGCAGAAGTGGATTGAAGATTTGATTTCAAAAGATTCGTTATTTACCACATAGGCACTTCAAGCATGATTGTGAGACTCCTGCATAGATCTTTTATTCATTTTCATTTTTTTTTAACTAGCATGATGTCTACGTTTCAGGAGCTTTTCCTCTTTATAGCTTTTATCCTTATTGCATTTCATATACCCATTTAACAAAGAAATTAATAAGTTTTAAGACTATAAAGTGTTAAGCTTGAGCATGGTATTTACACTTAATTGAGATGAGTTTCTTTCCTATCAAAATTTTAATCATGTATTTGTGTTTTAAATCAAGATTAAAAAGGGTTTTTTTAATTAAAAAAGTGAATTTTGTTTTAGATCAAGATTAAAAATCTTGATGTATAAATATATTTATTTATTGTAATTTTAACTTGTGATTTTTTCTATTCAATGGAATGTGTGTATTCTCAATAATGTTTCTCTCTTAAACTTTTATGATCATCCCAATATGGAATCGTCTATTTACATCACGTTTTCATTATAAAATTTTTGCCAATTGCTGTAACTCTTTAATGCTAACTCTAGAAATTATGTGTTGATGTTAACTCTACAAATTTGTGGAAGATATGAGCACTAAAATTATTTTTAAGTATTGCACTCAAAAATCTATTCTAGGAGAGGTTTGCACCTTTAGAGATTTGATCCTTCTCGGCGCTTGATAGAGCCTAGGATTTGGATCTAGGCTGTTATTTTATATTTTTGGTATTTTACTATTGCGCCGAGAGGCGCTCTACAGCGTAGTATGGGGGAGATCTTGTAATGTTACGTAAAGTTACATAAATTTACATAGATGTCGGCTATAAAAAACAAAACTTTTAATTATCTTTCAAAATAAACGTCGGCCACAAAAACAATCTAATATGGGTGAGATGTTGTAATGTTCCTACCTACCAAAATAATAAAAAAATTAATTATATGGAATAAAAAATGTCGGTGAGAAAAAGAACACAATATAGGGGAGATGTTGTAATGTTTCTACTTAACAAAATAATAAAAGATAATAAAAATAAAAAATTGAATTATCCACGAAAAAAATGTTGGTCATGCACATGGTTTTAAAACCATGTGCAAGGCCTCTTAAAAACCCATGGTTTTATTGTACATGGTTTAGGAGGGCCTTACAAATGGTTTTAAAGCCATGTGCTAGGCATCCTAAACAACCCATGGTTTTGTTGTACACGGTTTAGGAGGTAGTTGCAAATGGTTTTAATACCATGTGCAAGGCCTCCTAAACAACCCATGGTTTTGTTGTACATGGTTTAGGAGGTAGTTGCAAATGGTTTCAATACCATGTGCAAGGCCTCCTAAACAAACCATGATTTTAGGAGGGCCTTGCA
Source organism: Pseudotsuga menziesii (assembly GCA_001517045.1). Classification (NCBI taxonomy): domain Eukaryota; kingdom Viridiplantae; phylum Streptophyta; class Pinopsida; order Pinales; family Pinaceae; genus Pseudotsuga; species Pseudotsuga menziesii. The sequence goes on along the minus strand of LPNX011077591.1, from coordinate 174,300 downwards.
CATGGTTTTAAAACTATGTATGGGGGAGATGTTTTAATGTCTTTCCTAACAAAATAAAAAATATTATATGCAACCATAAATAGTATTAAATATTAATAATAAAAATATTATTTGTGAACCTTAAATAAAAAAATGTGCCTTTTGGTATGAGTAACATTAAAGCTGATAGTTGAGTGCAATACTTAAAACGAGGTCTGCACCTCCAAAGATTTGATCCCTCTCGGTGCTTGATAGAGCTTGGGATTTGGATCTATGCTGGTTATATTTTCTAGTACACATTTACATGGAAAAGCTAAGACTAAAATTGCATATTAATTCATCATCTATATTGGAGCTAAATATGAAGCAAAGTGACTAGTACTAAGCCAACATAGATCCATTATAAACTCAACTATCAACCATTAGTGGGATCTAATTTTCTATTTCATTGAGGCTTGTTTTTTTTTTAATTTTTTTTAATTTTTACACCTCCAAAAATTTACCCTTAAATAAATTGTATCCCTCTAGGTGGGCTAATTTTTTTCTTGAGACAACATATATTTTTTTAATAGCTTTGTTTTGTTCTAATTTTTTATTTATAAGCCGACATGAAATTTTTTAATTGCATTTTATTTTTTGTACACAACCTAACCAAATTGATAACATTTTACCCATGCTGGGCTATGTTCGGCGAGAAACCACCTCACTACATGTTTTTACCTTAGATCACATTAATTAAATTAATTAACTTAATCATTTTTATAAATAATCTCCAACAGTAAAACCCCCTTAAATTCACCTCTACTTTGACATTTACTTGCATTGAGTCGGTTTTTGGTACATAATCTAGGCTAATTGATAACATCTAGCCTCATATTGGGCTATAAACCACCTTACTACTCTTACCTTAGACCACATTAATCAAATTAACCAAAATTTGAAGTGTTGAGATTGCAGGTATTTTTATTTATAACCAAAGTTTATTATGATACATATCAAGACAAGTTATTACATGTACTTTATGAACTAAGTGTTCAATTCAAATATTATAATCAAATCTGATCTAGACTAATAGATTTTTGTGGTTGAACTATTGCCTAAAAGCATTGACCCTCTAATTATATTTGTTTTCATTTATGCTAAGATGATAGGTAAACCCCCTGACCATCGAATAGGTATGGTTATTTGTTGGTTTCGATTCCTATAAAATAAAATAAAAACAACAAACCTCCGATTTATAATTAGATCCATTTATTTTCTGGTGTCCATTATTTTGGACTCTCGAGATAGGCTAATAGTATTTACTTATATTTTATTTATAGTTGACCACTGCGCAATTTTCTCCTAAACATCTAGTTCGTGAGTGATTTTTTTCCGACTATTTTTAGTCAAGGAAGCATTCCTCATTTTCTTTGGATTTTTCTAGTATGATGTTCCATACTTAGAATGTCTTCTTCGCAAAACTTCTTATTGTACTTGAGACTCACCACTAATAATTTTTCTCGTGGAAAATCTAACCTAGAAGTGCATGATCTTTCACTTTTGAAATTTTTGGTTAATAAGAATGTCCTCCCTATTTACCTCTTCCTAGATCTTAATTCTTTGAATGACGAGATTTTTGACTCAGAATCTTATGTGTCACTTGTAGCATACCTCACTTTTGGTTTTGTTTGTTCTACCAAGTTACAAACTATTGAATTGAAATGCAAGTCATATTTCGGTGATCACATATCATAATATTTTGTTAATAAGTGAATTTCTTTTTATATAGTTGAGCCTCCACCATTTGGATATAAACTACAACTACTATTTCGTTTAACTAATGGCTTTTAATGATCTCTCTTTAATATTGAATGACACACACATATTCCAACTATTAATAATAAACTTAAAAGACTGAAAACATCACCTTGGAGAGATTGTGACCAAGTCATCGCCACTTGAAGCAAAACACCAACGAAGGGCTTGACCTATCATACAAACATCAAACATATCAAGTTAAACTCACATGCATAAAATATATGTGACACGGATATAAAAATGTCAAGACTAATAGTTACATGCTGCGACAAAGATAGAATAAATAGTAAAGCAAATATTTTTCTTTTATTATGGATTCTACGGTTTTGTGACAAAGATGGAACGTATAGTGAAGGAAGTGCAACAAACTATAAGAGTTTTGAAGAGAGTTCAATGTTGAAGATCATGTGTATCTAAAGGAAAAACCAAACGAGAGTACCTTGAGCTTCAAAATTTCTTCAAGCAGGTGCCCAAGTATTGTGCGCCTTTTGAAGTGTTAGCTAAGATAGGGTGAGTAGCTAATGAGCTTGCACCCCCCCCTTGTATAAAAGTACAAAATGTATTTCATGTTTCCTTATCAAAATGATATGTACATGATGCTACTCATGTAATTGATTGGAATATTATTACGATGGAACCCAAGGGAAAGTTCCAAATAGAGCCTTTACACATCGTTAACACGAAGGAGCATATGCTACCAAATTGGGCGATTGTTCAAATATAAGTGGAATCGAAGCACCTTATACCTGAAGGGGTGACATGAGAAATGAAGGATAAAATGTGAGAGACATATGCCTCCATGTTATGGAATTAAGAAGAGAGATCATAATAAAAGAACACCATGGACGATGTTAAGAACAGGGGGATAAATGTGATACCCCCAAGACATTATTTTATTTTAGTATTTGTGAAAATATTCCAAAAACAATTATTTCTGTAAGAGTTACTTAAATATTAAAAAATACTCGCAAGAGGCGTGAGTGATACTTTGCAGAAGAAATTACTAGTTTATATTAATAAAAGGAAAACGCCACTTGGAGAATTTAGTTAAATGAGGGGGCACCACCATGACACACAAAACATGTGTAAAGCAAATAAGATATGTTTTACCAATCAAATCCAATAAAAAAAGTTCAATAACCACACAAGACCCTCAATTATAGGGATTGAATGATTGATTGATATTTGATTTGGATGACACAAGACCTGGGCAAAAACTATATATACATTGGTGCATTGAGATATCATGGGACATTGTGTTGTGCATGAAGAAACTGTGTTGTGAGTGCATGTGTTGATTGTTTCTCACTTTCATAAGTTCATTATTGATCTTGTTACAAACTCTGAGAGAGAGTTCCACATGGAATATTTGCTTGGTTTTCTACTGTGCATGGCGGTGATCCATCTCGAGGGTGGAGTTGAGCTAGGAATGGCGCTACTCTCTTCTATTGTTGGGAGGAACTCATTCTCTAGGTATTTTTTTTTTGTTTTCAAGTAAGTGCCTCTAATCCATCAATGGATTTGTTTTCATTTATGCTAAGATGATAGGTAAACCCCGTGACCATCGAATGGGTATGGTTATTTGTTTGTTTCCTGTAAAATAAATAAAAACAACAAACCTTCGATTTTTATTTTAGATCCATTGATTTTCTGGTGTCCGTTAGTTTGCACTCTAGAGATAGGCTAATAGTATTGACTCCCAGATTTTCTCTATAGTAGACCACCATATAATTTTCTCCTAAACCTCTTGTTCATGAATGATTTTTTTCCATCTATTTCTAGTCAACGAGGCGTTCCTCCGTTTCTCTGGATTTTTGTAGTAGGGTCCTTCTCTTTCCCTTAGTATAATGTTCCATACTTAGAATCCCCTCTTCGCAAAATTATTTATTGAACTTAAGAGAACCACTCATCCTAAAAACGTTTTTCTCGTGGAAAATCTAACATGGCAGTGCCATGTTCTTCCTGTTTTGAAATTTCTGGTTAAGAAGAATGTCATCCCTATTTACCTCTTGCTGCCCGCGTCTTACAGGATCTTAATTCTTTGAATGACGAGCTTTTTGACTCGGAATCTTATGTGTCACTTGTAGCCTACCTCACTTTTGATTTTGTTTGGTCTACCAAGCTACAAACTATTGAATCGACATGCAAGTCATATTTTGGTGATGACATATCATAATATTTTGTTAATAAGTGGATTCCTTTTTATATCGTTGAGCCTCCACCGTTTGGATATAAACCACAACTGCTATTTCGGTCAACTAATGGCTTTTAAGGATCTCTATTTAATATTGAATCTCACACACATATATTCTAGAAGGCCTAGATGATGTGTGAACCCATGTTTGGAGTATGAATCAACGAGGATAAAGTCATGCGCAATTGTAGCATTTGATTTATGTCTTGAGGGTTTTGTGTGGAAAAGTTTGCATTTTTAAATATATATTGTGCAGATATAATGTATGCATGGATGAAGTAAATGGATTTACATATGTTAGATGTAAAATTTGAAGATTATATATGTATTTTGTTAGTACGGAGGAATAAGAAACAAAGTGGTGAATTAGACCACTCAACTTTTGAAAGAATTACAAAATTATGTGTGTATTTCTTTGAAGATTATATATGTATTTTGTAAGTACTGAGGAATAGGAAATAAAATGGTGATTTAGATCACTCATTTTTTGGAAGAATTACAAAATTATGTGCTTATTTTTTAATGAGAAGAATTTCAAATTATAAATTGTATACTTAATACCCAATGAATGGAAGTATAATTTATGCATTATTCATATTGAGAAGATTGTATTATAAATATGTTTTTGTCTTGAAAATATTGAAGGATTTTATGGAAGAATTGAACATGGTGAATTATATAGGAGTGTGTACTTTGGAAGAGGATGTATTTCATGTATGAAAAAATGTATTTTATGCTTCTATGTGTCCTAATATGTCCATTTTGGAAGCATTAACACACACACACATATGATGTATTGTAGTACATATATGTCTTGTAAAGGTTATTTTACATTATATACCCATTTATTAGTAAACACATTTTTTATATTGTTTATAAATGGGGATATTAGTATAAAACGATTGTAACAAGTTTACAATTGATATCCAGTTTTATGGTCATTGTATCTTGTTATGGTTAAATACATTTGGATTAAGATTTAAATAAACTTCCCTTAAGCAAATATAGTTTTTTTATTTTATTTTTTTTAATAAGTTTTGTATTTTTTAATCAATAATATATGTTTTATGTTTATATTAATTAGTTTAATGTTTATGTTATACCAAAAATAAATAATTATAACAATCCAGTAATTAATTTAATGTTTAACTTTTATTTAATAACTAGTCATTTCTACAAAATCAAGTGGCTTGTTAGACTTACTGACATTCACATAAAACTAAGTGGCTACTAATACATGTGAATGTTCAAACAAAACTAAATGACTAACTATACCTATGCCCGCTCACAACCACTCTATTTATAACTACACTATTATACATCATACTACTTCAAACAACTGAAAAATAAAGTTACCACCCTTTTTTTTTGTGTGTGTGTGTGTCCATAGAGAGCTAAACGTTTTGCCTACAAGTAAGTTTGCCTTTTAAGGTTTCCATACATTTCATTGAATTCCCGGCGAATATAAAAGAAAGTTTGTTTTTCGGTTTGCAGGTTCGGTTGCTGGGATCGTATTTAAAAAAGGCAAGAGCTATCCATTGAGCTGCAGAGCATTTAATGTTGCTGCAACATGTTTGATGATCCTTGCCAACGACCATCAAGCTTGCTGCAGCCACATTAAATGCTCTGCAGCTCAATAGATAGCTCTTGCCTTTAAAAAAACGTGACTGCGAACTTTGTGATCTCGCGCCACATTGACATTCGAATGAGCATCTGAGATATCCGGTACCCAGTGGAGCGTTTATAGGTGTTCATATTTTTAACAATTATGGAAGATTAGACAAATTTATTGTAATTTATTTCATAATTGTCTTTTAAAATTTCAAAACAAAAATTTATGAAATATATATAATATATCAATTTATATATAATAACACATAATTAATTTACAGTAATTAACTTAGTGTCTATTGATTTTCACCAACTATTTTTAAATAACTATACTAATTTAATACCTATCTCATTCGAAAGTTATAATATCTTGACATACGAAATATAAAACGTTGCAATTACCGATACAGGATTTGAAATCCGAACCTCTTTTCATAAGGGATATGGATGACTGCACATCGTAATCAAACCTGTAACGACTGGCTGTAGAATACTATTGATTAAGTTTTTATAAAATGTTATTTCTACTGTAGAATACTATTGGAGTGTAATGCAAGTTTAGTAAGTTTGACCATTTATTAAGTTTATGTTGTATTGGATTGTAATTCAAGTTTTAATGGTTTCACATTTATTTTTAATGTTTTTTTTACTTAACTGCATGGTATTTTTTATTATTATCATTTATCAGTTTTTTTTTGTTTTTTTTTTAATCTCAGATTATTCTAATTATATACCATGAATTCTTAGTTATTCATTCATCATTTTAGTTATACATATATGGATATGAGTTATTTTTTCATCCGCTATTTACTAATTATTTTTTATATTTCTTTTTTTATAATTGTTTATTTGGAAATCTACACTTATCTGATCGTGATTTGTAAATGGAAAAACATAAACAATCCATTTCAAATTTCAAATAAAAACATCTATGATAAACATTTATCAAATAATAATTAAAAATATATATTATAATAAAATTACAACAAATAATAGATTAATTTAACTTTTTTTTAAACATGGAAACAACAAACCTGCCAAAAGTATATCTAATAGCCCTGCAAGCGGTCAGATATACCAATATTGTGACTTAGGAAAGAGCCAAAACATACTAAACATGTATACTAAAGCCAACCAAACTGAGTCTCTATACCACGTCCTCTACCCCTCCAGCCTTATCACAGTAAATTAACTTAACTTAGTAAACCTTCTGTTGATTTTACAATTTGAACGACTGGAGGAGCAGACACATAGATCTCCGCCAAAGGCCAGGTCCAGCTGCCCGGGCTCCGCATCGCCCACCTCGTCTATTCGGTAGCCATTGGGATAAGTCTCCGGCTTATATTCGCTGTATCTCAATTTCTGCACCTTCTTTGCATCATCGTCCTCCACTGAAATCCTCTCCGTTGACCAACTCAGCGGTCTGGGCGGAAGAAACCATCTCACAAAACTGCCAACGCAGAGCTTGAGAATACCCTCCACTATACAGATCAGCAAGTAGGCTGACGTGGGTAATCCATTGCATCCAGCAGCCTCTCTTCGAACAAGCAAAATAAGATCCGTCTTAGTGCCGGACGGAGGCAGGACGGGACGATCGAGAGCAGGAGTTTCAACGTGGCATCGCCGATCTCCTTGTTGCAAGTGGAGTACACCATTTTTTCAGCTTCGTATTGCCGGTTAAAGAGCTCTAGTCCGTCCACTGTTTCGGGAATATCTCGTATGCCCATCCGAGTGCCAATGTCGCGCCAGATCAGAAAGTTCGCCATCGTCTCTTTTTCCGTCCAATTCCGGTAACCGAACCTGCAAAAGGAAAAACAGAGTCCTTTCACATAATTCTGAAAATCAATCAACGAAATGCTTGGGAAAGGAGAGTGGGCGAGCGTACTTAGAGGCAAATCGCTTGGGTTCCAAGATGAAGGCGGAGAGCGTGTAGAGAAAATCTTGGTTGGAGATGTTGTAGCGGCCGTGAATGAAGTTGAGGCGGCGGAGAGCAACGGATCCCCGGGAGCTGTCGACGTGATTGAGGAGGAATTCCTGTGTCAGAATCTCGGTATCCTCGTAACGTTTGATAAGGGTTGCGGGCGAGAACTGCCGAGTTGCAGCCAACAGATTCGATATGGAGGGGATGGCAAAGGTCTTGAAAAGGGCGAATTGCAGAGCCTTCTTGAGCAGAGGGAACTCCACGCAAAGTGTGAGCTTAGAGAGAGCCATGGCATCCCGGACGGAATCCATGGATGAAATTAAACGCAACCGTCTCCGTCGGAGGAGATTGCACCCGCATACCCACAACAACAAGAGCGGGAGGCAGAGAAGTAAGATAGTGGGCATGGCGGAAGATTCTACCTCTGCATTTGCGCTATCTATGAAGATTGAATCGTTCTGTTTGCAAATGTTGACAACCCTAGACGCGGATTCATTTTATACTTCGCCCCTCTCAAATCCTCAAGTGACGCGGGTTCATAATTGAATAGTTTGGATAACATTATCCGGAAATCTTGATGGGTATATGTTAAATTATGTTAGTTGGACTCGTTGAATTTTCATAAATAGTTTGGATCTCATGCAATTATTAAATTTGGGAAAGATCCGGAAATCTTGATGGGTATTGTGATGCATTAAAACTTTCTACAAAACTAAATTATGAATTTATCAATCGCTTAATAGTACTTGAATGTGGGAATGTTTTTATGTTCTAGATTGGGGATATTTATAAATAGGTTAAACATTTTAGTTTGACCGAACTTTAAATTTTTGAAAAAACTAATTTTTATCTTTGTAGGAGTTAAAAAAAACTGAAATTCGTTCATTTTTTAATTTTTTGATTGGTGGGGACATTTATAAATAGGTTAGGCATATTCCTTTGGCAGAGCCTTAAATTTTTGAAAAAACTAATGCTTAACTTTGCGGGAGTTAAAAAAAAATTACAGATTAGTATTCGTTACAGCCTACATAAACCTTAATACATGGTCCAGAAATGATCGTTGTGCGGCCGACGTGGTGGTTAGGCGAGCAACTAGCTCTCCATACGACCTTGGAGAATTCTGCCAGTTGGAGAAACAATCCTCCCTGCCCTGCCCGAGCAACGCCGCCCACGACACACTTCAAGTCACGCACATGTCAATTGCCACGCGACCATGCCTGGTCATTCTATTCCCGAGTCTGTATACGAGGAAGTGCTACGACGATGAAGGACTCATTACTACCAGCTCTCTTCTTTCTCGCATACAATCTTCATTTTCTTCTTCTATTCCGTTGGCTTCGTTGTTTGGTTGCTTGCTTTTCAACTAGGAAGACAACTTGCTTGCTTTCCCTTTACCTGCAGACTACGAAGAGGAAAGGAAGGCCTGTGAGTGAAGCAATCAGTCACTTCGTTTACTGGCATGACGGAAGAAGCTGTGTGGTTCCCGCAGGCGACTTTGACAAGCATCCAGTTTGACCTTGCATCATCCAGAGAAATTGCAAGTGGACACACAAAATAGAAAAGAATAATGGGCAATCGGGTCCTTGTTTACAACAATTATGAGGAAAATAATCTATTTTAACTTACTTAAAACTCATTTTCATGCCAATTCAGTTGGAAACCAACTTTGAACTCTAAATGTAAAGAATTTGTATGTACGCTATTCAAGTTAAACAAAATATAGCACTTGTTTTTATTTATTTTTGGTTGGAACTTGGGAGTACACTTTTAACCAGTTATCAGCCTTAATGACTCTTTCATCCTTGGTAATGAGCTTATAATTTTCTTGTTCTGAGCATTGAAGATTCTCAACAAAACATGAGGTGGGGTTTTGATGGGGTAAGGTGGGATGAAGAGGGTTTAATAAACTTGTTTGAGCAATTCACGAACTGAACTGTTTTCCTTGGAAAGTTACCACCCAACGGCTAAATAATTGGCATTGTACGGGAAAGGGCTCTTTTGTTGAAAGACACAAACCAAGCATAATCCAGGGTCATTTCCCCCAAAGTAGCATCATGCAGAGAATTGCTAATTCAACAGAAGTACCAATCCCAAAGTAACTCTAAAAATCACGGATATTGTAACTTCTCCTGAAGTTTCCTAAAAATATAAATTTCTTAACGTCATCTTCATCTTCTAGGTTGTTGAAAAAGGACCAGTGTTGCTTGTTGCAACACTAATGCGAAGGATGGTGACACCATTGTCACAAAACATTTAGACTAAAATACACGTATTTTTTCCATAAAGGCAGTGAATTCCAATAGTTGGTATAAAGTTCTAATTTTACAATAAGATGCTTAGAGTTATTTATTGAGAAAGGTTAAACGCTCATGGGAGGATTACTTAATTGGAAGCCATACTTTATATTAGAAAGTATGGTGTTGACATTGTCACAAATAGTTTAGACTATTATTCATAAAGACACTCAATCCCAATACCTAGTATTAAGTTTTGATTTTACCATAAGACATTTATAGTGGTAGTTATTTATTGAGAAAGGTTAAACGCACATGAGAGAATTACTCAACTTGAAGCCATGCTTTAAAATATATGCAAATTTGATTTCATCCAAAAAAAACTGGGATCAATAAATTCGAGTGATAGATGTATAACTGCAACAACTAAGCAGAGTAACCACATAATTGATTTCATATAAGAAGCTTGAAGCAATAGATTTGAGTGATAGATGTATAACTATAGCAACTAAGCATAGTAACTAGCGAATAGAGCAAAGGGAGTGATGACAATGTAAACTATAGGAAAGCAACCACAAGAAAATATGAGTTTGGCTATATAAATGCACGGTAATGGTTTTTTGAATGAGAGGAAGTTTAGTATTAAGATATCATTAGCCAATACACAGATGCATGTCATTAGAAAATATACAGGGCATGGAGCTTTCTTGTTCCTTTATTGTGCAAACCTTACGGAATACCAAATATCAGATGTGAAATAGGCAATCCTCTATTTTACATTTGCAATATATCTATTGATCCTATAGCTAAATCTTATTTAAACGACTTGATCTTTGATGGTTAATGGATCATGTATGTTAGGAGGCTTACCTTTAACATTGAAAAGAACATATGGCTCCAAAATAAACCCTTATGGCAGAGTTAGTGCGCAATGCATCCCAAGTTAGACTTATGGCCTTTGACATGTAAGATGATGGATTCTGACTTTTCTGCCTCACAATGGATTTTTTCTTTTACCTGCACATCAATGGATACATAAAATAAAATTATGAAAATAAATGTTTTATGTTAACTAAATGGATAGGATTTAGTTCCGGGTTGAACCATCCCTCTTCAGAAACAACCTTTTTTAAGTTAAATTGGTTCTCCATAGGAAAACAACACTTTACTGACTACTGAAGTTTACTCTGTAAACTAGTTTAAAATGGACCAAAAACAACATTGTTTAAGTTAAATTGGATATCCATAGGAAAACAACACTTTACTGACTACTGAAGTTTACTCTGTAAACTAGTTTAAACTGGACCTTGAGCTTACCTACTGGATGGTTGGAGAAGCCCAGCTGTAAATTGTTGGAAGAAGAAACAGAAGGCCTTAGGCCTATAAGCTCTGCAAACCCTTGAACCATGGCTGAGTTTTCCATTTGATATAGTTTTGTAGACTAAAACTCACAAATTCCAAAGTAGGCACTTATGCAATTGCATTGTATCGAAACAATTGCAACTGTAACAACAACAAAGCAGAGTATTTGTACATAATCTCTTGATATATTGATTTCTTATTGTGAATGTCTTCCCCATGCCATTTGTTTCAATGTCATGCCATTTGTTTTAATGTCATGCCGGTGTAGCATTGGCATTGTCATGCCATTTGTTTTAATGTCATGCAGGTGTAATATTGGCATTGTTTGTAACGCTTCCACTTATATTTTTTTATTTTTCCAAATTGATTAGGTTGAGTGAGATTGGTCGACACTGGTAGTGTTCGCAACGCCTTCACTTATATTTTTTTATTATATTTTTTATTTATTTTTCCAATAAGTGAGATCGGCTCGCCAGGGCTTCTCTCCTAGCTTTAATGACGATTTCATTTTCACAAGTTTGTGCTCAGATTGGTGGCATCTACCCTCTATGCCATGAATGACACCTAAAAAACAACCACCGATTTTTTTTTTAAATTTATAGTTTTATGTTAATTTTGATTACTTAATGGTGTAGAAAAATGTTTAACAAAATTTTAAGTTGGAATACAAGAAGAAGACTAACCTTCGAGATGATGGTACTGCCTTGAAAACCACTAGCATTGGTATTACCTTTGAGATGTGCTGGGCTTTGAGATACTCATGAAAGAACGAAAGCGACCACATAGATAGGATCGATAAAGAAAAATTTATATAGCTTATTATTTCGGGCTCGGAATACCGTAAACTTTGTTTTTTATATACGAAATAGGAAAATTAATGTTCGAAACAAGTGGAAGGTTGAATCCAGACATAAAATTCCCTTTGTATTAAACCCTTAGCCATTTTGGTTTTTCAGGGATATTATTATTTTCATACCTCTACGTCGAAAAAGGAAAGGAAGCAGTGTTCCATGGATTGATGCAATAGTGCACTAAACCTAAACCCCTAGTTTACTAAATGGAAATTTTTCTCTTAGTTTACTAAAACTTTTCTATTTGATCGAAAGGTAGCTACTGAGTTTTCCTTCAATGAGGAAGGTTTTGCTTTCTTTCAATTTCTTCTTTTTATTATATTGGCTTAGCATTATTCAAATATGGAGTCGTTCCCTTACTTATGATTGGCTTTGTTTTTCCAAATTCCGCCCTTCCTTTAGAGGATAAGTTACTTTTCAAGCCCAAATGTGCAACTCCAAGAGAGAGGTGGGTACCATTTTAGAAGGAGAAGTTGGTTTCGAACTTTGATACTCTGATACTAAAGAAATTAGCTTAACCACCGAACAAGCATCAACAATTTATCTAGATAATAAAAAATGGTGAACATCCCCACTCTGTATCTAAGCTTGTCTTGATATCCTTCATGGCCTATTTGAGATGTAGTAATCGTTGTCACAAAGCTGGTAAAGCTCATCCTCACTTTGGATCCATCGAAATATAACTTTAGCCTAGAGTCTTCTAAGTTCAAATCTATACCATCGTCAAAAGGATTCATAAGTAAGGTATAACAACATTGATTCTATTTCTATTGAGTTTAAGTAAGCTATAACAAAATTTAATCTATTTTTATCAAGTTTTAATTTTTTCCATAGGAAATTGCAAACCACTAGCTATCACCAATGTCGGGGACATTGCCACCTTGTGGCTCTTGTTTTTCCAATGTTTTGTAAAAAATAGATATTGATTTCTTTTTGTAAATAGTCGTTATAGACTATTTTTTATTTATTACTTTATAATTTTTAAAATAAAATATTTATAATTTTTATGTTAACTTTATAATTTTTAAAATTAAATATTTTTATTTTTTTATGTTAAAAAGAAATTTATTACTTTATTGCTTTGAAAAGAGTTTATATCTTAGAATTTTGGACTGGATTAGCTTTTTCTAAATTTGAGGAGAATGGGACAAGTGTGTCATCTAAATTGATTTTATGGACATTGTTTGAAATTTAAAATTTTTATAATATACTACCATTTATGTTTTTCGAAAATCTTTATTAGTTTATTATGTTAAAAATAGTATATCTTAGAATTTCACAATGGATTAGCTTTTTCTAAGTTGAAGAAGGATGGGAAAAGTGTATCATTTAGATTGACTCTATAGTCATTGTTAAAAATTTTACAATGTAGTACCATTTATGTTTTTATAGATTGAAAAAAGATGGAACAAGTTGTGTACTATCTAACTTAATTTTTATGATCAGTTTTCAAAATTCTAAATAAACAACTATATATATATTAAAGAATATTCATTTAATAGTTAAAAGATGAGTACTTTCCATTATTTGTAATTGAATGGTGAGTTATGCAACCTTGTATGTTTGGTTGCTCAGTTTAAGGGCAAGTTATTTAACTTATTGAAAGGTGAGTTAAATAATAATTGAAGGGGCTACTTCTAACCTCATCTTTACTTCTTATAGTTGTAGCATCTAACTGGACTGTTGCCAAGTTTTAAACTTCCCAACATTACACAACAACGACATAGTTGGGTAATTAGCCTCAACATGCGGTGTGATAGAGATGGCCTTTCATATCCTTTAATAATACGTAGTGAGGGCATTGATATAACCGCCCAAGGATTCTACAAATTCCTTTGGACCAGTATGTTCGATATTGTGCTTTCCCATGGTTTGTGAGACCTCCAAGCCTTGGTGACGTAGGAGTTACTTTGAATGCATCTGCATGGATGGCTACAATCATGAGCTCATCTAGGTTTTCGAGGGTGAAATACATTGAGGTTTTCTCCAAAGGAACATTTAAATATTTCTTTGTTGGATTTTTAGGATCTTGCTTCGGGATGGCCGTGTCCTCGAGTGGGTTGTCTCTTCTGTTTTGTGTTGGTATGTTATGCATTGGAATCACGAGATTAACAAATTGTGAAAATGATCATTCCACTTCCTTTTTCCTTGTGCTTTTATAAGGAACACAATATTTCCTTTGGGTTTTTTTCTACTATAGTTGCATGAAGATAAAATTCAATATACTTCTTATTGCCATCAAAGTGGTTTTCTTATTAGTTAGTCCTATAGGTTAATTATAGCATTCAACAACACTAAGTTGCCTCCCTCAGGGCACTGTCTTACAGAATGGAAGACAATGCCACTGAGTTGGAATGAATCAATCCTAAGTCCATCAAAATTGAAAGATGGAATGACCTACTGGAGTTCATGCAAGTAGAGGGAATTTAGTTGGTTCCTGTGTATGTTGTTGCATGCTCAATATGTAGGAGTTTATCAACTGCGAATTTAAAAGTGGCGTTGACTAGTGACATGAGTTTGTTAACGGAGTTGCGAAAACTATAAGTCAAGCTCAGAGTTCACCAACAGATTTGCTTGCAAAATTTTGGGAAATTTTGTCCACAACTTGTCATACAAAAACTGTGTGAGAAGATAAATACCTAATACGAATGGATAAGTCACTAATCTAGATACTTTTTAAGCTATAATCTAAACTATAACTCTAACTATTAAAATAATTTTTTTTACGATAAAAAACGTCCCAAAAATACAAACCATAATAAAAAATAGTGGTGTTCTCGGTAGGGGTTTTTTCTTTTTTTTGTTAAAAATATATACACTTACCAAAACAAATTTTTGTGTTTACAGAAAAACCTTAAAATCATGCTTTGAAGGTAAAACTATTGCTAACAATAGTAATTTTTTTCAAAAAATTGCATTATTTACCATTTTATCATAATTTAAAATTATATTTATTAAATCTATTATTATCACTATATAATATAAAATTTTCTTTCAAATTTAAAATATTTCTAAAAACCAAAGAATTTTTAAAAATTTTAAAAACATATTTTTAAAATTTAACGAAAAAAAACATTTTTTACAATGAAGAAGGAGACCAATTTTTTAAAAACTTTAAAATTTTATTATAAGAAAATATAAATATATAAATAAAGGAACCCCTCGCCATCAACCACCTCTCCCCACTACCCTACCCTCCTTCTAGTTCCTCTCTACCCCCTCCTCCCTCTCCCTTCCACCTCGCCCCTCTACCTCCCTTCCACGTTCTCCCTTACTTGTCCCACTTGGCCATCTCTCCGACCCTCGTACATCTAAAGGGCCGCTTAAGGATCGCTCACGCGAAAGAGACCATTGGGCGACCCTTTTGGTGCATAAGGGAACCAAACCTACCCCTCGTTCACCTAAGTGGCCACTGAGGGTTGTAGCTTAATTCTGAAAATCAAGGTGCATCCTCGAAGCAACCCTTTGGGCGCACGAGGGGTGTGCATTGCTCTCTCATCTTCCCAAAGGGCCTCCTAGGGACTGCATTTTGATTTTAAGAATCGAGCTGCAACCCCTCAGTTGCCCTTTTGGCATGCGAGGGGTAGTGGTATAGCCAAGCGGAAAGCGAAGGGCAGGGGAGAGCATGTGAGGGTAGGCAGAGGGGTAGGGGCATAGGTGTCACACACCTCAAAAATCGATAAAACTTATTTTTGATATAGACACACACACACACACACACTCACACACACATCATTAAAGTTCCTACATGATGCTAAATACATCTATCATAGTTTTTGTTATGTTACTAAAAAATACTTTACTGCTACATGGCAAATTATGCAATGCAGATGTGTGCTAAGGGAACAATATCCTCATATTTTTATTCAACATACAGGTGATTTTTTGTATTAAATTATCTTGTTCTTCAATTAAGTGTAACATGGCATTATTAAATTTGAAGGTTGATTGCTCGTTTTTAACTTTACTTTGTTCTTTCAACTTTTCCTCAATCGTTGAACTCGGATTTCAAAATTAGGCTTTCATTCATTTATTTGTTCAACCACGAACTTCTAAGTTTAATAGTTTTTCCGCAATTTGTAGGCATGCATTCTTTCTGTAAACTCCTTCCACAATCGCCCTTTCCACAATTTGCAGGAACTCCTTCCTTCCACAATTGCAGGTTGTGTATTGTGGGGTTGTCTTTCAACTTTTTCGAACAAGGGTTTCGTACTTACCCTTTCTGAAATGATATTTCCATAATCACCCTTTCCATAATATGTGGGAACTCCTTCCTTCCTCAATTGTGGGTTGTTGGTTGCAGTTTTCCTTTCAATTTTTTCAAACAAGGCTTGTGCATATACTTTTTCCACAACGATCTTCCCACAATCACCCTTTCAAACCAGGCTACCGCAAACCGTCTTTCCGCACTTAGATGTTTGCTGGTTAAGAGCTTGTGGTTTGTTTTTAAATTTTTAATTTTTAATATTTATGGGTATTAGCCATAAATTAACCTTGGCCCAAAAAACAATGATTGGAGGCCATGATTACAATCAATCGTGAGGTAAAGTGGTGATAAAATCTAGTACTTGGTTGACTTAAGGGTTTTAATGAGCTACCTAGCTGTGAGTTGACAATGCAAGAAGGATTTTATTGTTGTCCCAAGATTGCACCATGGCCCTCAACCTGTACCAGGTGATTTCTAGGGTTATGACAAGGGTTAATGTGTCTTTTGTTTGGTCTCAACCCTTCATTGTTTGGTTTTTTTCTATGTGGAAGAATAGAGCCAAGCTCTGCTCTATTAATGGAATTTGGGATGGGGTTTGGGTGTGAAACTTGTATGCGTTTTTAATGGCGTTTTGCCTTGATGCTTTCCATGGTGAACCAGTTGTTTTCACGGCTCGAATGGCCTCATGTAGCATGCTACTTACACCTCCAACCAACCTTGCCACCATTTCTAGCGATGAACAATGCCCTTTTAAGAAGTTAGAGATTATAAATTCAACTTTGCAATTTGATTAGGTATTTTCGGATTGGTTTTGGATGTAAAAAAGGAATGGATAAGGATAACCCCAGAGGATCCGACCCTTGACCCTCTCTGCAACTCATCAAAGGTAAGAAATTTGAAAATTTTAACTTGCTTATAGTATTTCAATTTCAGATTCATTATAATTGAAGCTATTTGTTTGACAGGTTTAAGATCACTTGCAAGGAAGGAGACATGGTAACCTCCTCCCAGGCCTACATCATAGAATGAACAGGTAAAAACCCTTTCTCTGTTCTTTTTTTTTCATTTAAAAAGGATTCTTTCCACATTGACTAACTACAGTTGTGGTTTAATACAGGCAGATCTTTCACTAAGGAAATGGGTCAAGAGGGAAACTAACTCTAGCTTTGTGGCAAATATGTTTTAATGGTTTTATCTTAAACCCTTAGGTTTTAAGCTCTTCTTGACATAGGCTTACGACCACTTCATTCTTGCATTCGTTCTGTTTGCTGTTTACAAGCATTGTAGTTTGTTTTTTAAATTAGTAATTTTGTTTGTAATTATCCTCTCCGTAGAGTAATGGTTTCCATCCTTTGATTGAATTACGACCATACTTAGATAATGGGAAGATTGTTGCGATTAGTTAGGCGTTTTTATTTCAAAGCTGTAACAACTGTTAAGGTGATTGCCTTGATTTTAAATGTTGACTGATAGTGTAATATTTGATAGGATATTCGCAGATCCTTGATTGATTTGCTGAATAAGTTATGGATGTCATAACTGGTTGTATTGTATATGTAGGTAGTTTATGATATCCTATAATATATATATGATATCTTATGATTCTTTGTTTGATAGTTAGTTATATTAAAAAATCATGGATTATTTTCATATCTAGGTTTATAATTTTCATAAGTAGATTATTCTTAGATATTTTAATCAGATCCAAATGACCCCGATCCGGCATTCTAGATCTATAAAATTTAGATTCACAATAGGGATATTTTAATAGGATGTATTTACTATATATATTAAAATTTCTAAGGTCTTTCGGCTCTCGACCAAATTCTATAATAAAAGTTGATTTGTTTAAAATAGTAGTTTTATCCCTTGGATTAACCTTGTGAGAATAGATTTGGCAGGAATAATTTACAGACATTAAATAAATTAAATGAAGCTGTTGTATAGATTTGAAACTAGAACAAGAATAAAAAACGATGATGCTCAAAATTTACTAATTATTATAAAAGTACTCATTACTAGCAATCATTGATTCGGGTATGGATGCCCAATATGAGATGCATAAATAATTAATCTAACATTGTACAAACATGATTAAAACACAGAAACATAGATATTTGTCCTATATATATGCATTAATGTTTCTTCCTAAAAAATGTAGCCACACTTCAAGTTAAGATACACATCCTACTACAACTAGATTTAATAATAAGCAAATGAAAAAGAACCCAGCACCAGTGCTGGGAAAACAAAAATGGAATATTTGTTCCTCCCAACCAACTCCTAGAGAAGCCAAATTACTTGCTCAAGAACCCCTGAGCCTGTTCAGTGAACCACAAGAGAAAAATACACTTAATGCTCCATCTCTTGCTTACTTAGATTCAATCCCCGTCCAATGCTATCCTCCTGCTTTCTAATGGACATACTATTATATAGTATTTTTCATAAGACTTGGTCATTTATGAGCCTCCTTCTCTTTAGCACTCAAAAAATAGTTGTAACCTAATTTGGGGAAGATGCCTTGTTCACCTTGAGTTCTCACCGAGCAGCTACAACCACTTGTCTTTTCCTCTTGTGGGTCAGCAAAAACTCTTCAACAATTATTTCATTTATGTCCCCTTTAGTATCTTTTTTTAATAAAAGAATAATTCATTACATTTATTTTATTTTATACTTTATGTAAAAAATATTCAAAATAATAAAATAAAATATTTTCGCATAAATTAATAATAAATTATTACATCTTGGTGTATTACGTACACTTCCCCTTAGAGGATAACACCTTCCTCGGTGTTATTAACTTTTTTATTTATTCTTCAATATCTTCATCTTGGAATACGATTGGATATGCCTTCCGCATAACACTTTCCAATTCCCAAGTAGATTCTTCTTGACTAAGGTTCTTCCATTGCAACATGACTTGTTCGATGGTACGGTTCCAGAGTAAAAGTTCTCTCATGTCAAGAATATGCCTCGGTCCCACCTGCAACTCTCCTTTGGGTTCCATCTATATAACATTCCAATCGATCAAATGAGTAGTATCATGAATATATTTCTTCAAAATGTAAACGTGAAAAATCATATGTACTTTAACAATAGGTGGTAGGGCTAACTAGCATGCCACCGGCCAGCTATATAAAAAATATAACATAATACAATATATATATATAATAACAATAAATAATAAGGGTGCATATCGGAGAGGAAACAAACAATCGGCTAGGGTTTGGAAGTGAGAGGTTTGGTAGGGTTTCTGCTGCGTAGGCTTCCTACTCGCCACTCCCTGTGTGGCCTTTAGCCGCTGATGAAGGTAGCCTCCCTGGGTGGCTGGCCTTCACGTGTGCCTAATGGATGGAGGCAGGCTCCTCTGGGCCCATTGGGCCGGAGGAAGAAGCTGCAGGGGGAAAGGACCAACAGGTGCACCAGTTAGATGGCCGCAAGCCTGGAATGGGAGGTTGTTTGCCAAAAGCTCCCACTATCCCCTCAGTTCAGATTCGCTCTGAAAAAGTGAGGGGCACGATTGAGCTGTGGAAAGAAAAATCCCTGATAGGTAAGTTTGTAGGGATATGGCCCAAGGAGAAGGACCTAATCAAATGGATTGGAAGCGTATGGAACCCCAAGGGCCACTATGATCTGTAGCTGGGCTCCAAGGGATTCTTCACGATCATTTTTTTCAACCAAGAGGATAGGGACCGAATCCTCGAGGGAGGACCCTATTTCTTCTTTTCCGCTGGTCTGTATCTCCGCCCATGGAAGGAACGTTTCAATCCAGAGACAGAGGACCTGACGATGGCCCCAGTCTAGATCCGCCTATTCTCTCTTCCTGGAGAATAATGGGATCTGTACACTTTGCAGGATATTGGGAATTCCCTAGGGGAGTTCATTAAAGTGTCAGAACAAACGAAGGCCCAGAGGTACACATCCTTCACCAAGATTTTTGTTTACCTAGATCTCTCCAAAGATCTACCAGAAGCCATAAACTTAAGCTGGGAAGATGAAGAATGGCTCCAACCAATTGACTATGAGCAGATTCGTTTTAGATGTTGGCATTGTCATGTGTATGGTCACCTGGGGAGGAACTGCCCGCGGATGGAGTCCAGGCTAGCCCTATCAGACCCTAGGTAGGTAAAATCAGGAGCAAAGCAGGATGGGTTCACTCAGGTAAAGAACCGCAGGAGGAGCAGAGCTCCGGGGCAGCCAAATTCCAAAAAGGATTCTCCACCGACGGAGCTTCGGTCTAGGAATGCTTTCGAGAACCTAGGTGGTTTGGAGGAGGATGGTACGCTTAAGGAAAAAGAAAGTGTCACCATGCCTACGAAAACCCCCATAATGACGAAGGAGGCTGAAACCTAGCAGATGGAGATAGTAGAGGAAGATGCAGATGAAGAAATGGAATTAGGTGAACTAGATTTGGATGCCATTGAAGAAGAATGTGGAAAGAAAGGAACGGGCTATGTATCCAGAAGGCAAATCGAACTCCTGTAGGTGGCTATAAGCAAGTCAAGGGCCCATCCAAACCTAGGAATTGACCCAGATCCCCTAACTGGGCACAAGCGGAAACCCCCAGAGGAGGAACAACGCAGAGGAAGGAAATTGAACAAACAGCGCATTGCAGACGTGGGAATCAGACTAATTGAATCAGGCCAATATCCGATGATCAGGGCGGCCTTTTCTGAAGTCTCCAAAGTTGATCAATGAAATTCATCTCTTGGAATATAAGGGGGTGTGGCAACCCCAGGAAGTGGAATTCTCTCGAACGGAAGATCAAGCAGGAAAACCCTGATATACTCTTTCTTCAGGAAACGAAATGTAGTTCTGAAAGCATGTACAAGATAAGCAGTAAAATCTGGAAAGGATGCCGGGTGATGGCCCTAGATGCAACAGGTCAATCGAGGGGCATAGCAATCCTATGGACCCCTCAAGTAATTGATCTCTCAAACTGGAGAGCCAACAAGTTCTCCATTATGGCTGATTTCCAACACCTTATCACTGGAGCGAAAGGCACTTTGGTGAACACCTATGGTGCGAGTAGATTTGATGAGAAGCAGACCTTCCTCAACTCTCTGGAGTGGACCAATAGCCAAGTGGGCGGAGGGAGATGGATAATAGGAGGAGACTTCAACCTTATCTCTAACCTTGGGGAAAAAAAGGGAGGTCGAAGGTATTTGGACAAATACCAAGAGGAGTTTGGGGCCTTCTAGGCAGGCAGCTCGTTTGTAGCCATGGAAACCAGTAATGGTTCGTTCACATGGAACAACAAGAGGGGGGGAGCTCATCTGGTGGCTTCTCACCTGGATAGGTTTTTGGTATCTGAGCCCCTTCTTCGGGACACGGGGGAAATTTTGGCCGAGGTTCTCCCAGCCACTGGTTCAGACCACTGGCCCATCTACCTTAGATGCGATTGGTCTAGCTTCGCTCTGGGGAAACCTTTCAGGTTTGAACAATTTTGGATGGAGCACAAGGACTTCAAAAATCTTGTGCAGCAATGGTGGCAGGAGATGACTCCCCTAGCAGGAACAACTATGTACTGTTTCGAACATAAGCTTAAAGCTCTCAAATCCAAAATCTGTACCTGGAATAAGGAGGAGTTTGGCAACATTTTTTAGGACAAGAAAAGACTGATTGCTGACTTGGAGCAACTAAATCAGAAAGGAATGACTGAAGGATGGGACGCAGACATGCAGAAAGAAGAAAAGGACTTATAAAGACAGTTAGAGGCCCAGGAAAAATAGGAAGGCATATATTGGAAACAAAAACCCAAAGTTAAATGGCTGCAGGATGGCGAGAGAAACGCCAAGTTTTTTCATAACTCGGTCCTTCAGGACCGACACTCCTTGAAGATTGTAAAACTTAAAAAGATGGAGGGCAGTCATATTGAAACGCGTCGAGAAGTTGAGGAGGAACTCAATCACTACTTCGCTAAGATCCTGAATGAAGATCACCATGACAGGGATCGTGAAATTGCCCAAATCACGAGGCTTATCCCTACCTCGGTCACTAGAGAAGATAATGAGATGTTGGTCAAACCAGTATCTATGCAGGAAGTGGAAGAGGTTGTCAATCAAATGGCTCTGGGAAAAGCGCCTGGGCCGGATGGGTTCACCTCCAAATTCTTCCACTATTTATGGGACATGGTTAAGGAAGAGGTGGTGGAAATAGTGGAAGAGTCTAGAAACAAGAAGGTGGTGCTAAGAGCTTTCAATGCCACTTTCCTATCGCTCATTCCCAAAGAGACAGGGGCAGATCGTCCGGACAAATTCCGACCGATAGCGCTATGCAATTTAATTTACAAAATTATCACTAAAGTCATTGCCAATCGTCTGAAACCGCTCCTTCCTTCTCTGATCAGCCCGGAGCAGTCTGGATTTGTAGAAGGTCACCAAATCCTAGACGGGGTCATCCTGGTGTAGGAAGTTTTGCATTCCCTGAGGAATTCAAGAATTCCTAGTATGCTGATCAAACTGGATATTTCAAAATCCTACGATAAACTCAATTGGGTTTTCCTCCGCAGAATGTTGGAGGCCCACGGGTTCTGCCAAGGCTGGGTGGAATGGGTAATGGGGCTAATCTCTACCCCTTTCTTTAGCATCCTCTTGAACGGATCTCTGACTGGCACCTTTCAATCGTCTAGAGGTATAACGCAGGGAGACCCCCTCTCCCCTTTTATCTTTATTCTCATGGCTGAAGGTCTGAGCCGCATTCTCTAGTCCAAGGTGGAATGTGGTGAGCTCCGACGCATCTGATTGATGGATTCTCTGGAAGCTCAGACCCATCATCAATTTGTAGACGACACCATGCTCATGGGGCACCCTTTAGTCCAAGAAGCTTGAAGCTTCAAAGCGTGCTTGAACCTATTTTCCAAAGCTTCAGGTCTTGACGTCAACCAGGCTAAATCCCAGGTGGTTTTTCTCAACACTGCCCTTCCCACCCAGAGGAACATTCTTTGTATCCTGGGTTTTTCGAAGGGTTCTTTTCCCTCTAAATACCTAGGGGTCCCTCTGAGCCCGAGCAAATTAAAGGGGTTTTCCTGGTTTGAGCTCCTTGACAAGATGAAACAAAAACTCTCTCCTTGGACTCTTCGTCCCCTGAACTTGCCTAGTAGGTTGGTCCCGATTAAAGAAATCCTCCAAGCGATGCCTACCTATCTGTTCTCGGTCCTGGCGGCTCCGAAATCCATCCTGCGCGAGATTCGACGCATTCAACGCATCTTCTTGTGGGGAGGTAGAGAAGAAAAATCCAAATTTGCTTTGGTTAGTAGGGATAGCATCTGTAAGCCAAAACTGGCAAGGGGTCTGGGCCTACGGGATCCAGAAATTATGGCAGAAGTCCAGGGGGTGAAAGTTTGGTGGAACTGGATTTCTCATTCTGCTGAGCCTTGGGCTAGGATACAATCCTATAAATATGGCCATGATAGGCATCAACCTCAGTTGATCTGCTTCAATGAAGAGAAACAGGGATCTCCTATATGGAATAAAGCGAAGGCTGGCAGGCAAATAATTCAGAAACATAGTTTCTGGGAGATTAGGGACGGTAGGAGTGCTCACTTCTGGGAAGACTCTTGGAACTAGCTCCCTCGACTAAGCGATAACCCTCGTTGGACCCTCATTCAGAATTGGTCGAGGTCAGAGGGTCGCTTCTTCGTTCGGCACTTCTGGCAAGAACAATACCCTAATGAGTGAAGGCGATGGTCTTTCATGATTAAACCTGATCGAGTTGAAGAGGAGGACTGGAAGGCCTTCCAAGAGGAGATGCTCAGGAGAAGTATCAGACCCATGGAAGGAAATGATGTGCTGAGATGGGGGTATCTGGAAAAAGGAACTTTCAACATAAAGGAAGCATACAACATCCGCATTGGGAATGACGGCGAGGAAATAGATATATGGACGAATATCTGGATGCTCAACTTATGGCCCAAGGTCGCCACTTTCATCTGGCTCACAGTCAAAGGTGGTATTCTCATGGGCGAAAATCTGAGGAAAAGGGGAATTCTCGGCCCATCTCGATGCTATCTATGCTTGCAGGCGGAGGAAACCACAAATCATTTGCTGGATAGCTGTCCTTTCGCGGCGGCAATTTGGGACAAGGGAGCATAAGGATTCAGAAGAAGTGACAGGAAAAGAGCCTAGCCGATAAGAACGCTGGCTGAATGGAACCCAAACATGTTCAAAAATCGAATTATTAGGGCAATTTGGAACGCCTTACCTGGTATGATCATGTGGTGCATCTGGAAAGAGAGGAACGGACGCATTTTTCAGGACAAAAGAACTAGCCATGACAAGGTGTGGAAAACTGTGCTGGAAAACCTCCTCTCCTCTATCAAAAGTATGCAATGGCACAACGAAGACAAATCTATACCAGCAGAAGAGCTCCCAGTTGGGGAATTCTGGGGACTGAACAAACTGCAGATGGATGAAATCTGTTTTCATCATAAGATCCTACAGCCATCCAGCCCGAAATCCTGATCTCCTCCTCCTCCCATGGTTTTCAAGCTTAATTTTGATGGGGCCTCCAGGGGTAACCCAGGTCCTGCAAGATTTGGTGGTCTTTGTCGGGACTCTCTTGGAAGGATTAAGTTCATTTTTCTAGGGGCAATCGGTCATGATTCTAATAACTCAGCTGAGCTCGAGGGGATGATCCAAGGCCTGCAATGCTTGGTGCGCAGCAACAGTTTCTCGTCGATCATCGAAGGATATTCCCGAATTTTGGTCCAGATGGCCCATTGGTTAGCTCATGGCCGAGTCAGCGGACAAGTGTCAACTAGCTGGAGAATGGCTAGTCGTTTGGAAGAACTACAGAACTTAATCTATGGCCACCCCACAGTTTCATTCTCCCACGTCCGACGTGATGCCAATAAGGTGGCAGACCATCTTGCGAATGTAGGGTTTGAGGGGGAGTTGGCTACCCGATGGGGTCCACTGGATATTTTTGAAGGATCCGAATGGGCTCATAACTGTCGCCAATTGGTGGCTTAGGATCAATAGGAAGGTACGCAGCTAACTTGGCCAAGCGAAGTGGAGGGTACTGATGCCAGACGGCGCGAGCACGCCATGATGAACCATCACCTTGATGGAGTTCAGTATTAATGAGATCGGTAATCGAGGATAGAGGTGGCTGTCCTTGATCATTTATTTTACCCCCCCGAGTGCAAGTGGAAAAATGGTAAGAGGTGGGAAGGACGAAGGACTTGACAGTGCAATCCTATCAGCCAGATTACCCTTCATGGTGAGAGGTATGAAGGATGGGATCTGCGTCAGTCTAATGACAATGCTCTGGTACAATCCTGATGCTGCCATGATGCCTCTGCCTCATTCTTATTGCTCGCGTGTTTGGACGTTGAGCTATCGGTGCCATTTTGTGCTCTCTGCCTTCAGCTTCGTTCTGCTCTAGAAGTGGTTCTTGATGCGCGGCTGCCTCGGTGCTCGAAAGTATAATCCTCACCTGATGAGAATGGCACCACATGGGCAGTTGGTCAAGGGGAAGGCCCGTGAGGATTCGATGTCTGTGCCGAGTGCCGCTAAGCCAACCCATAGGGGGACACGATCCCAACTTCAGGCCCAGGAGGAGGCGGAATTCTTCAAGGATAACATTCCCCTGAACATTCGTTGCGAGGTGGAAGACATAGCTAAGGACCTCTGGGTTTTGGTGAAAAACATGCCCAAGGATGAACTCCGGCGGGAGGTGGCGGACTGGGTTTTGGACCCTGGATCCACTGCGGGTCGGGCGGTGGCTTATGACCGCCTGCTGATGCAATACTGGGTGAATATGAAGCTTGTGGGTCACTCTTTCATGGAGCGGGAAGTGAAGTCAGCTGGGGATGAGGAACCTGTCAGGGCGTGGAAGTATCACAATGGAGAATGCCACCTTATCCATCAGAAGGTTGATATTCTGGCCTCTCGCCTGGGGATTTCCTTCTATGCGGCAGGTAAGGTCCCTGAGGAGATGACGCGACCAAGAGAATGCTGCGACCTATGTGGTAAAAAGAAAATATGGGTCACATCCTCTTTCGGGGGGCCTCTAGCCCCTCCTGGTGTGCCTCCTGCACCTGCCTTCAGCTTTCCAGAAGTATGAATAATGGTCTCGATGGGCCGGCCCCCTCTGCAGCTGGCTCGATGGTCTCCTTGTTTGGGTATGAACTGGTTCTATCTTGTTGCCCAGGGGCTATATCTGTCAGCCTTGGCTTAAGTCTTTATTTTGGTATTTTGGTAATAATAGGATTTACATGTTATATCACCAATTTTTGGCAGGTTGGGCCTGCGTGCCATCTTATTTCAAAAATCTTAGACTGTCATAGTGATGTCGGTATTCATATGTTCAATGCATGGCCAGCCCTGCAGGGTGTTTTTGGGTTGAAAGATGTATTAGGATGCATAATATGTATAGGCGATTATAGTGCTCAGTGTATGAACAACTCTGCAGGGTCTGTCTTGGGGCCCGAGGTCTGTTAATTCCGGTTTTTGGTTTCGCCTTGTAACTTTCCTGATGCTGTAATATAATGTCTTTATTTACAAAAAAAATAAAAATAAATAATAATAATATAATATTAATAAGTTAAAAGGTATAGCTCTTTATGAAGAGTTGCATTAGACACCCTTTAAATAATTATATATACAGGCAAGTCTATCTTGTAAAATATCATATCTTATTTTTACCAGAAGTTCAAGAAGTTGCAGTAAGCATATTTTTACCATTACAATGGTATCAGAGCCCCTTCTTGGGAATTGAGATAATAGGTCTTTGACCTTACTAAACCTAAAAAAAAATTAAATAAAAAATGAATGGAAAAGTTAAAAAAATAGAAACCACACTTAAAAACAACACATGGTTTCTTTTCCAACAAGTCGTTTATTTGATGCAATATCCTTAAGGGGGAAAGAAAATCTAAAAGTGCATAATAATTTTTAAAGCTACTAAGGAGCAAGTGAGATCTGAACTTGGGTGGGGAAGGTAACAATCATTCGGCCCAACCACCCAATCTACAAGAAGTATGTAGGGAAAAAAAGTATAGTATACTATACAAGATAAAAGATGTCTTTGTTTGATATATATTAGGATAAGAAGCATAATAAAATGGACTCTCATGACAAAAAACAAGGAATATTCCCGCAAACTTTTAAAAAACATGCACACCCCATATTAAAAACTTATGGGATTATTCAAGAGAAGTCTGTGTGCATCGCTATTTTCCCAACAACCATAAAGAATTGTATAAATGTTGACCTAGAAAACCAATTAATGCTTTCAAAATCAATTATAATTGACAATAACATGATTCTTTCTGTTGAGAAATATGAGCTTAAGAACCTACAACTATCTGTTGATGATTACAAGGTCCTAACTCAATTCAGTATTGTTTCAGTGGTATCATTGGAGCAAGACAAGGTTGATATAATTCTAGCGTCGGCTTGGTTAAATACACTGAGTACCTTCATGTTCAACAAAAGGAAAAATTTCTTCACATTTCCTTAAAAAAATAATAAATTCACATTCCAAGATGTTACAATGAAGTCACTATCAAGAGTTGTGTCACCTAAAGACTTTAAAGACATCTGAAAGGTGCTTTCACAAAAATATCAGAAATTGATAAAGAAGATGCATAATGAATTTGATAAAGTCATCATGGACAAATAAGAAGAGATATCTCGTCTAAGAGATCATATAA
This sequence comes from Pseudotsuga menziesii, assembly GCA_001517045.1. Classification (NCBI taxonomy): domain Eukaryota; kingdom Viridiplantae; phylum Streptophyta; class Pinopsida; order Pinales; family Pinaceae; genus Pseudotsuga; species Pseudotsuga menziesii. The sequence goes on along the minus strand of LPNX011077591.1, from coordinate 146,482 downwards.
TTAGAAGTTGCTTCTTCAAATCAAGAAGGTGAAGGATAAGACAGAATACAATCAAAATATAGAAGAGGAGAATCAAGATCTTCAGAAGAAACTATTATAAAATATTGAAGAGATAATCACCTAAGAAGCGTAAACACGGTCTAATAGATCATATTCCAAAGATTAAATATGATGATAAAGTGCAAGAAGAAATGATAAGGAACCTTTAGAATGATATGTAGTCGTTAGAAAAAGAAGCAAATACAAATCTAGTCCTTGTCACCCATAAAAAAGAAGCCAATCTAGTAAAAAAACAAACAACAAGAAATTATTATTGACACCCAAATTATAAGACTGATTTTGACCAACAAGAGGGTAAAAATAAACATAAACAGAGGAATTATGATTTCAAAACAAAAACAACACACAATCAACAAACTAAGCAGAAAACAAGAAGCTTCATCCAACAAAACCATCAACAAACAACTCCAGTGAAGAAAGATCCCAGATGGACCACTTCACAAATGATGAGACATTTTTTCTTGGGAATTCGTAACTCATTTCATTTCATTTCATCAAGTGTTGTAGTTGCAAAGACAAAAGATAAAGAGATGACATTACAAGAAAGAAATTAGACGTAAGCCTTGTCTTCAATATAAGCTTTGAGGACAAAGCTTCCCTTAAGGGGAAGGCAATGTTATATAAAGAATATAACATAATACAATATATATAGAGAGAGAGAGAAATCATAATAATAATAATCAGGGATGATTTTAGGGGCGAATTATAGCCCAATGGAGGATTTTAAGGGTTACCGAAAAAAAGGTGTGCGAATTTTTATATTAAAATGTTATTATTTTATTTAATATATTTTCCCATTATTTATTTTGTATATAGCTATGCCAAGGTAAATTGCATTCATCCCAATTTAGGGAAAATCTAGAAAACAAATATTAGCCCACGAAATTATTTATTTTTGCCCACATTCACTTGAATTTTTCCGTCTGCCAGGAGATATTTGCCCAAATTCGCCCAATTTTTTTTCCGATTGGGAGGAGAAATGAAGATTGTTCACCGGATTTATGGATAATAGTTTGGAAAATTGGTATTTCTCCTAGGATTTATGGATAATACGATTAAAAATTTGCTATTTCGCCGGGATTTATGAATATTTCTGTAAACTGGTATTACTTCCACCTCGATTGGGGTAAATTGGACATATTTCGTCCTGTATTTGGATTTGTGGACAATTATTTGAGTAAAATGTGGAGATTTAATCAATTGGGGAAGTTTTTTCACTGGATTTGGTCCATAAATTTAGTTAAGTGAGGAAGTTTTTTACCTATATAATGGTGCAAGAGTCAGAACTCAGGCTCACCATCAAGCTTGATTTCTATTGCAAATTGCTCTTTACAGTGGCTGTTAGGCTGAGTGGATTCGTGGGAAGCAATTTTAGAAAGTTTCTTCTATCTGCACTGTGCAGGATTTTTACAGGTTAGTTTCTTGAATCTTCTTTTATTTGTAGTATTTTTACAGGTTAGTTGCTGTGAGCACTCAACCTTGTTGCTAGACCAGAACTTGATGGGATTTTCCAAATTGGAATCTGGATATTATTCTTTGGCACTCTGTTGGTTTTAACTTTTATTCCGAGTGTAAGTTATAGTAATCAAGAGCCATGGAGCTCATTAGCAATTATTTGCCAGGGCACATGGTACAAATTCATAGATTTCTCGCTTTTCCTTCTATTTTTCTTTTCAAGTATATTCACTTTTCAATCCCACGATTTATTCAAAGGAACAACTGGAAAAAAAATCTTTTGGTTTTCCACCTCGAGAGTCGGTGAGTTCTCTTCTGTTGAGTGATAACGAATGGCTTGGTTTCTCCTTTTAGATTATTATAGCTTTAGTTTTCTTGACGCTGGAAAATCCTGCCAATCTTATAAGTGGAAAATCAAGCAAATCTCTATCTTTTTTATGGACCTTTATATGTTTGCGATGGGTGACCTGTTTAGTGTGAAAGTTGTACGATCATGGGACTTGGTCAGTCAGATGGGGCACAGTGGGCGTATCCGCTCACCAGCTTGTGAGAGATGCGCAATCTAGCAAATCACACTGTGGGATTTCTTGGAGCAGACCTCCTCTCAAGTTTGCTGCAATGGCTTGCAACTATTGCCGCCATGTGAGTACTACTACTTTTTTTCATTTTTGTGTTTCCTTTTCTGGTAAGTGGCCCTTTGTTAACTAAGTGGCTTCTTGCTCTCTTGGGTTTGAATGCCAAGATCTAGCAATATAGGTGTCTCTTTTGTCAAATCCACTCAGTACTTGTATTTTACTGAGGGGTATACTTGCACTAGACCTTACATGTCAAGAAACTTTGTATCCATACACTTTCAAAGTTCTTGGGACTTTTATTAGGTCTAGGTCTAGCCAAATACATTGATCAATTTTGTAGGTTACAGTAATAGGGTAACATGTCCAGGGTCTAAGCACTGAAAGCACTTTGATTTAAATATTGGATCCAACCTGCTTGCTGTAACTCTATTTGTGTGCCTAGCATTTTGTCTTTTCAGTGTAGTGTACATCGGTGTGGCTACTATTGCAATATTCATTGGGCATATCTCTAGATCGGATATATTTACATCTCTTAGGCGTTAGATCATTCCCGCTTATCATGAAAATGATACTGCATTTTTCCAATTCTGAAGACCTTGGTTTCAAAGCTGCATGTAGGAATGAGAGTTGTCTATATTATCAATCTAAACAGCTTGGGTATCATGTGGTTAACTATATACCCACTGTTTGTTATTTTTCTCATTTGATGATTCCTGTGTATTGAAATGCAATGCAGATATCGACTACCATATCATAGTATTTGTGATGTTGGTTTCCTTTAATTGTAAGAGTCTAAAATAGAAAATGAAGATAATGGGTCATTTCAATTAATTAAATATTGATCGCATAGGATAGAGTCTGTTTAGGGTAGGATTTATTTCTCACTATTCAAATGATATGTCCATTTAGGCAAATTGTGGAGGTAAATCTACAGAATCTGTATACCAAATTTTTGTCAATTTTTGCTTGATCTGCACAGACATCGTTCCCCGTTGATGTCACAATCCTAAACATACTCCAATTATAGGCACCATTTAGATCAAATAGCTACATTTTTTTTCTCTTTGTCACAAAGCTCATCCATCCATTTAACTTCGATGGCAATTTCTTATAAAGCAATATTTAGACTTCAAACCTCCCATTGGGTCCAAAAGATGCAATCATACCTTCTTCGAGTGACTTATCTTTGCTAATTTGTATTGCCTATTATGCCCTGTACCACATTCACACCACGTTAGACACCCCAATCATCTTAGTTGTGTCAATAAGTGGACACTTATGTGTCCAAGTTGAGTCTTAAGTTTGAATCTATGGTTTTGAGAAATCCAAGTTGAGACATCTCTTACCAGTCTAATTTTGTCTAAATTCATATTTGCAATTTCAATTTGCATGTCAAATGTGAGGCAGATTGATATGGTGAATCACGAGTCAGACTTAGTTGTCTGTCTCTGAAAGACGCTGAAAAACATCAAGCACTCATTTCACTTGTTTTCCGGATCTGATTTCACAATAGACAACCAATAGAACTGTCACCTGTTCAGAATCTCTGACATTTTGTAGTTTGAGATATCATCTACTATTGAAACTTTACATCATATGGAAATTATGAACTTTCAGATTAATCAAAAGTATATTTTAAACTGATATTTAATGTATTTTGATATTATTTTAATTTTCAAAGTCATCTTGAGAGTTTGAGTTGACTCTTACTCTTCAAGCTTGCAGAAATTAGAATCATTCTCCAAGTCAATTCTGGTAACTTTGAGTATTTGTATTCCATCAAATGTTTTTCTTGCCAGGGGCATCATATGCCCTTTAAGAAATATGGTCTTGAAGGATATTTGCAATCACATTGACGAATGGCTTATTAGCTATGTCAATCCAAGTTCCAACCATCTTAACAAATAAAGACTAGTAGTATTCCATTTGAAGCAAACAAATTCCACAAATATTTCAATAATTTGCTCCTCTTTTCTTAAGATGGTGTTTGATGCGGGCTTTCTCAGACAAGGGATATTGTTGGCCTTGGGAGCTTCATTGCTTGCACAGATCATTATCATGCCAATATGCTGAATGAACAACATTAAATGAAATGATGTATAAGCATTGAGCAAACATGTAACATGCAAGGCAACCATGAAACATCTTCTCTACTTTCAATATCAAGTACCTTGTCCAATGGCTCTGTGTTTAAAATCTTAAGACTCTTCAAAAATTAGAAATCCATTCAACATTCTCCAAATCCAAGGTAATAAAGGAGATGGAGGACTTTTTGTCATTGATCAACATACCAAATTCCCCTAAGAAAAGATCCAGAGTAAATTTGAGTGTTTCAATATCCCTTCTTGAACCATTAGTGAATAGGAGAATGTCATCAATGAAGAGTAAATGAGAATACATGAATTCCCATCCATTCTAATTCCTTATTACAGACCCTTCCCCTATCTGAAGAAACCTGAAGCTTATCCATTTATCTTAACAATAAAAGAAATTGATTGTACAAAAGAAAGGACCCAATTGAAAAATTGTAGCTAGAAGCCAACCTGTAGAAGAATAATCCTTAAATATAACCAATTAACATGATCGTTAAGCCCTGGAGAGATCCACCTTAATGATAGTTGATGGAATCTTTTTTTGTTTTAGTAGTGTGTAGAACCTATTGTGCAATACCTATGGCTTTGTGTACATGTCTTCCCTTCAGAAAGGCTAACTGATCTTGTGAGATAGAAGTTGATAAAATATTCTTCAATCTACTGGCAATGAATTTAGCTATAATTTTTCTAGTACAATTAGGCAATGGCTCTAAGTAGCATATTCCCCTTCATCCTCTTTGAATGTGTTGTTCAAATGATTAGCCCTAGATCTAACTAAATTCATGAATCACATCACCTCTCTACCATATTCTTCCTCCAATTTACATACTGAATTTATATTTTTCCTATGCTTAACATAATTATGAAATATTTAGTGTTATCATCCCCTTTTTTAATTGAGATAGCCCTGCTTTTTATGTGCTAAGTGTATTCATTTTGATCTAAAATTTTAGTTCTTATTAACTCCAGTTCAACAACATATCTCCTTTAATCCAAGGTAAGTAACCCTTCCTTATGAATATCATGAAAAACATCCAAAAGTTGTTCAATATTTTTCAAGTCCATATCGTGTCTCTTTCTTCTTTTGGTGGCCCATGAAATAGATCTAATATCTATGATTTTGAGGTTGTTTAAAAAGTGGATGCCAATAGATTCATGGTTGTTATCCTCAAATGGAATCCATAACCTTTTAACCATATTCTTTCATTCCTCATCTTCCATCCAACATGAATTAAACTTGAAAGAGACAAATGGTTTTCCATTATCCATCACTGCCTCTAGGAAGATGGGAAAATGATCAAAATCCCCACCCTCCCCAACCCATTGTCTTAAGTTGGTTGTAGATTGCATAGCTCCTTTATTTACTAAGAATATTTTCAACCTTTTAGTAAGTTTTTCCTGTCTTATTCTCTTATTCCTCCAAGTAGGCATGACCTTAACAACGAGGATGTCAAAGAGTGACTTTTAATCTAATATCCTTAGGAAGTAATCTACCAAGGGGTCCTTTTGAGATTTTGGGCCCCAAATATCTCCTTCGCCCAAATAAAAATTAATATCACCTCCAATTATAACTCTGTCCCCTTCCAACATTCCAATTATAATGGGCCAGCCTTCAAGCCAATGTCTGCGACAATGATTTGCCTTGGGATAGCCACCTAGTGACAATGAATAATGATGGCATTCTTGGAGAGAGGATACCATTATGAGTAGATGCACAAGGATATGCCATGACTTGTCTTCTATACAAACAAGACAAGGAAGATATATGAATGAAAGAATCCCTTCAAGCCAATGTATGCGCCAAAGACGAGCTACTTGCAATGGTGTCCACCTTTACTAGTAAACAAACAAATAATTGAGACAATAATGGCATTATAACTAATCAAAAGTTGTACCATATTGAAATAATGGGTTCCAATTTAATAACAGCAGATTACATGCATATATGAGGAGAGTAAAGTGGAAGTCTAAATCAAACTAGTACATTGCAAAAATCACAGAAATTGAATATGGTTCCATTTAAAAGGCATGCAATGAGATCAACAGAAAAGATAATTCCTTTGGTAGCTTGGGATATTTGCAATTTATCAAGAGACCAAAGGGGACAGGGCTAGGGCCTCCCTAACATAAGAGCTCAAGGAGGAGTTCTTTGTGACAAATGGTTAGTACATGCAGTGAAGAGGGATACTCCTTGTCAATTTTTAGTTCAATACCAGATTGTGCAGGCTCAATGCATTCCAGGTATTAAACATCCCTTTAAGCTATATGGCATAATTTCTAGTGCTCAGGATTTCATGATTTCAAGTTCTTCCTAGCTCAAAAGGGTGTCAAGTTTTTTGAATACTGTTTATGGTTTTCACTGGATCAAAGGTAGACTTGATAGGTTCTATGCCAATTCTCATGTAGCTACATTATCATCCACTAGTGAGCCCTCTATTCTAGTTAACAAAGGGATCCTCCTTGTAAATTTTTTGTTCAGCACCAAAATTAGCGGGCTCAATGAATTCCAGGTATTAAACATCCTTTTCAGTTGTGGCATAACCGCTAATGCTCAAGATTTCAAGTTCTTCCTGGCTCAAAAGGGTGGGGACTGCTTTGAAGACTGTTTTTGGTTTTCACTGGATCAAGGTAGACTTGATAGGTTCTATGCCAATTCTCATGTAGCTACATTCTCATCCACTAGTCAGCCCTCTATTCATTTGGAATTCACTATCATTGGCTCTAATTATTTTTCTATTTCCACTTGTACGCTCATTGGTTCTGATTTTCAGTATGAGGATTACTCTTCTTTTAAATTGAATGTCTCCCTTTCTGAGTTTGAATAGTCTCAAAAAATTGTCACAAGGGTTTGGCATGCGGTGCCTCCTCTTATAAATGATAGTGGTTGGATTCTTTTGGATTCTCTAGTTCGATTCCCCAGACTGGCTAGCTCTGTTGTGTGCCTCACTCATTGTCCCTGATAGGTTAGCTGCCATAATCAATGCTGACAGATTTGCACTAGGAATCATCTGCAAATGCAGGGATTTCCTTGGGAGTTTTCCAGGTGAGGTTTTCCTAGGTAAAAAATGCAGTAAGTATGCAAAACAGTAAAGGAAGGCTGAGATCAAAATATAGGAACAAGAAGAAAAGCCAAGATGTGATATGCATAAATATAATGCACTATTTTGAATAAGGAAATCTATAGTTAGAGTTAAGTTATAGATAAGTTTTTAATAGTTATCTCCATGGTAGATAATGGTGGGTAGGAATGCCAATGAGACTTTTATTCACTGGTAAGGTTACAAAGTTAAAGGCATCCGTCAGGGTTTCATTCACATTGTGTTCTGCCACACCTGAATTGCATGGTGGTATAGAAAGAGCTGAGGCTAGGTGCATGTCCCAGGTGACTGTGGAAAAATAAATAGTCTTCTGAGCATGGCATCTAAACCACAGTAAAAACCATACTATTCAGTGCAGCTCCTCAGGTGTGTTTCTAAGAATTGCTTCCTTAAAAAGAGTAGTAGGAACCCTATTTAAAGAAGATCTATGTACCTTTTGAAAATAGAGCAAAAATGATTGGTTGTAATTAAGAATATAAATCACATCAGTTTCCTTCATTTCATATCTCTGAGGTGAACCCAGTCTGTCTTCTCTTCAAAGCACTCATAAGTGAACTATTAGGATTTCCTGATATTAACATTCACCTCCAATCGTTTGGAGGAAGATAATTTAGACAGTTTCATAGATCACCAGGACAGCTATGAGAAAAATTGGGACTGGCGAAATTGCAATGGTCAAAACCCATAAGCAGTCAATGCATACCTCCCAAGCTATGGTGAGAATATGGGTGCCAATTAAAAAGAGAGTTACATAACTCTGGTGAGAATATGGGTTCCTATTAAAGAGAGAGTTACGTAAACTCTGAGTATCACCAACTCAAAATCAAAATCATCTATTGTAAATCTGTGAGAAGAACCCATGACAAATTATTTTTGTTCTCTGATTTCCATTAGCCTTTAAGAGATGCATTGCAATCACATTTACTCAATCCAGGAGAGTTCGACTGAAAATAACATCTCATTTAATCTAATTTTGTTTTATATACATAGATAGATATGTGTCGCTCAAGCAATATAATGGATTTCTCTCTTCATGACAATGCATTTCATGACAATGTTTCTTACAAAAGACAACATACTACTGCTTTCAGGGAAACATGAGCATCTAAATCAGTTTCTTATAGAATGGCTTGTTTTGTATATCTCTGTCCAACACTAAAATTTATGAGACTTCTTAAATGACTAATTCATACTGTGAGAAAATCCAAAGTCAGATGTTTGACACATTTTACAGAAAAGACAATATTACTCATTCTCGGGGCAAAAACATGTTTAGACCTATAATTCCTGGTTAGTCTGATTACAAGGATAAGCTATCATCCATGGAAAATATTCCACAAAAAGAAGCAAATGATTCAGAACCTGAAATTAAAAAATACAAAAACAAAAAAAAAGATATATTGGCATGCCATGCTTTCCCAAACCTGACAGAAGATACAGCACAAAACCTGTCCATTCACTTGAACTTTCAATTTATATTTTAAAAATAGTTATCCTAATTAATAAGTCTAAATATATTCTTCCTGAATTTCAGTTTATTAATAGTCAACCAACAACAAATACCTTTTAGGAGATGAAATGGGCACTGTTCTTCCTAACTAATTAAATACATGATGTACCTTTGAATAGTTAACATCAGATATAAATACTCATACCTAGCAATTTGCACAATGCTCATGAGAGGCAAGGCTAAATATCGAGATGGTGGAAAACATGGTACACTAGATTGGGAGCCACGAGCTAGCAGCCCTTCAAGCCAATGTCTGCACCAAAGACGAGCTACTTGCAATGGTGTCCACCTTTACCAGTAAACAAACAAAGAATTGAGATAAGAATGGCATTAGAACTAATCAAAAGTTGTACGTTGGCTGACCTCCTAGTTAATTGCATCAACAGATCATAGGATCTTGTTTACATGTTCTTCATTAGAGGAATTTTGAGGTCTAAAATGGGCCTCCTAAGGAAAATAATAAAATAATAGTTAAAATAATAGAATAATATTTATTAATTTTGGAGGAAAAAAAAAATCTACTTTTTGTGTTCCTATTTTTGACATATCTCCCTGTGTTTTTAATCAAATTTCGATCAGGAGAGCTCATTGGATGTGGAATTAAATTCCGCATTCAACGAGCTCTCTTGATCGAAATTTGAGTAAAAACACATGGAGATATGTTGAAAATACGAACAAAAAAAGTAGTTTTTTTATGAACAATATGTCAATTCAACCATTATGGTTGACTCATTTTATTGGAATTCTATTGGTTCTTGAATTACAACTCATTAGAACTTATTGTTTGTGCATTTTCTTATAAGGCCCATTTCAGAAACCAAATTTCCTCTAATTGTATGAATTCCCCGACTGTATTTCATCATCCACCAATTCATGTACTCCTTGCACCATGAATTGATGTTGACAATCAATAAATCCCGTGGTTAGTTTTTTATGGCAAGTAAATGCCAACTGGAATCATTTTTCTGTTACAGTAAGCAACACTTACGCCATAAATCGAAATGGCATTTGGTTAAGAATTTGAACATGACGAGAATTTCGCAACACACTTGTATAATTATTAAGAGATTGAGGATGTGATTAGATGGAGAACTACAGAAGGAGCTTTGTGGCCATGTCTAGCATGTGTATCACTCATGTGAGGATGTGCTGTGATTCAGCAATTTGCAATTTTGCATAGTTTTTCATTTCATGATTTATAAGGTAGAGTAACTAGTAGTCAGACAGCCTACCTTCAAGGACCATCACACATTAATTGGCAGGAAAGTGATATATGAGGAAACAAATATGGTAAGGACTGGAAAGTGTGTTTTATTCTTTTCTAAATCATTATTCTTTTCATTAGAAGTATGTTCTCTTCTTTTCTAAATCATTATTCTTGTGATGTTTTAAAAAATTGTTAGTTATTCCCTTTTACACAAATTAATAGAAATTTGTAGATTACTTATTAAAGCGTGTACTTGTTTTTAATTTCATTTATCATCGTAGGGGGCCTCTTATACCATAAAACTCAGAACTAGCCAGACTTAAAGTTTAGATGATTTTTACTGTTGTTTATGCTCAAAGACTAGAGTTGGGTTTTGATGGTACTTCTACTTTCAATCTCAACCTAGAATTTGCTACAGCCTTTTGGTCATTGCTTTTCAGTGGCTCCAATATGACTTTTGGCCACTATTTGTGCTCAAAACTGCCTAGATTTGAGTACTAGGGCATTTTTGATGGTAGAATTAAACTCAGAATCCAAGATGAAAAGTGTTTACCTCATGAATGATTCCCAAAATTGCTACAGGTCTCTTTTCAATGTTTTCATGCCTAGAAAGCGCCTAGAATTAGGGATTTAAGACTTCTTGTTGTTGTTATTCATACCCAGATATTATAGGCTCGATCTCTACATTGTATGACAGGCTCAGAAAATTAAATAAGAAACAGAGTGATTTTCTATATGAAGTCTTTGAGTTGCATAACAGTGAAAATAGAATCTATTAGCTTGTTTTAATCTGATGGAAGAGTAAGTCATCTGTATAAATCTTTATATTACATGAAATTGAATTTGAGTTTAGCAATTGAAATCTAGATAATCAATGGGAATCTATAAACATGAGAATTGTGTGCACAGATGCTGAAGGGATTATATGCATAGAATCTATGTTACGTGTAGTGATTGATATTATGCTCGACATTGTTACTCTGATTTCTATACATTGTTAGCTTTGTATAACAAAGAAAATATGAAGGATAAGTGTTCTATCTAATGTGTTTTGATGAATATAGAGCATCTCAGTTTCCTTTTCAAAAGGATAGGTTATGCTAAATACATAGATTCATTTAGTGGATATTTCAAAAGCTAGGCATTTTGGCTAAATATACAAAGGATCATTTGCAAGTTGTACAACTTGGGCTTGGAATTCATTGATATATTATTCATTTCTTCGTTGATGTGGTATCAATGCTTGTTATTTCAAGTTGGTCAATAAGAAATTATAGAAATTGTGTTAAAAATGGGGCATTATATACCTATTTAGTACACACCATTGGAGACATTTGTCATCATATAAGGCAATGATCCTTTATGTTACATAGAACAAAGTCTACATATGTGTATGTCATGAATGTTGTGATTTTACAGTATGATGTATGTCATGCTTGCTTGAATTCTATGGATTGTTTGCCAAAAGAATAATGTGGAGCATAATCTATGATTCTATTAGTTTATTGGTTTGTCAAGATTCAGGTCCCCACATGTCCGCTGGACCATTAAGGGGTGAGATAACAAGTGGAGTCCCCACTTGCCCTGAATCTAGTCAGTGCAGTTGTGTTTCATTGACACCTTCCAGTTGTATTAGTGTTATACCTCCTTCGGGGAAAGAGTCAATTAAAAGTCATTGAAAGAGTCAATGAAAAGTCATTGAAAGAGTCAATGTAAACACTCATTGTAAGTCAGGTCAATATAAATTGATAATGTGCCATTGTATTAATTTTATATCATTTTTCTCATGCAGGCTTCACTTCTGGTTTCTATATCGATTTGGAATTTCAATTTTGGAATATTAAGTAAGATGTCAAACATGGATTGTGGAAAGAAAAATAAAACATCAAAACAAAAGGATGTAATATCATATTTTCAAAAGCCTCAGTCCAATAATCCACATCCTATTCATGCTTCAAGCTCTCTTGAGCAAGGTATCAGTGAGAGAGATGCCAACACTTTTGAGAATTCATCTGCAACCCAGAAAATAGATGGTAGAACACATTCCTTAATGATCAAAGTGAGACAAATGCATTTCCATCCGAAATTGGTAGTTCAAATGTTGAAGATTTTTCATTGCAAGGTGACACAGTGCATTCATGGAAAAGGAAAAAGGGCCAATGGGACGCAGGGAGAAAATTCAAAGATGATTGGGTCTCAAGATACCCATGTATTGAACCAATACCTCCAATAAATGAGAATGAGACCTCACAAGAATTTAAATGCATTTCATGTAGTTGGAAACTTGGCAAGGTAGTGAAATTACAGATGAAGCTAGAGACAATCGAGAAGCATGTTGGGAAGGTGTGTGATAAGAAAACTGCAAATGATGAGAATAAATCTACTGCCAGATGGAAATCTGTTAGCGAATGTCGACATCTCCAATTTGAAGTGGAATATAATGAATTCTTACTAAATAAGAAAAAACTTGAGGAAAGTGGAGGAACCATCAAATCTCAATTTGGAAAGATGATGGAAACACATTTCTTATCAAAGGAAATACAATTAAGAATTGTATTTCACCTCCTATCCAATGGTCATCCTATGACAGATTATCCAAGAATGACGAAATATCTATCTTTTATTCAAGTGCCAAATTTTCCATCTTCTCATTGGTCTTTATCGAGTGGTTGGGAATCGGGAAAATATCTAGCTCAAGTAGAAAATGACGATATGAAAGAGAAGATTCCAAATGCTACATTTTTTTCATTGTCTTTGGATGAAGTTACAGCTATTGATAATACTTCATGGATCTGCATGAGCATTTATATGGTCAATGACCATATTAGGCATTCCTATCTACTTGGAATTCATAAAATGACCAAAATTTCTACAGTAGAAAATATTTATGAACTTGTTAAATTGGTGGTATGGATCATTCCATGATTGCAAAAAAGTTAGTATGCATTGGAGCAGATGGAGCATCAGTAATGCAAGGACAAAGGAATGGCCTTTGTGCTAGAATGCAACTATCGGCTTCACCGTATATGCTCAATATTCATTGTATGGCTCACAGGATGAATCTTGCATTTAAAATAGTGAGCAACTTTTCATTGGCTTCAAAGGTAGAATATCTTGTATGTGAGGTTCATGCATACTTTTGTCGGAGTCCCAAACGATTTTTAGAGTTTAATTTTTTTTATGATGGTGTTAGAAATGGAAAAAAAACTATTAAAAGATGTTGATACAAGATGGATATCATTGAAGGGACCAGCTGAAAGACTATTCAATGAATATGCATCCTTGGTAGGGGTGATGTATCAACATCGCTCAAGTGTAGAAAAAGCTCAAACTCTTCTATTTCTACTAACTGATATAAAGACATTATTAACCTTGGATGGAATTCTTCCTATGCTTCATGAAATGAATAACCTCATGAATATGGCTCAGAGTCACACGATGTATATTGCTGAATACACAAGAGCAAGAAAATTAACATGTCTTTCATTGGATAATTTGTATATTATGGAAGATTCTTTTACAGATTTAACATTTACAAATTGGAGGAAGATTATCATTATAGAAAATGATGAATTTTTTTGGAAGTTTGATGAAAAAGGGATGCTATGTATGGTAGTTTGTGGGCATATGGTTCCCTTTTATTATAATGAAAAGATTGGAAGATCCACCAAACAGTGCTCCATCTCAAGAGAATGATTTCACGATGTTGTAATTTCAGCGAGAGACAACTTGAAAGAAATTGTAAAATCACTATCATCAGAGGTAAGAGAACGGTTTCCTTGAGATGAATTGTTGGAGGCCATGTCTATCGTATACCCTCAATATTGGGACCATAGTCAAAATGAAAAAAAATTTAGAAGCTGACTTTATAAAGAAAATCAAGATTTTGCAGAGCCATTTTTGTCGAGAGGCCGAGATACAAGGAGAACATATTCAAGGTATTTTAGATAAAGAAAAAATGGTAGATCAATCACAATGCCTTGGTAAAACAATGTGGGACCAATTTTCTCCGTCGGATAGTAAAGAATATGGTGCAATTACAAGATTATGTACAAAGCTTAGTGGTAGCGAAGTTCTATGGGAAAAAATGTTAGAATATTTCAAATTAGCATATTTATGTCAAACCATGATTTTTGGATCAGTGGAGGATGAAAGAATGTTTAGTGCACTGAAATTTTTGAAGTCAAAGTTGAGGAACAAGCTCGATAAAAATGTGGATACATGCTTAAGATTATATGTAACAAAGTATGAGGTTGACAATTTTCCATATGAAAGAGCATTAGCTCTTTGGCGATCCGATCGTGAAAGAAGGGGAGAAAACAATATAACAAATATATATAATGAACTTGATGTGGAAAATGAGGACCAGAGGCAAAATGTCGAAAATGTCGAAAATGAAGACCAAGGCCAAAATGTGACTTGGAAATTGGATTTCACCTAAGATTGTATATGATCTAATACACATTAAGGACTCTTGAGTCTTATTTTTGTCCAGATGTTCCATGTACCCTTGCTGGTGATCACTATATGTGAATTTGAGGTTGTGTTTTAGGTAAAAATAGATTCTACATTGTACTTTTTTTCTTGTAACTTAGATGATTTGAGCTACATTACCTTCATGCAGCTTATTTTAATATTGATGTTTTGATATTAACCTCTTACATTGTCTCTTTCTTGTATGTGACAGGAAGTGATGGCGGAATTTGAGAAAGCTAGGCCTAGGAGCTATCTCTTCACATATATAGTGTCCTAACATTAAAGGATAAATAAGTAATTTGACAACACTTTTGCTAAGTAAGAATGAGCTCATTCAAGTACATGAAACCATGTTGGTGTTTAACAGGAATATATTGACAAATTTTTATGGTTTGTTTATTGCTTTTGTTTGAAGCATTTTGTCACTTTTTGAATTTTGTGTGTATTTTGGTTAAATATTTTGTTAATCCCTTGAATGCTTATAGTTCTCATTTGATGCTTGATTTAGCCATTTGTTGTAGCTTGAATCAAGATTGGTTTTAATCGATTTCCATTGATTCAGGGTTTGAGAAAAGATATTTTTATTGCATTTTAGTTGCATGAATTAATTGTCTTCACTTTTTTGAATCTCGATTATTTTATGTTGATTGCATATTTTCTTTGTAAATACTTATCATTATTCAAAAAAATAAATGAGCTCTACAAAGCTAAGCGAAGAGAAAAATGGTCTATGCACTAGGTTCCTATGAATTGATTGTATGATACCTATTGGCATGAGACCAACATCCATCTAATGCAATAATCAATTGGCATAATTACAATGCATAATTGTATTAGCCTCCAGTGACAAATATTCTTCCAGAAGACTGTCATTATCAACCAAAGATCTTATGAGGTTGTTTGTACTTCATTGATGGTACTGATTCTCTACTATTTAATTCCTGTATATTGTTGAGGCTGTTGCTTTGCTTTTTTTTGAGCTGGGCCGTAGTCTTGATTGGGCTGCTAAATATTACTAAACCTTACTAAAACTTCCTAGGATGATATGTGACTGTATTGATGATTCTATCTTGGGTCTCGACATTTGTGACCTTGCTTGACCTTGTGGGCTGTTGTAGATAGGGCCGTGACTTTTTGGGCTTCTATATATGTCTTGTGAACCTTGTGGGCTTCTAGATCTGAACCATGAACACTTGTTAAATTGTTAAACTCATCTGTGACTATTTAAAGGATGTTTGGAATAAGTTGTGATCATTGTGAGACCTCTAAGTTTGAACCGTAAATTTCCTAAGGTCTGTTCGTCCTATTAGAAAGGGATGCAATTTTTTTAGGCCTATTTGGAGTAGGCTATCACTGCTAGTTGTTTTAACATGTTGATATAGGTCTGTAATAATGAATTAGTAGCTTCATAATAGTGATAGATCAGATCTGAAGTAGTCCGAAACTGTTGTGTGTTCAAGTGGTGGTAGGGGGGTTGATTTTTGATGGGATTTAGACTGTGTATTTCAATGACTGTCAAGGTCATACCTGCTTCAATTTATAAGGTATTCATCTATTATGATGGATCTAGATAGAAATGGGAGATAACCTACTTTTTATGTTGAGTTGGGACTTTTATAATTATATCTAAAAGCTAAAAGCTAACAATACAAAGTGGAATCCCAAAAGTAGCTCCTATAAAAAGTTAAAAGCTAAAAATACAAAGTGGAATCCCAAAAGTAGCTCCTATAGAAACCTAAAAGAAGAACTCAAACCTAACCCCAACTCCATATATGAATTTGAGGTTATGTTTTAGGTAAAAATAGATTCTACATTATACTTTTTGTTGTAACATTGATGATTTCAGCTACATTACCTCCATGCAGCTTATTTTAAGATTGATGGTTTGATATCTATCTCTTACATTGTCTCTTTCTTGTATCTGATGGGAAATGATGCTGGAATTTGAGAAAGCTAGGCCAAGGAGCTATCTCTTCACATAGATAGTTTCCTAACATTAAATGATAAATAACTAATTTGACAACACTTTCTCTAAGAAAGAATGGGCTCATTCAAGTACATGCAACCATGTTGGTGTTTAGCACAAATATCTTGACAAATTTTTATGGTTTGTTTATTGCTTTTGTTTGAAGCATTTTGTCGATTTTTGAAGTTTGTGTGTATTTTGGTTAAATATTGTGTTAATTCCTTTGAATGATTCTAGTTCTCATTCGATGCTTGATTTAACCCTTTGTTGTAGCTTGAATCAAGGTTGGTTGTAGGATTTGAGAAAATATTCTTTTATTAACTTTTAGTTGCATGAATTAATTTTCTTCAATTTTTCAATTATTTTACGCTGACTGTATATTTTCTTTGTAAATACTTATTGTTATTCAAAAAAATAAATTAGCTCTACATATCTAAGCGAAGAGAAAAATGGTCTATGCACTAGGTTCCTATGCATTGATCGTAGGATACCTATTGGCACAAGACCATCATTCATCTAAAGCAATAATCAATTCGCATAATTACAATGCATAATTGTATTAGCCTCCATGACCATCATTGGCTAGTGGAGGCCAAGATCGAGCATAATGTATGATTCTATGAGTTTATCAGTTTGTCAAGATTCAGGTCCCCACATGTCCGTTGGACCATTAAGGGACGAGATAACAAGTGGAGTCCCCACTTGCCATGAATCTATTCAGTGCAGTTGTGTTTCACTGACACCTTCCTATTGTGACTTGTGAGTCTACATGTTCTGTTGTTGATGATGTGATTCATGTTATTTGACTAATGTTGTTATTCTTTTATTATGACAATATTATATAAAGATTCACTAGTTTTTACAATTTTTTATAATGAAGTTAAATATTCGCCAAGTTTTTACAACATTATATAATAAAATGAAAGATTCACCAAGATTTTACAATATTATATAATAAAATGAAAGATTCGCCAAAATTTTACAACATTATATAATAAAATAAAAGATTCGCCAAATTTTTTATATATACATATTATATTATTGATAAAATCGCCTTCAAATTTTCCTATATATCGGAGAGATTCGCCCAATTTTTATACATATAATTCTAGGGGGGGTTCTTAAAATCATCCCTGATAATAATACCAAATAATAGTAATATAATAATATAATATTAATTAGTGAAAATGTGTAACTCTTTATGAAGAGTTGCATTAGACACCCTTTAAATAAATATATGTAAACGCAGGTCTATCTTGTAAAATATCATATCTTATTTTATCAAATTTTATATATATTCATGGATTATTTGTATTTTTGATAGTGGATGCTTGAGAAGTTGAAGTAAATAGATTTTTACCGTTACATTAACAACGTGGTTTGCATGGAGTATTATCAAGTATCTTGCTTCCTTTAACAAACCTTAACAAATTTAATGGTCATCATCAAGTCTCTCCCAATGATTATATCTCTAATTCTTTTCATTAAGCTCATTGTATTAGATTGGGTAGCTTTGCTTCATTGTTAAAGGATTCTTCCATAACTCAGCAAAAAGCACAAATGATCTTATATTCTTGGTTATTAGGGATGCTTCTTGATCTGACTCTCCTTGGTTCTTGTTGCAGGCTCCATCAAACCTTAAGTATTCAAACTTGTTCTCATATCTGGTCCTTTTCAAAGTGTAAAGGTTTGGAGGGAGGTCCTTAGGAATATTCATCCCGTTCTTGAAGCAACTGGAATTGAACTTCAGGTTTGGATATCTTCAAAGCTCTTTAAGATTTTAGATATAATCTTCAGTTTTTATGTTGTCATACTTGATTTGACAAATGTTTCTGTTGTATTTAGGTTTAACACGACATGTTTAACCGCTTATGTATTTAGGTTTAGCACGACATGTTTAACCACTTCTAAAAACGTTGCAACATTCTCTCGGTGAGCTTTGAGACACTAATATGGTTTTCTTGGACTGCTAAACTTTGTATTACTACTAATAAAATCTCCCTTATTTAAAAAAAAAAACTTTGTTTTCCACTACAACAACCACAACAACCACAAGGGTTTCCCAAAACTTTGTATGACTACAACAACCACAAGGGTTTTCCACTAAACTTTGTATGACTACTAATGAGATCTCCTTTATTTTAAAAAGAAAAAATTATATTTGTGCACAACCTGCCCTTACTTTATGATCTTGTATCCCACTTACCCAAATTTCAATAAACAGTAAAGGAACCCATTATTTTTCCTGTTTTGCAAACTTGACAAAAGCCAACCTCATTATATTATTAGGTTGCATCTATTCTTTTTCCAAGAACTTGATGATCCTATTGAATCTTTATGAAAGATACCTTTGAGTTTATGCTAAATTCTAAATTTTGCACTAATGCTTTGATCACTTTTTGTGCACCTTTTTATCATATGCTTTGAATCAATAAATATAATCTGTCCACCTTGGTATTATTCGCTAGAATGAGATTATTGCATTTATATGTTTAGAATAAATGTTAAAATAGTGGCACCTTCATTTAAGACTAACAATTAGTTGTGCTCAGCTTGCGGTTTCCTGGTAGTGAGTGACATGTTTGGGGTGTACTGACATGTTTTCTTCCATGTGTTAATGTTTATTAGTTAATTACCTAGACAAGAAGGGTTAATGTTTATTAGTTAATTACTTAGAAATGATTTTTTATTTGAGATTTCAGGTGGACTGAGTTTTATGTTTTTTTACTTATGGACTATGATGAAACAAATGTACTATCAAGATTGATTTTATGACATTATTTCAAAATTCAAAATAAATAATTATAAAAAAATATAAAAAATAATTGGTAGGTGATGAATGGATAACCCGTAGCAATACATGGATAACTTATAGCTGATGAATGGCTAATGCATAACAGAACATCGATGATAACATGTAGCTAAACATGGATAGCTGGGAGTTGAACCGCTTTAACTAAAACTAAAAGAATATAAAAAATAAAAAGAAATTCCAAACCATTTTCCATTTTATAGTTATTTCTCAACCATTTAATCTCTATCCACCTCATCCAACCACAAACTATATTTATGTACTAATATATAAAGAATAAACACTTAAAAACCAACACTTAGCTAATCAGTAATTATAATTAAACATATAAAAGAAATCATGACACTTAACTTGGGCTCTCTTCATCCACCCACCAAAATAAATGAATGCCCTAGTTTTATGATATGGGTTTTGTTTGATTTGCTTTGTTTTTAAGTGCAATTACAGACTTCTTATATTTCAGATCTTATCTGATTTTATAGTGATTTGCACAATAAAGAAATGACACAGCACACCAATGTCTATCACGACGCCCACTTTAGCTCGTCAATCTATCTCTTAAATCGAAAGAGCTACGTAGCGATGGAGAGCGATGGAGAGCTTTGGTTCTCACGCATTGTAGTGAGTTTCATGGTAATATGCGAATCAATCACCAGTATTAAAATGCATTTATTTACAATTCTTCTCTATGCATACGTAACATTGCATGGAATGCTGCATGTAAAATTGTTTTTTTTTCAATATAACCGTCGTTATTTTGACAGTAAGAGGAGGGCAGGAATATTTAAAAATTATTGGAAGGTCAAGGGAAGCTGTATTTAATTGCGAGGAGGGCAGGAATATTTAAAAATTATTGGAAGGTCAAGGAAGCTCTATTTAATTGCGTGATAGAGAGCTCCCTTGACTTCAAATAAAACATACCGAGCCAGTTTAATAATAATTTGAAAGCTTAAATTAATACCATGTACGTAGATTTCCTCTCAATCCATTAATTAAATATATGAGGTTTTTAGATCTAATTTTTAAACTGTTCAGAATTTGACACCCAACCATCTATGCAGTTATTCAAAACAAATCAAGTTGAAAATATAAATATATGTATGTATGTATGGAGTTGTTGGGAGGAGCTGAGTGTACGCACTCTTAGCTCTTTGCATTTTGCAGAGGCAAGTTGATTGTGAAAATTAGAGATTAGCTAAGCTTTCCATACGTAGAAAGTGAAAACACCATTTTGTCTTACAACCCATATCTTTCTGTTTCGTTCATATGTAAAGAGACTAGGCTTAGGCTTGAGTTATATATATATTCAAATTCATCAAAAGATGACTTTGCAGTTATAAAAATAAAATCAACACATTGATTCAACCAATTACTAATATATATAATATGTAAAATCTCATGCATGCATACATTCATAATCACTAACGTAATTTGAATTTCATTGGAGTAGAATGATATATATATTCAAATTCATCAAAATATGACTTTGCACTTATAAAAATAAAATCAACACATTGATTCAAACAATTACTAATATATATAATATGTAAATTCTCATGCATGCATAGATTCATAGTCACTAACGTAATTTGAATTTCATTGGAGTGGAATGGTATAGGATTTGTAGGAATACCACGTGAAATTAATTAAATTTTCATATTATTAGAAAAATAGGAGAGGAGAGGAAGTACAAAGAGTTGCACACATAAACATAGAAATGGTGTAAAACCAATTCAATTAATTAAGAAAAATGATTACAGTAAATAGTTTAAGCTATCTCAAACAAACTTAGATCTAGATCTTATAAACTTGGATTTTAAACAACTCATCTAATCTAAAAGATTCACAATATCTAAAAACCTATTTCTACATTATTTCAACATCATCTTTTAATGGAGAAATATATTTTTTATAATGACAAGACATAATATGTCTGCTGGTCTCAGTCTCAACGAGGCTTACATATTAGCAAAATACTTTAACAATTTAGAGCTCGAAGCCTAGTACTCCTCAATCCTCCTATCCCCTTCATCTTAACTTTCGTTGCTGTCAGATAGTACTTATTTGTCTTCTTTCGTTTCCTTCTCCAGATTTTGAATTCTTCACGCCTTATGGAGCTCAGTTCTAGTACTACTATTCTGTATTTTCCTTCAGGTATGCCTAGTTTAGTGGAATGTTGCAACATTTGCTCATAGCTTCTCATACCTTGTAGATAAAATTCAACATTGATATTTCTCATGGAAATATCAATGTTGATGTGACATACAACATTAGCATGGGTGAGGTTGTCAACTTTAACTAACATATAAATTTTAATCTCTTCAGCTTCTTCCGCAGCATTCAATATTGCTTCCAATTCTTCATAAAATTCATAGAACTCTTCTTTTTCAGCATCATCATGGATACTTATAGTTGCAATCCTAAATTTCATTGTTTCAACAATATTTGTACCATTGGCATCACCATTACATTCTCCAGATAATGAACCTTCTTCATCATTCATCATTATAAGAATCAATTTCATTTCATTCTTGATTGCACTACGTTCAAAATCGGTTAGAATTTCTACATCATAGTGAGGTTCACCAACTATATTCATCAAGTTTTCCATATATGAAAGAAGAGAATTACCTTCAGCACAATTGGCAGTGTTCTCCAGCAATCTCCTTCAGCGAGATTTGCAGATGAATGGTGATAGTATTCCACGCATCTCTAGGAGAACTCTTCTTCTGTGTGTTATGTTTCTCCTTCATGGGAATCCCGACAGCATCGACTCTCTCCTCTTCATGCAGGAAACTAGGCAAGCCAGTAGCCACACCATTCTACTCTCTTCTCTTCACATAGGTAGCTGGGAAAGGATATGTTTTCCTTTTGCACCATTCCGCGATAAAATGATATAATAGATCTAGCTCAAACCACTAGATTCACCTTGGTAAAGTTTCTCCACATGATTCTCAGTTTGTGGCTTCAAATAACAACCACACAAAGCAATTAAGAAAAAATAACTTCAAACAAATTTGGAATCCACACGCTTCCACTATGCAGCAGGTTCTTTGACCACAGAAATTTTAACAAAGAAAATCCTCTAAGCGATGATCTCCACAATGGAGACTTCCTCTTCTTGACATGAATATATCACTCCTTTCAGTTGGATGATCTTACAGACTGGTTAACTGGTGTCTCCTCTTGATAGTAGGAAACAACATGTTCCCTTCACTGGAGATCCAGACCTGTAAATGGTATTTCAATAGACCTCCGAAATAATGTCCATTCAACAACTTTTGTTATTGTTCACCCATAGAGTATGATATTATACGGATAAATCCCAAACTAACAGTTCTTCTCTGTGCTTGAAAAATAAAACATGTTCCTTGACGCATGCTGTTGGAGCAGTTGGGAGATCAAATTCTATATTCTTTGGCGAGATGACACAGTCGGCTTTGATTTCTCATGGACAGTAATTCCTTTTCAACAATTCAAACAATCCATACACAAAATTTTCCTTGGAAACGAATCTCATCCCAACCTCAGGAATCAATATTCTTCACATGCCGGCTCGATTTTTGGGCTCTTTCTGATCCTAAAATCAGATCCACAAAGTGGGTTCTTTCTGGAATTGTAGCAAATGAAGGCCCTCTTCCAGGATGTGTTCTCCCTCAGTCTATAGCCAGTCATCTCCATAGTCAGGTCCTTGTACACAGGAACAATGATTCAACTGCTACAAATTTCTAGGCGATCCCTTCTTTTCTTACATAGCCAACTCTCAATAGCGTGTAAGATAGCTCCACAATGGTTTCCTCCTTAGGGATCTTTCTGCTAATTCTTCACGTAGCTACACAGTCAAATTAGTAGCTTCACTAGGGCTCCAAATATCCATAGGTCTCTAGGAAATCAACGCATCCACGAGGGTTTCTCCCAACAACAAAAGAAAACAACTATCTGATAACGTATCTTCTTCTAAGGATTTCATTGGAGGATCTATACCCACTATATACAGGAAATATACCATCTCTTAACAAAGCATCTCTCAAATTCATGCAAACGCATTAAATTCTACCTCTCGAGCCTACTCTTTTCATATGCAAAACAGAATTAAATAATTAGACAGAATTAAACTAGTGAACCTTGACTAGTTTAAATCTTCCTCCACGTGTGCAGCCTCTTCCATTCCCTTCCCTAGAATCATTATCTCTCTATTACTTTAGCGCTTAGCCAAAGCTATATGGCTTCCGATAGGACTTAGGTTTTTAGATATCAGCCCTCTTTACAATCAACACAAATGGACTTACATGTGCACTCCTTCACCATTGACACCCAATCCTTTTAATGTTAGTCCAATACTACCAAACCTCCACTGGTAGAAAATGAGAAATTAATGACTAAAATCAAGCTATAAACAGTCGATGAATAATAGTAGCAAATTTCCACTATATTATAGCTAGTTGTATTTCAGTAGTCATTAATAGCTTGACTTAGTATTCATTGATTTAGTCATTGATAGTCAATGATTTAGTCATTGATAGTTAATAATTTAGTCATTGATTTAGTCACAGATTTAGTCATTGATTTAGTCACTGAGTTAGTCGTTGATTTAGTCACTGATTTAGTCACTAATTGCAACCATTAATGACCAAATATGCGACTAAATAATGTACTAGATGTTAACATATTAATGACTAAGCTAAATACGATTAAGATATGGGAAATTAGCTACTAATAGTCGTATATATGTAAATTTAGTCATTTTTGTAGTCACAAATTTATGATAGGGAACAGAGGAATTGAACCACCAACCTCACGCCTATAATTAGGCAGGTGCTCTACCATTGAGATAACACACTTTAAGAAGTTGTTATTGCTTGACAATGATGATATTCAAACAAATTTATGATAGATATCAATCTACAAACTACATAATTATTACTATTACAACTTACCAGTAACTAGTATTTATGATAAACTAATTCCTGAGAGCTATGTCCATTTTTCCTTGTAACTAAAGCTAATAAAAATTTAAGCAATCACCAAGTGTCACCCACTGCCAGACTTTCAAAAATCACATCACTCGAATAGTTACATGAATATCAGACAACTTATCAAATGATAGGATTCAACTTTCCTATATCAAATGACCACATTTGCTGATGAAATAAATGGTTTGATATCATGCTTGTAATCAGCAATATTTTTTAGCCATAAGCACAATACATCCATCATCCTGCCCTTGTATTCCATTGATTTTGTTTTCCTTGTTAGCTATTTGTACATATTGACTTTCATAGTTTTTTGGAACATACCATATAGGTGCTTTGTGGCTTCCTTGGAAGCTTCATGTAAAGGAAGGTAGTTAACAGTATTTCGGTAAGGAATCCATGCTTTAACTAGTACATTTCCAAGTCTGCACAAATTAAAGTCTATGATTTTGAAAATGAGATGAGCATAATCATAACAGATACAGGTTCCATCTATGGAATGTCTTAATGAAATTCTATCTAAGGAAGTACTCTAGAAAACAGTTTAATTTAGTTTAGATTCTCACAATATATTCATTTGAAAACATCACTAATGGAATTCATATTCAAAGTTGTCAGGAGAATTGACTGTTTGGAGTTCATGCCTCGCACAAATCTCTCATATTAATGCAATTCCGATATCCATGTCCATACTAGGCTAGTCCATAATGAGGTGAAGATCCATATTTATCTTCAGTCTCCAAGTTCATTACAACTTGGCGACTATAAATACACAGTCTTGAGGATGTTATTTTCTCCTTTTCTCATCATTTTGTTGTGTGTTTGGATTGCTTTTGTAACAAATAGCAGAGATGAAGATGTAGATGGACTACCTATAAAATATCAAGTTATAGGCCTCAACCAATAGAAAAGTACCTAATCCTCTATTACTTTGGTAACAAATAGCAAGGAGGAAAATGTAGCTTGACTACCAAAAATATATTAAGTTACAGGCCTTAACCAA
Organism: Pseudotsuga menziesii; assembly: GCA_001517045.1. NCBI lineage: Eukaryota > Viridiplantae > Streptophyta > Pinopsida > Pinales > Pinaceae > Pseudotsuga > Pseudotsuga menziesii. Next base: position 121,254 of record LPNX011077591.1, on the reverse strand, counting down.
TCAAAAGTACTTAATCCTCACTGATGCAACAACAATTCAAAGCTTCAACACCAATAGAAAAAATTCTTCAATAAGTAAGGCACCAGATTAGATTGTTTAATGGTTAAAAGGTTTTCATTTCAAATAGGCTGTAAAAAGTCCAATTGCATAGAGCACATGCACAAAACATATAGACCCGAACTCTAACTGTGCAATTTTTCTGACAATGAACACCAGTGGCTATATTTAGTAGAGAGGCTTGGTTTTTATGTTTATAAGTTAATTTGCATTGTGGTCAAACTTGCAGGAAACAACACTACATCACATCAATATTAGTTCGATTCCCATGAAATCACATCAATGAGTACAAAACAACATAGAAGGCCCCAAAATCATGGACAGACACAACTAAGCTTCAATGTGGTTAAAAAAAGGTTTAAAATAAAATAAAAACAAGGATTTCCAATGGAGTCAGAAGGGCTATTAACTGATTAAAGTCACTTAATAATAGAAAATAACTTACTAGGGTCCGATTCAATAGTACACCAATACATCATGGCGTTAGCCTTGAGTCCTAATCTGCAAAAAGAAGCGATGTCAACAATCAGAAACCATTTAAATTTTTGAAATTTAATCAAAAGCAAAGGGTTTTTCAATGGAAGAGGTATATTACCACTGTTTTTTACTGTAAGAGAAACTACTAGAACAACAACTTTGTATATGGCAGAGATTGTAATGGGCAGGAAAAACAGAGGAGTGTGTAGGGTAAAAGTGGTGAAAGAAACTATGTGTCGTTAACACCAAAACTATAAATAAATTGTTGTGAAAGAAACCATCGCCTCTAAAAATATAAAACTAACTAAATAGTTGATGTTGGATAGAACTAGTTTTGGATTTTCCTTCCTTGGTTATACTACTTTGTCCTGCATTCATATGCATAATGACCAAATCGCTTACAATAACGACATTGAATTTTTTATTTATCAAACCTGTGACCACTTGGCTAACTTGGGTTCTGATTTTTTCCTCTACCAGCGACATTCGCAGGAATGACAACTCATCTGAATGGTAAACATTGACATGACTTTGTTTTCTTGCAAGGTGACAACAAGGGATTCAAATATTGGGGGAATACTTCTAATAATTTTTCAACAACCCTTATTTCTTATATGTTTTCTCCATGAGATTTCAGTTGATTTATCATGCCAACAACTCTAGTGTAGAATGAGTCTATCGACTTTGTTTCTTTCATTAACAAAGATTCAAAATCTCTTCTTAGAATCTGCAACTTGGAAGTCCTTACCTTGTCCAAGCCTTGATATGTGGTCTCCAATGTGTCACATGCCTACTTAACGATAATTGTTGTTTCTAATCTTGGGAGTATGCTTTCGTGCATGTCTTGGTGTATGTAGAACAAAGATTTTCAGGTTTCTTCCTTTGCTCCCTCAGTGAATTTTTATCAACTTTTGTGAGATTGTTATATGCCACATGATCTCCTGGTTCTGCATAACTATTATGAACTATCTCCCAAACATCTTGACCTTTGAAAAAATATTTCATTGTTAGAGACCAATACTTATAATTCTTTTGTGTAAAAATTAGAGTTTGTATACTCGACATGTGTGAGCAAGAAGTGGAATCCATTTTTAATTTTCCTTCGAAAATTGCTTTTTCCCTTTTAAGACAAGGTTTCTTTCCTAAACCCACTTTGATACCAAATCTTGGGAACCACTACTCCTATGGTAAACTTGCTTTACCCCCAGCCATAAACATATTTTTTTATTTTACTTTTGGAGATGCGACCAAGTGCCCTTGAGAACAACACCTTTTACTTTGATCAAAAACTTCGTAGGAATTACTTCCACATAGTTACTACGACAGCATTTTGCGACAAACTTAACCTTAGAGACTTTTCACTCTACACACGTTTACCTCAAAAGACTCAAATTGGCTTGTCAGTAATTACTTTTTAGTTAGAACTTTATAAAAGAGTATTCTATTGTGACTCACTCAAAATATCATATTTGTATCAAGCACTCTACAGGTAAAAACTCAAACTTTTACACTGTGAAATACATATGAGTTCTTTGTGTTTTTCACTAAATTGTAAATGTAAACATTTACACCTGAGTAAATCTGGAGAAAATGTACGAATAATTAAAACATGTATATGTTTTGACCACATACAAAGAATTGTTTCCGCAAATACTAACCTTGAAATTTACAAGGATGTTTCACCTTTTGCTTCGGCTCTCAACACATTCCAAAACACAGAAGCTTGAGATTCTTACATTCTTCTTCTTCATATAGAGAAACAATGATTCTGTGTGAAGCTACCGACATAACATTAAAGACTGTAATAATTATATACCTAAAAACTTATCTTCAAAAAATTAATTCTGACTGTTTTATATATGAGAGACATGAACTCTTCATTCTCTCATAATATTTGATAAGAAGTCAGTAGGCTATGAATCAAGCAGTAATTAATATCTCTAACATTTAGGGATGAAAAGAATTATAGTAAAGTAAAACCCATTCTCAATTGCACATGCAAGGGTTGGATCCCTTCCAACTCCTACTTCACCCAGGCTTGGAGGTCTTAGAAACCATGGGCAGGCACAATGTTGAAAACAATGGTCCAAAGGAATTTGTAGAATCCTTGGGAGGTTACATCAATGCCCTCACTAAGTATTGTTGAAGGATATGAAAGGCCATCTCCTTTTGAGGCTAAGTGCCTAACTATATCGTTGTTGTGTAATGTTGGGACAATTAAAACTTGGAAACACTCGAGTTAGATCCTACCACTATAAACACTCAAGCTGAGGTTAGAAGTCACCTTTCAATTATTACTTTAACAAACGATTCAATTATTTAAATAACTTTCCCTTCAACTGAGAAAACAAACTTTTTTTTTCAGAAGAAAAAAGCCTGTCCTTGTTATTCATATTGAATCAAAGGGCATCTATCGTGCCTTCCTAGAGTATGGGTTACATACATATCAGAAGTGTTGTGTGAAGCCAATCAGTTACATCAAGAATGGTAAACATTATAGGTGAGCAAGTAAGGGGTATAGAGTAGAAACTACATACTTTCCCATCGGTAATAGTGATGTCATTTATGGCCATAAATACCGTGAACCAAGAAGATAGTCGCACCTTCTAAAGGAGTCTGCTCCTATACTAGTCACAAGGTGCCATAAAAGAGATCCTGCACCGGGCTCAAAAGAGCATAAAATTGTCATGTGAGGTCAACTGACCATCATAAAATTCAGAATAGAAACCTGATCCCAGAGCAAAAGTTAGGGATTTTTTAGAGAGGTTGTCCACTATCTGGTTGTGTTCATGGTAGACATGGCCAAAAGATAGCTCAAGGAAGCAGGTGCTTAGCTTCCTAATGTCCCTACACCAGTGCATAAGATTAGGCGGTGTGAGGGAATTCATACCCTTATCCCAGTTGATGATGACAGATGAGTCACTGAATACCTGGATCTTGGGTAACCCCATCATTTGGGAAGTATGCAGCAGGGCCCAGAGCCCAATTAATTCTGCTCTCGTATTGGTACTGAGACCAACCCCCAAAGCAAACTCATAGGAGTGTACTTCATTAAGATGTAAGCAAAAAACAACCCCTCCAGTATTATCAACTGCAGCACTGTCAAAGAAGCCACAAGGGTATGATAGAGAGGGACCCAAACCAATATTCCTTATCTTTTTAGTTCTGATAGCAGAAGGACAGTAAAGATGCACGCTATGGACAATCTGGTGGAGCATACTGATAACCGAGAAGGATTTCCCGTCAAAAATGGAAGAGTTTCTAGCTCTCCATAGAGTCCACATAGCAATGAAAGGCATGTAATAGTTTCCCGAGGATACAGGAAAGGTGCCTGTCCACCAAATCAAAAAAGAGTTGGTATTATTAGACATTGGAGGGGGAGTCAAATGGAGCTGATCAAAGATGACAAAGACAAGATTTTTCCAGAATGCAGAGGAATTGAAGACATGCTCAACATTATCTGAATCCTTTTTATAGAGGACATAAAGTCTAGGCCCCGACCATCCTCTTTTTTGAAGATTGTCCAAGGTCAATAGTTTGTTTCCCAGGAGTAACCAGATAAAGCAGCAAATCTTCCTGGGAAGAGAACTATTCCTTACAATATCCATAATTCTATTACTTGACTGAGGGGACGAACCATAAACAATACTGTCATAAATCGATTTGGCCGTAATCAATCCCCCTGTTCTTTTGTAATACCAGGTCAGAGCATCAGGTGTATCTACAAGATGGAGACCACATGTTTCAAGACTTCTGATGAAGGATTTCCATGCTTCCATCCAACTACCTCCTACACCAAGTTTCTTCGTAGTATACCGGTACTTATGTGCATCCGGGAGTGAATTGCCAACTTGGGCGAGAGTTGTTATGTCCAAATCAGCTAAATACTCACAGAGTTCGCGGGGTAAAATGTAGTTGTCATTTATACCCACGATCGGATCAATACCAAGCTAGACATGATTTCCATTGCCTACCTTCCAGGCTAGATGTCTGCCAAGCCACAGGAGTGTATGCAGGAAGCCTCTCCATATTGCAGATGCTCTACATGTCTGAATTTTTTTAGTTTAATCCAAGATTCGACAGAACCACCATTTAAATACTTGCAGAAAATAACCCTGTGCCATAAACCATCATTATGGAGAACCCACCATAAATTCTTTAGTCTAAGGGCAATGCTGAACCAGGCCAAATTCTTGATGCCCCATCCACCATGACATTTAGGCTAGGATAATGAAAGCCAGGTGGTTAAGTGATACCAACGATTATGTTTCGATGATCCCCAGAGATAATCAAACTCCAGAATCCTGAGCTTGTTTAATATGGGTACAGTTATAAGTGCAAGGCCCATTCAGTAAACCAGAATACTAGTTAAAACTGCTTGCACCGGGGTCAGCCAGCCACCTAGTGAAAGGAGTTTATGAGACCAATGAGAGATCCTGTTTTCAAATCTTTTTATCATCCAGCACCAGTCCCGAACCCTGTAGTTCAGGGGTTTGAGAAAATACCCCAGATACATAAAACCAGTAGTAATAGGCTCCATTTTATAAGGGAGAGCCTTGGATATCTTTGAACGAATATCAATATCCACATTGCTATAGAGAAAATAGGACTTGTGTATGCTGATGTTCATCCCAGATGCCATACAAAACTTGTTGAGTATGATGTCAAGGGCCATCCATTCAGTTAAGGAACCAGAGCCCAGGAGGATCACATCATCGGAAAATAGGGGATGGGTGAGTGTAGAGTGCAAAGCGATTTTTATTCCTTTAATAAGACCATTATTTCTGGCATCAGCTATCAAACGACTGAGCCCCTCTATAACCAATATAAAGAGAAGGGGCGAGAGGGGACATCCTTAGCAGATCCCTCTATAGGCAGGAAAGAAATTGGAGGGCATACCATTGATGAGTACGGAAAAGTTTGCAGATGTAATATAGCCCATAATCCAGTTGACAGCAAGGAGGGGGATCCCAATCTAGATCAAAATAATTCTTATGAAGGTCCAATTCACACGATCGAAGGCCTTAACCAGGTCCAAATTGAGGATAAGTGAACAGGAGTTCTTAGTCTTGATAGAGTGTAGGCCTCCTGAACAATACCAATGGGTTCCATAATCTGACGGTTTTAAAAAAAACCAAATTGTTCCATGGAAATGTGAGAGTCTAGGAAGGGCTTAAGTCTCACCGCAATGACTTTGGAAATCATTTTGTAGAGCAAATTGCAAAGAGAGATGGGCCTGAAATCAGCAAAGCAGGTGGGCTTATCCTTCTTTGGAATAAGGGTCAGGAAGGTGGAGTTGAGTGAGGGAGGAATACAGCCTGACACCCTAGTAGAATCCACAGCAGTTAAGAGTTCTTCACCCATTAAGTCAAAGAAGTCAAGATAGAGCTCAACGGGCCATTCGTCGGGACCGGGGCTTCGGTCTTTCTTGAAAGAATTTAAAGCAAAATCAACCTCAAAAAGAGTGACAGGTCGGGTGAGGCAAGAAGCTTCATCAGGAGGGATCATTACAAGATAATGGGAGGCAACATATAGTTGTTCCAGCAGACTGGTCTGGTTGTCATCTTTGAATATATTGGAAAAATGCTTCTGTCCCATTTCCTTTAATTCAGAGATATCCTCAACTGTCCTACCCCCCTCATCAATAAGCGACCAGATAGTGTTCTGGTTCCTTTTTCCAAAAGCAACAGTGTGGAATAATTTGGTGTTAGAGTCACCCTCTAGAGCCCATTTGATTTGGCTCTTAAGTTGCCAAGTTAATAAATGGTGATCCAAGATCTTCTTATGTTCAGTTCGGAGAAGAGAGAGTGTATTATGTTCCTCTTGTGTGAGGATACCAAATGAGGAATTAGACAATAAGGAACTGATCTCCTCTTCAAATCTATTTAAGTTAGAGTCCATCAGGGCACATCTATTCTTGCTCTAGACCTTAACTTCACGTTTAAGAAAGCGAGGTTTCTGGGTGAGGAGAACTGGCTGCGAATTAGAGCAGGTCAAATGTATGCCATGCCAACACTCAGTGAACCAAGATGAAAAGTCATGATCTAAGAGCCAGGATCTATTGAATTTGAAGGGGTAATTGTGGGGCCCCATAGGTTTTTTCCATTCAAAACACATAGGAAAGTGATCATAAATGTCCGAGTGGTGTGTCCAAACCCTATGGGTTAAGAGGAGAGGGGTCAAGGAAGAGGCAACAAGGAAGCGGTCAAGTCTCTTACTGATCCCATGGTCCCCTACACGACCATTCCTCCAAGTGGGCCCAGCAGTGGAGGGAGCAATATCTACAAGAGCAGCAGAATCAAAAAGACGCTGGAAAAAGGAAGCAAGGGGATCCACTAAAGCTTTGGTCCCCCAAATATCAGAGGAGTTCATGGTGAATTTAAGGTCACCTCCTAGTATTAGACAGGGAGAAAGAAGATGACCGTCCTAGGAGATCCGGTTCCAAAATATTTCTCTATCCTTATAGGGACCGTAGCAATTTATGATGTCCAGGATGGCATCCATGCCACGAAACTTTGCCTTGACGAGGATACCCACAGAAGTCTCATAAGCCCTACATCTCACCATACAAGGGTTCCATGCAGTAAGGAGACCCCAGAGAGACCAAAGGTGCTAGTTGGGCTGAATTCCCAATTAGGTAGGAGTTTGGAAAAAGCAAACAGTGCTGGGTAGTCAATACACATCATCTCCTGGAGAAGGATTATATCCAGGTTGAGGGAAAGAAAGAGAGAGTGGAGGCGGCTTAATTTGGTCTTGCCCCCAAGACCTCTTACGTTCAGAGAAAGGATCATCATAGTGGCAAAGGGGGATGGGGAGGAGACACTCTAAGTCCCCGAGAGGTATGCCCTCTAGCATCATTCTTTATGCGGACAGAGAGGGGAATGTAAGGAGGAGAAGCAGATGAAAGAGGATCCGAAGTGCCAAGTCTATCCTTCTTCTTCCTCCTTATGGTTACATTCTCAAAATGGATCGAGTTGATATGATGGATATTAGGAGACGAGGGGGTCGCTGCAGAGAAAATCGGGAGATTTTTGTGCAAGGCTAGGTCCATAAAGGAAGGCGAGGATATAGGGGTTCTGGGTGTTTGCGGTGTGTGGGGAGAAGAGGAGGTGGTTGGGAGAGGCGGGAAATCGGATAAGGAGGAGAGAGGAGGCACTACAGGTAACAGAGAAGTCTCTAAAGAAGAAGGAGGAGAGACAAGGGGTGAGGCTTCAGGAGAGGGACCCAAGTCCAAAGGCTAATAGGGAGCAGTCGAATCACGAGAAGTCGACATATCAACAAGGACATGCAGAGGAGAAACTATGGAAAGGGTTTCCAAAGAAAAACCAGAATGGTTAACATGGTTGGAATCTGAAGCAGTAGGGTCCAACTTGCTAACAACCACAGGTGCCACAGCCAACAAATCAATATCCCTTAACATATCATCAGAGACATCTCCAAACAAGGAGAGGGAGTGTGAATACATACCAGTTTGAGCGTCCTTAGATAGTGAGGAGTTCACAGCATGGCAGGTCGAGGGTGAATTATTCGGTATAGAATCAGAGAGAACATTCAAACCTGAAGGAAATTTTTTCCAAAGATGACCTGTATCTCTACAGTAGCTGCAATGAAATGGGACGTGCAGGTAGTCAAATTTATGAATGAGCAGGCAGTCTTTTCATAAAATTTCTATTTCTGCAGGAAGTCCCAATGAAATGTCCAAATCCACAAGAACACGAGCGACCCTCTTGTCGAATGTAAGGTGGAAGTCCTCATCCACTGCTACGAATCTGCCAATGGTATTAGCTATACCCTCAAGAGTGTGGAGACTCCAAAGCGGGTAGGGGAGATGCGACAACATGACCCATAGATGCCTTTTCGTCACTCTCTCTTGGAGCGGATCGAAGTGGGTATGCCAATGCCCCAAGACAAGTGAACCCGAGCCAATGCGCCAAGTCTTCTCCAGAATGAGGAAGGCATGGTCCTCCTCCAGAAAGACGAAAACAATCTATCCATTGGAGAGGAGGCTGATGGTTGGAGTGTATGTCAAAAGTGGCTTCCAGTAATCAGTGGCCCAGTCAATCCATGCCCTCTTATCAAGTTTACAGTACTCAATACGTCCAATGAGTGCACATGAGCACAACAAAGCGACTTTTTCCATATATATATCGTGGCCCAACACATACCGGAATTTACCTTCGTGGGTCCTAATATTCTTTGCATTCCTTCTACGACGGGCCTTGTTAGGGAAGTCACCAGTATTCATGGTGGTTCAACAGACTCCCAGTAGCCCAAAACAACTCCGGATACAAATGGGGAAAAGGATTCCCAGAAGCCAGACACTGCCAAGCGATATCACGAGGAGGTATTCCCTGAGGTCGCCATATGACAGATGAAGACCTAGGTACCCAATGCACCATTGCAATATACCACGACCAAACAAGACCTTCGGAAACCCATCAAACCCACAAAAAAGCACCGGAGACCGATCACTGGGCTCACCCAGACCAACCCCTTAAAAAACAGAGGAGGATAAGGGTAATATAAAGTCAACCCTTACGCAAATTAATTCGAGCAGGGTGATGGACAATAAGGAGAGCAAACAAACTTACATACAAAGGTGGAATAACTCAACATTCAATTACAAATAATTCAAAGCACTCACCTTTTAAATTTAAATGAACTCCTCATCATCATTTATATATATTATAATTTTATCACCTTTTAAATTTAAATGTCTTCCTCATCATCTATACATATTATAATTCTTATTATACCTGCCTCATCATTTATATATATTATAATTTTATCACCTTTTAAATTTAAATGTCCTCCTCATCATCTATACATATTATAATTCTTATTATACCTGCAGCACGGAGAGTATATTGTAATCGATCACAAGTCAAGCTGTGTTGACTTTGTATTAGTTGGTCCATATGAAAAAGATTAAAATCTCTATTACAAAGTTAAACTTTGGAATATGAAAAATAGCAATTTTTAAATTTATTAAAATTGTATTTATTTGTGTTGCTATTGGTTAAGCAGGGATGATGTCATCCTCGAAGTTTGTTATCTAGATTTGAGTCGACACCTGGTAACAATGACATCATAAAAAATCTTTTCTTTTTTTATATTACCGGCTATATATTACATTAAAAAAATAGCATTCCCAAAATCAGTATCATTTTCACAATGAAGATATGCACTAGCTGGGTAAAAATTATTATTTACCAGGCATTGCGCCCATTGAATCTCAAGCCAGGTGCTTAAAAACTGTGGAAGTTTAAGATTGTAATCCATTTTCTAGTAGATGGTTGGACAGTTCGTCACAACTAATTTGAGCAGAATATGATGCTTCAGTTACAGGGTGGCACCGAATTCAAATCTCCCATCTTCTCATTGTAGCCATTGTTGCCAAGTTCTACCTGCAGAAAAAATTGACCATCCGCATCTGTTTGGTAACCAACATCCACAGTTGTTTGAATGCTCACAGACTTCAAGGAGTCATCCAAGAAATGCTTTCGAGCATCAATGTCAAATGGACATAATATCCCACTTTCCAATACATGGCCAGACATTTCTTCAGACATTTTATCCACATAAAATGCTGCTTCGATTACAGGGATTCCCAAGCTCGGACCTTCCATCTTCTCAGTGTTGGTCATATTGTCAAGCTCCAGCAGCGGTATAATCTGTCCATCCAATGGCTTCTCACAACAAACCGTAGTAGTTTCACTATCTGCATTCTCACTGCTCTCAACATTTGAAGACTCAGAGCCATTATCTGATGGATGTTTATCACAACTTTCATCAGAAGAATTCGATGATTCGACAGCAAGATCTTCGTGAGGTCCCAAACATTCCATACCCTTGTTGACACTGCTATTGAACTCGTGTTCCAGGGCAATCCCCATATCTGATGGTTCCTGCGCATCTGCAACTTTACGATTTGGATGTTGCTCATCATCTGAGAGCTGCCCTACCAATTCACCCACATCATTGGAATTTGATAACCCAATCATAGGACCCTCACAGCTTATACCTTTTGCATCAATACCGGTCTGATTAAACTCTGCAACATTCTTCCCATCTGACTGGTTTTCCAAACCACTGGCCTGGGCTCCATTGCCTAAGAACATCACAACCTTTTTCCTAGACAATTCATCATAACCCACATCCTTGAAACTAGAGGGTTCAGTTACAAAATCTTTAGAACTGATTCCTTGAATCCCATCACTGTAATTGCTATTATCAAACTCAACCTGTTGGGCAACCTGCCCTAATGGGGTTCCAAGGTTTGATGAAGAGAAGCCTTCAAAATCACCAACAAGCGGATTCGAATCATCTGCAATCCCATTAGACATTCCATGAACCATTTCCTCAAGCCCATTATCAGATACATCGTGACCAATGCAAGGTCTGGAAGAAATAAAATTTACACAACGGTTATCTTCCTGCAACTCATTCTCCATGGAAAAACGCTCAATTTCATCTGAAAGTGAAGTTAAAAACAAATGGGCACCTCCCAAAAAGCCATCACAATAGATTTCTAAATCTTCAAACTTACCTCCTGATTTGCCATGTTGGTATTCTTCAATTCTGCTGGAATCCTTGACAGCGAATTCCTTTTCTACAATAGGCATTAATGGAGTATCCACGGTGACCTTGGCCTGCAGTTTCCCATCTTCTTCGGCAACGAATTTTTCAAATTCCTGAGCTGTGAACCCACCTTGTTCCTCTGAATATGTATGTACGCCTTCAGCCTTGGCTTCCTTTTCCTCGCTTGTCTTCGTCCATGTCTTCAAATCCTGAAGCTCCTTCTCGCCATCTTCATTCGACAATTCACCCAGGGCTGCAACTGCTCTGAAAGTCTTCCAGGCAAAGTAACACGCTACAGCGGACATTGCTGCTACAACACCCACACCCACCATGAGAAGTCGATCCCTACTTCTCTTGAACGCCATACCCATTGTCGCAATGGTCATCATTCAATTCAGCAGCAGTATTGAAGGAATTTAATGAATTCGAATGAATGTAAAATTCAAGTGAATTGTAAGTTCCAAACACGACATGCAGAGACTGAGACAGGCAACGCGTCGGTTCTTTGGATGCGTAAAGGGATGGGTAAATAGAGACTTGAAATGAAACATTTGCGTGTCGCCTCGTTACACCCTGATCTCGCCAACAAAAAAATGACCAAAAAGGTTCAAATCTTAGAAAGTGAACCAAAAAGTTGAAATCTCATAACGATTACTATTACTCAACTCCTTAACCAACCTGGAAATGAATATTGGCATTCATCCTTTGTTTGGCGAAATAAGATAGAATAATGGATTTGTACCTAATTTTATGAAAAATGGTATCAATGGGAAAAGTAATCTTAAAAATAGTTATATGTCCTTTTATCAAGATGAACTGTAACATCGTAAATGCATGACATTTAACTTAAACAAAGTAATCATCATAATCATATTAAGGTGGAGATACCTAATTTTATGAAAAAAAAGTATAATTGGGAAAGTAATCTTAAAAATAGTTATATGTCTTTTTATCAAGATGAATTTTAACATCATAAATGCATGACATTTAACTTGCACTTAATAGTAGTATGATATTGAGCAAAGTAATCATCATAATCATATTAAGGTGGAGATAGGTAACCAAATTAATTTTAAGACTAGCATGTCTATATAATTTGTGGCTGGATCAGGTCCATAGGGATCAAATGGTTGAGAGATAGTCATGGAATGGAAGGCAATTTGGATTTTTTTTTTTATTCCTCATATTTTTCTAGTGAAAGGGGTTCAAGTATGAGTTATCCATACCTAGGTACATATTATCTATTCATGAACTAGATACTAGTTATTTATATTCCTTTTTTTATAATTGTTTATTTCAAATTTTGAATGATTGCCATGGAATCAATCTAGACAATACAATTGTCTCATCCTCGTCCGTAGATAAAAAAGCATAGGTCGTAGTCAACCCCAAATCTCAAATAAAAATGTCTATAGACGCAATTATTAGTTTTTTAATTATTGGAAAATTTTTGGAGATGATTGGCTCTTAAAAAAAGGTTAAACATTAAAATTAATATAAACATAAAATAAATAAATAAACAAAAACTAAAAGAAAAATTGATATGGATTACTTAACTTAAGCTTATTTAAATCTTAATCCAGATGCATTTAAGCATAACAAGATATGACAATCATGAAATGAATCCATGTTATACTTTTGTTACACTCAGGTTAATCTTGTTGATCCACTCAAGGGAGTCCAAAATCTCAGATAATACCTAAATGACTATCTACGTAATTACTAGTAGCCAATCGGTGAATGCCGATAGGCGCCACCATCCACTTAGTTTTGTGGAGATGGATGACTCTTAAACAAAGGATAAACACTAGTACACCCACATAGTTTGTGGTTGGATCACATCGATAGGGATCAAATGGTTGAGAGATAGTTATGGAATGGAAGACAGCTTGAAAATATTTTTTTATTCCTCATATTCTTCTAGTCAAATGGGTTCAACGGTGCCTAGCTACATGTTATCACCGACATTCTTCCCATTATCAATTTATCAACTATGAGTTATTTTTTATATTCTTTTTCTTTTTCTCTCACATTCCTCTACTTATCTGCCATGAAATGTTGGTTATCCATTCATCAACTCTGATTTATCCATGCATTGCTACCAGTTATCCATTCATCAACTAGCTACCAACTAGTTTTTAGATTCCTTTTTTTATAATTGTTTATTTCAACTTTTGAACGACTAACACAAAATCAATCTCAATTGTACACTTGCCTCATCCTCGTCCGTAGATGAAAAATCATAGGCTATAGTCCACCCCAAATCTCAAATAAAAACGTATATGGACGTAATTAAACCAATTCCCAAATCATTACAGTTATCTGTTTATGGTAGACTAGCACATCCACTTAACTTGTGGCCGGAGAACACTAATAGGTCACAAGTTAAGTGCCATGAACAAGTTATCTATTTCTTGTTCTACATGCTTAGTTGTAATCACATGTTCTCTATATCTCAGCTACGTGTTACCTTCTTTAGTTAAATGGGTTGTTTGTCACTACATGTTATCCATGCATGAGCTACAAGTTATCCATGCATCAACTACCAATTTCGAATTTTGAACGATGCCCATAAAATCAATCTGGACAGTACGCGCGTCCCATCTTCCTTAATTTAGAAAAAAACATAGATGGTAGTCCACCACAAATTCTAAGAGTTAAACACATATCGATGTAAATTTTAAAAGATTAATTTAACAAAAACATAATTAATTATATATTAACTGTATTTACTAAAAGAACAACTTATATATAAACATCACTTATTCTTTTTCATAAACTTATTTTTAGTATATATATATATATATATAAACCCCTCAATTGTAGATGGTTTGAATCCTATGTATATTTTACCATTTATAATACTTCAATTTGTGAAAATTCCTCAATCAAAAAGCATGAATTCTAATTTTAATATCTTTTTTCTTAGAAAAAATTAAATATAATGGTCTCCTTGCAAAATTCAAGAAAGGCTTTCATAAAATTCTTTTCTCATAACAATAGAATGCTTCCATTTGGTTATTAGTAATATTCTATTTTCTTTACTATTCTATACATCTAATGTTACTTTTCTTAGATTTATGGGTTTATTAATGACAATTTATTAATGTGTTTTTTAATTATTTTGGATTATATATTCATTAATGTGTAATCCCTTTACCATTTAAAATGTTAACCTATTATTATTTTCTTCAAACTTTTCGGAAGAGACTAAGCAATCTCCTTTTTACTTAAGACTTGACAATAAGCCTCTTTGCTACATCTAGTGTATTATTCCACTTGTTTAAATTTGTGTATAATGATTATAAAAATCAATTTAAATAGTACAATTGTTTCTTAAGAAAAACATAGATAGTAATATACTATAAAATTTTGAAATTTTGAAATAATATTAATAAAATCAATCTAAATAGATAGTAATATACTATAAAATTTTGAAATTTTGAAATAATATTAATAAAATCAATCTAAATAATATATTTATCTTTCTCTAATCTAAAAAAACCAATCTAATATAAAATCCTAAAATATAAACTATGTTTGACTTTGATATAAAAATTAAAAATTAAGAAATATTTAATTTTTAAAATTATAAAATAATAAAAAATTAATTAAAAAAAAAAAATTTCTTACCATTGAAAAAAAAAGTTCCCGCAGTCAAATAGCGTTAAACGACTAAGAGATCGCTAAATTCGTAATTTATTTTATAGAAAGTTTTAATGCATCACAATACACATAAAGATTTATAGATCTTTCGGAATATTACTAATTGAATGAGATCCAGACTCTTGATAACAATTCAACGAGTCCAACGAACATAGTTTAACATTCTTTCAAGATTCGAACTAACGGAGGTAACGGAGGTTTAAGACAGAAAAATCCAAAAAAAGTTATGTGCCACAAAAACGGTTAAGTTAATTTATTATTTATTGTAATTTTATTATAATATATATTTTTAATTATTATTTGATAGATGTTTACCATAGATGTTTTTATTTGAGATTTGAAATAGATTGTTTATGTTTTTTCATTTGTAAATAAGGATGAGATAAGTGTAAACTTTTAAATAAACAATTATAAGAAATGGAATATAAAAAATAAAAAACTAATAGATAACAAATGAATGGATAACTCATATCAATGCATGTATAAGAAAAATGATAAATAAATAACCAAAAATTCATAACATATAACTAGAATAATATGAGATAAAAATAAAAAATAAAAAAATTAATAATTAATAAATGATGATATAAAAAATACCCATAACAACGTGTAGCTAGATAAACAAAAAAATTTAAAAAATTAAAAAAAAAAACTTTCAAAAAATTGATGAAACATATTAAATTTAAATTACAGTCCAATAAAACATAAAATTAATAAATGCTCAAACGCATTACAATCCAATAAAACAAAAACCTAAACCAAAAGATACAATTGAATAATAGAAACTTAATCAATAGTGTTTTACAGCCAGTCGTTACAGGTTTGATTACGATGTGCAGTCGTCCATATCCTTATCAAAAGAGGTTCGGATTTCAAAACCTGTATCCTTAATTGCTAACGTTTTATATTTCGTATGGCAAGATATCATAACTTTGGAATGAGATAGGTATTAAATTAGTATAGTTATTTAAAAGTAGTTGGTGAATCCGTAATTGCAACGTTTAATATTTCGTATGGCAAGATATCACAACTTTGGAATGAGATGGGTATTAAATTAATATAGTTATTTAAAAATAGTTGGTAAAAATCAACAGATTGTAAGTTAATTATTATAAATCGAGTTGTCTAAAGAAGAGATTTTTTTATTTTTTTAGGCTAGATTTTATCAGTTATTTTTGCTATGAATTTTTAAGGAATTTTCAAAACTTTAAAAACATTGCTAGATCTTATACAGTGGGTGTTTAAGGGTTTTTTTTGTCACCCGGTTTCAATTTTGAGCTTAAAATTGCCCAACAAACACCACAAATTACAGATTTTGTAGATTAAATTCATTGATTCCGACAAAAAATCAACCTGAAGATCAAAAAGTGTTATTATATATAAATTGATATATTTTTTTCCATGTGGTTCACTAATCGACTTGGCCGACCGCTACATCCACGAAATAATTTCTGGTCGACCCACCCGAAGGGGCCTCACACCCGCGGCCGCTGCGTGCCTAACCCCAAGAGAGTCGATGAGAATGGATCCCACGACCTCACATGCTGGGAGGCCTAACTACGAGCACTCGACCAATTGAGCTAACTCTTGGGGCTTATATATAAATTGCTATATATATATATATATATAATTATTTAAAATTTTAAACAACAATTATAAGATAAATTACAATAAATTTGCCTCATCTTCTATAATTGTGAAAAATATAAACACCTATAGACACTAACATATTCACAAGTAAATAAAGTGGCTAATAAAAGTCAATAAATTGTGGTTAACAATTAGTATGGAAAATAGAAGATAAAGTATATTCCATTACTTAGTGTCTAACATTAAGATTTAATAAATCTCTTGCGCAAATTAATTGTTAGGTGGGTATTTTAAATTCTTCATAGATCATTGAACTATGAAGTCAATAAAACTATGTTGGGAGGTCATATGTAAATATGGTGACTCTTATTTTAGGAATTTGTTTTTGAGGTCAACTATCTCTATCTACAACATCATAGATAAGCACGAGTAAGAACTACTGTAAACACACTATTTCAATAAGTAGAACATGAATACCATAAATTAATGGGAATAAAAAGAAGCATCAAGCTATTTATGAGTACATAGCTTACTAATAATACTTACAGTAAATGTATTAGCTAGGTAATATCCATAATGTATCAACATATTGTACAGTGATCTAAATATCTTTACTAGAAGAACCCTGGTTATATCAGTATTATATTTAAGTTCGTATTATAAATACAAAGCATAGTTTTTTAGGCTAATCCGGACTAGGTATATTGTCCCTTTGTGTCCACCATATTTTTGAGGTTGATCTGGACTAGGTATGTCCCTTCGTGTCCACCATATTTTTGAGGCTTCTCTGGACCATATCCAATATTAGATGCTTACTAGAACTACTTAGTAAGATTGAAAATAGCAATCGTAGGTGGAAGACTGTAATATCCCAAACTAAATCTGGTATAGATTATAGATAATTTGACATTATGATTCTTGACACTTCTCTGATCAATACATTCCTTAACCTCTTTTTTGTTTGTAAATGAGGACCGTGTAATGTTTGAATAAGGTTTATTATTAGGAACTTTCACAACACAATTCAGGGTTCCTTCTCATACTAGACTTGCTAATATTTATACTCAGTAATGATCTTTCTTTGTATCCAATATAAGACTTAACCCAGGGATTCATAAAATTTGCAATATATATCCATAAATAACAGTAGCGTAGAAATAATGTAGATTTAGGAAATTATCAAATCTGATCTGAGAAGTACCTTGGACAACAATAACTAAGATGGCAGTCTTTTAAGCCTTAACAGAGTTTAATTGTATATGATTGTACAAATGCTTTTAGTGATCAAGGTGATGCCCAAATTCTGAATATAACGAATGCCTAAGAATGTCCCAGCTATGCAAATAATTAATTTCCTAGGTTGATGGTTCACGCCATCTGAAATAGTGATAAGGGTGGATTACTTGATGGTTGTAGTAAATTTATATAAACATGCAGATTTATGAATATGCTTCAATGAAATGGAATCTTTGAGTACCACACTCTGCTAGGATCACCTTCCATGTGTTGATCCCTTCCTTATTATGTGCATGCAAATCTCAAATAATAATGGAAAGTGAAACTGTGAGGGTTGTAGCAGTTTGATGTATAAACAGAGATGATGAATAGGCCCCAATGGAAGTGGGTTTACTTGAGAGCTATGCCCAGATTGGAGGAAGGGAATCTAGGTAGACTAATGACGCCTCTCTTCAGTGTATGAAACCCTTAAGGATGTGAACATGATCTCTTTAGTACTCCATCCCTCTTATCTAGGGAAATTCAAGTGAGCCTTCTTTGCATTATTTCCTTCCTGTAGAGATCACACTTATTAAACAGGCTGACTTCCCTCATGATAATCCTCTTCTCACTGGTAACTTGTTGCTAATAGAATGAACCCTTCCCCACAATGAATTGCTGCCCTATGCTTTTGAGGAGGAATGGATGGAGATAACCACGATTTCAGTATACAATTCAGCAGTAGAAGTATAGAGGAAGATTGTTGCCTAGAACTTGGTGAAGACCCCCCTTTCTCAACAATGATAGGATTCCTGCCATGATTAATGAATGAATATGCCCAACTATAAACTTTAAGGAAGCTCCAACAATGCCCTAAGCAAAACGAATCTCTGATGCAATGAAGTACAAAATGGTGAATCTGGATGATTCACCCTAGCAATTGGTTAGGTTGTATATATTTCGCCACCGAATCCAATTAAGTCAAGGCAATCCACCCTAAACCCTAAGTAGCTCACCAAGCTCCCAAAACGTGTTTCCAAAAGATGAACAATAACAATGATAACCTTTTGGTTCAACTAACCTTCTTATATAGCTTTTAGGGTTTGCATGTCAGTTTTAGGGTTTGCATGCATGATACTTTTAGGGTTTGCATGCATGTCACTTTTAGGGTATGCATGCATGTCACTTTTAGGGTTTGCATGCATGTCATTTTTAGGGTTTGCATGCATGTCAGTTTTAGGAACATTTCAAAGATAGTGGAAAGATGAGTAGAAAAAAATACTATTGAAACTCAAGTAGAAAATAGTAATCTTAGGTGTAAGCCACAGTGGCAAGATGAGTAGAAATAAATACTCTTGAAGCTGATGTTTTTGGTAGCTAACCAATTTATCTAATTTAATATTTAAAGGAATTTAGGTATTTTTTATGATAATAGGTAATTTGTCCCCTAAATGTTTCTCATTTTTCTTTTCTAGCTAACATATTTGGGAGGTAACCTCATGGGCGATTCCTCTCATTCCAAGGATGGTACTCAAGGTAAACCCTAGATAGTTTAGGGAACAAGGCCATGTTAACAACTCATGAATAGATTATGCATAGCTAATCAACATTCAACTCACTAAGAGGAAACATGCCAAAAAGTGGGATTTGAACTCTGGTGGTGAGGGTAACAACTTTTTGGGATGCCACTTTTGTCCTATAATTTTGAAAAATAGGGGCATGTATCTAACAAAATGTCCAATGAATTCACAGTCTGGTTTTGTGCTCATTTTTGCAAAGAAGGAAAAGAGATGTCCAAGAAATCCTCTCTTATCCCAACTAAGATGTGTTTCTTAATCAACAACATAATTTTATAGGGCTTCCAAATGAAGACCACGTGATTTGTTTCACTCTAGTTTCGCATGCATAACCATCCTTGGGGGATGAATTTTGTGTCATGATTTTCATTTGGAGAGGTCTACAACTAGATGTGTATCGTGCTGCCCCATTAAATATGTCACTTGAGGAATCATTTTATTCAAAAATTCCTATTCAATCAATGAAGTACACAATGGTGAATCTGGATGATTCACCCTAGCAATTGGTTAGGTTGTATAGATTTTGCGATCGATTCCAATTAGGTTAGGGCAATATTCCTTGACCCTAACTAGCTCACTAAGCTCCCAAAACATGTTTCCAAAAGATGAATAATAACAATGACACCCTTTTGGTTCAACTAACCTTCTTATATAGATTTTAGGGTTTTCATGTCAGTTTTAGGGTTTGCATGCATGCCACTTTTAGTGTTTGCATGCATTTCACTTTTAGGGTTTGCATGAATGCCATTTTTAGGGTTTGCACGCATGTCACTTTTAGGAACATTTCAAAGATAGTGGCAAGATGAGTAGAAAAAACACTCTTGAAACTCAAGTAGAAAATAGTAATCTTGGGTGTAAGCCATAGTGGCAAGATAAGTAGAAATAAATACTCTTCAAGCTCATGTTTTTGGTAGCTGACCAATTTATCTAATTTAATATTTAAATGAATTTAGGTATATTTTGTTATATTAGGTAATTTGTCCCCTAAATGTTTGTCAAAATTCTTTTCTAGGTAACATATTTGGGAGGAAACCTCCTATGCAGTTCCTCTCATTCCAAGGATGGTACTCAGGGTAAACCCTAGATTGTTCAGGGCACAAGGCCATGTTAACAACTCATGAATAGATAATGTATAACTAATAAAATTTTCATCTCACTAAGAGGAAACATGCCATAAAGCGGGATTTGAACTCCGGTGGCAAGGGTAACAACTTTTTGGGACACCTCTTTTGTGGAAGTCTATAATTTTGAAGAATAGCGACATCTATCTAACAAAATGTCCAATGATTTCACAGTCTCGTTTTGTGCTCATTTTTGCAAAGAATGAAAAGAGATGTCCAAGAAAGCCTCTCTTACCCCAAGTAAGATGTGTTTCTTAATCAACAACATAATTTTATAGGGCTGCCAAATGAAGACCATGTGATGTGTTTCACTCTAGTTTCGCATGCATAACCATCCTTGGGGGCTGAATTTTCTGTCATGATGTTCATTTGCTGAGGTCTACCGTTATATGTGTATCTTGCTGCCCCATTAAATATGTCACTTAAGGAATCATTGTATTCGAAAATTCCTATTCAATCAATGAAGTACATAATGGTGGATCGAGATGATTCACCCTAGAAATTGGTTAGGTTGTATAGATTTCGCCACCGAGTCCAATTAGGTCAGGGCAATCTACCCTAACCCTAAGTAGCTCACTGAGCTCTCAAAATGTGTTTCCAAAAGACGAATAATAACAATTATACCCTTTTGGTTCAACTAACCATCTTATATAGATTTTAGAGTTTCAATATCAGTTTTAGGGTTTGCATGCATGTCGCTTTTAGGGTATGCATGTCACTTTAGGGTTTGCATGCATGTCACTTTTAGGAACATTTCAAAGATAGTGGCAAGACGAGTAGAAAAAAATACTCTTGAAACTCAAGTAGAAAATAGTAATCCTGGGTTTAAGCCATAGTGGCAAGATGAGTAGAAATAAATACTCTTGAAGCTCATGTTTTTGGTAGGTGACTAATTTATCTAATTTAATATTTAAAGGAATTTAGGCATTTTTTGTTATATTTGGTAATATGTCCCCTAAATGTTTGTCAAAATTATTTTCTAGGTAACATATTTGGGAGGGAACCTCCTGGGCGGTTCTTCTCATTCCAAGGATGGTACACAAGGTAAATCCTAGATTGTTCAGGCCACGTGGCCATGTTAACAACTCGTGAATAGATAATGTATAGTTAATCAACATTCAGCTCACTAAGAGGAAACATGCCAAAAAGTGCGATTTGAACTCCGGTGGTGAGGGTAAGAACTTTTTGGGACACCACTTTTGTGGACTATAAATTTGAAGAATAGGGACATGTATCTAACAAAATGTCCAATGATTTCACAGTCTGGTTTTGTGCTCATTTTTGCAAAGAAGGAAAAGAGATGTCCAAGAAATCCTCTCTTATCTCAAGTAAGATGTGTTTCTTAATCAACAACATAATTTCATAGGGCTTCCAAATGAAGACCACTTGATGTGATTCACTCTAGTTTCGCATGCATAACCATCCTTGGGGACTGAATTTTGTGTCATGATGTTCATTTGGTGAGGTCTACCATTAGATGTGTATCTTGTTGCCCCATTAAATATCTCACTTGAGGAATCATTGTATTCAAAAATTCCTATTCAATAAATGGAGTACACAATGGTGAATCTGGATGATTCACTCTAGTAAATGGTTCGGTTGTATAGATTTCTCCACCGAGTCCAATTAGGTCAGGGCAATATGCCCTAACCCTAAGTAGCTCACCGAGCTCCCAAAACGTGTTTCCAAAAGATGAATAATGACAATGATACCCTTTTGGTTCAACTAACCTTCTTATATAGATTTTAGGGTTTGCATGCATGTCACTTTTAGGGTATCCATGTCACTTTAGGGTTTGCATGCATGTCACTTTTAGGGTTTGCATGCATGCCATTTTTAGGGTTTTCATGCATGTCAGTTTCAGGAACATTTCAAAGATAGTGGCAAGATGAGTAGAAATAAATACTCTTAAAGCTCATGTTTTTGGTAGCTGACCAATTGATCTAATTTAATATTTAAAGGAATTTAGGAATTTTTTGTTATATTTGGTAATTTGTCCCCTAAATGTTTGTCAAAATTATTTTCCAGGTAACATATTTGGGAGGGAACCTCTTGGGCGGTTCCTCTCATTCCAAGGATGGAATGCGGGGTAAAGCCTAGATTGTTCAGGGCACAATGCCATGTTAACAACTCATGAATAGATAATTTATAGCTAATCAACATTCAACTTACTAAGAGGAAACATGCCAAAAAGTGAGATTTGAACTCTGGTGGCAAGGGTAACAACTCTTTGGAACACCACTTTTGTCTTATAATTTTTAAGAATAGGGATATGTATCTAACAAAATGTCCAATGATTTCACAGTTTGGTTTTGTGCTCATTTTTGCAAAGAAGGAAAAGAGATGTCCAAGAAAGCCTCTCTTATCCCAAGTAATATGTGTTTCTTAATCAACAACATAATTTTATAGGGCTGTCAAATGAATACCATGTGATGTGTTTCACTTTAGTTTCGCATGCATAAACATCCTTGGGGACTGAATTTTGTGTCATGATGTTCATCTAGGGAGGTATACCATTAGATGTGTATCTTGCTAACTCATTAAATATGTCACTTGAGGAATTATTGTGTTCAAAAATTCCTATTCAATCAATGAAGTACACAATGGTGAATCTGAATGATTCACCCTAGCAATTGGTTAGGTTGTATATAGATTTTGCCACCGAATCCAATTAGGTCAAGTCAGTCTACCCTAACCCTAAGTAGCTCACAGAGCTCCCAAAACGTGTTTCCAAAATATGAATAATAACAACGATACCCTTTTGGTTCAACTAACCTTCTTATATAGCTTTCAGGGTTTGCATGTCAGTTTTAGGGTTTGCATGCATGCCACTTTTAGGGTTTGCATGCATGACACTTTTAGAGTATGCATGTCACTTTAGGGTTTGCATGCATGTCTCTTTTAGGGTTTGCATGCATGACATTTTTAGGTTTTGCATGCATGTCACTTTTAGGAACATTTCAAAGATAGTGGTAAGACAAATAGAAAAAAATACTCTTGAAACTCAAGTAGAAAATAGTAATATTGGGTGTACGCCACACTGGCAAGGTGAGTAGAAATAAATAATCGAGAAGCTCATGTTTTTGGTAGTTGACCAATTTATCTAATTTAATATTGAAAGGAATTTAGGTATTTTTTGTGATATTAGGTAATTTGTCCCCTAAATGTTTGTCAAAATTCTTTTCCAGGTAACATATTTGGGAGGGAACCTCCTCGACAGTTCCTCTCATTCCAAGGATGGTACTGAAGGTAAACCCTAGATTGTTCAGGGCACAAGGCCATGTTAACAACTCATGAATGGATTTGTTTCTTATCCCAAGTAAGATGTGTTTCTTAATTCCAAGTAAGATGTGTTAATAAACAACATAATTTTATAGGTCTACCAAATGAATACCACGTGATGTGTTTCACTCTACTTTTGGATGCATAACCATCCTTGGGGACTGAATTTTGTGTCATGATGTTCAGTTGGAGAGGTACATCATTAGATGTGTATTTGGCAGCGCTATTAAATATGTCACTCAAGGAATCATTGTATCCATAAATATATTTATCATCTTTGACATGTTTTGACATGCTTTTAATGTGACAACTTCTCATCATGAACATGTGAACAATGTTAAATTTGGTAAATTTAATTTTGACATGTTTTTGAATCTGTTCAAAATTCTTATCATGCACGGCTTCACAGCTTGAGGGTGAAGCAAGATTGGATACTATGCAGTAACAAACTCAGAGGTCATTGTCAAGTAAATTTCATTGTTATTCAATTCATAGTCAAGTATATATAAAAATAAATCTTATTTTACACATCTAAATCTAAGATGTTGTTGTGCCCAGGCAGTGGCTCTCAGCATGACAGACGTCGGTCTGAGGGGTCTAAAGGGGTCGATGGAAAAACAAAGGGGAAATTTTTAGTGTCTTATTCTTCAGATATTCCATTGCCACGTAGAGAAATTTTTTAAATGTACATTTTCACTAGAATTCTTGTCTGGCATGTTTTTAAATCTGTGCAAAATTCTTATCATGCACAGCTTCACAGCTTGAGGGTGAAGTAAGCTTGGCTACTATGCAGCAACAGACCCAGAGGTCATCGTCAGGTAAATTTCATTGCTATTCAATTAATATTCAAGTATATATAAAAATAAATGTTCTTTTACACATCCAAACCTAAGATCTTGTTGTGCCCAGGTGGTGGCTCTCAGCATGACAGACATCTGTTTGAGGGGTCTACAGGGGCTGGTGGACAAACACATAGGATGCCATTTCCAAGTAGATATTTTTTCATACATTTTTACTAGAATTATTGTTTGGCATGTTTTTTAATATGTGTAAAATTCTTACCAGGCACAAGTTTACAGCTTCAACCTGAAGCAATTTTGTCTACTATGAATCCACAGTACCTGAGGTCATCGTCATGTAAATTCAAATGTTATTCATTTCATGCTGAAGTATATATAAACATAGATATTTTGGTACACATCTTGATGATATCTTGTTGTGAACAGGTGGTGGCTCTCAGCACGACAAACATCTATCTGATGGGTCTACAAGGGTTGGTGGAAAAACACATAGGATGCCATTCTGAGGTAGAGATTTTTTATGTACAATTTGACTAGAATTCTTATTTGGCATGTTTTTTAACATGTGGAATATTCTTACCATGCACAGCTTCACAACTTCAGGATGAAGTAATCTTGGTTACTATGCAGCCACAATCCCTGAGGTCATCGTCAGGTAAATTCAATTGTTATTTAAGTCATACTCAAGTCTATATGAACATAAATATTAATTTACCTGGTCTTTCAAAGATCTTGTTACATGCACAGGTGGTGGTTATGAGCATGACAAACATATGTCTGAGGGGTCTACAAGGCCTGATGGACAAACACATAGGACACACTTAGTGTCTTATTCCTCAGATACACCATCGTCGGGTAGAGGTTGTTTACACATGTACATTTTGACTAGAAACCTTGTTTGATGATTTTTCTTGTTAACTTACATGTGATTGCCATTTTTTGGTTTTGTATAGGTGCTTCTAGACATTCTAACAATAATTATGGGGAACAAGATGATGCATCGGGTATTTCTAATGAACACATTTTATATCAGACATGTATAATTTGATTGAAAAATTAGATATATATATTTTAATACTTTCACACGCATCTTCTTACAGGGTTTGCTTCTCTTGATCCTAATCCACCTCCCGAGACAAGGAGATGTTGTCGGGTGCATCAATATGCCCAAAATGATAGATATGATCCTCTTTACAGTCATCCTAGAGATGTTCCCGAGGAGACTCCTTGGGAAGAAAACATCACTATGCTGACTGTGGAAGAGATGAAGGAGCATTCCTCCAGATTGAAGGCAAAACTTGAATCTTCAAATCTCTCTTTTGGTACTCAACAATGTTTCTAGATTGTTTTATACAATCTAAATTGTTTGATTGACACATATCTTGGGGTTGGACCATAAACCCATATTTTTCATGATATGATGCGTAGGAGGCGATTTTCAGTTATGGGTCACCACAAGTTTGAAGAAGTAAAGAAAGTTGTCACAAAAGAAATGGTCTTTTCATGTTTTGACTTGTGGCATGAAGCCAAAAAACGTCTAAAGATCGCAAGATTCAATGATCCTTTGATTGTACCACACATTTATTCGAGATTATTGTGTGCATATGGGAAGTTCCCAAATAATGACATCGATTGCATAGTTTTAGTTTAACATGGACCCCGACTATACAAATATGGGATCTAGTTTCTATGGTGATGGCAAAGGTCGTACATAAGAATGAACTGATGCACGACGAGATGTTCATTGTAGGTGTCTGATGCCTCGATTAGCACAACTGCATCCTAGAGTCATAGATTTACTAGAGGAGTTGGAAACAACATCCCAAATAGCAAGAGGGGTGAGGGAAGAGATACGAGACTGTGTTGGGGCTGCATTGGCAGGGGTGGAAATCGGCCTACATAGTATTTCATCTGCATCCAATATGGATGCAGGCCCATTTGATGATTATTCTGATGATCGCTTGAAAAGTATGAGTCGATTAGAGCTTGAGAAGTATGTAGCATAATGTAGAGATAATTATAAGCAAGTCCTTGCTGGACAAAATGAAAACAGGGGCATGGTACGTAAGTATGCTATAATATATGAAATATAATGTTTTTAATATATGAAATTTATGCAGTATACCAAATTCATGAATGATGACGACGTTGATGATATGAATTTGTTTGACCTGGAAGAAACAGAGGCTAGTGGCACAAATATAGATGTTGAGGAAATTCTAGTTTCACAATTTCCACCAGTGACGCAGGTATGGATATTTCTTTTTGTTAATATTTAATTAATTTTGGTATATTTTGTCCCTAAATTCATATATATATATATTGAATTTCATTTTGACTTTTCAGCCCACAAAAAACCAGGATCCATTGGTGTTCTGGTCCGAAGGTTTAGATTGATATGCTATAGATGCAAATCAATAGTGCTCCACATTCATTGTATGTACTTTTCATTGTATTCAATAGTTAGCAATTAATTGTTTTCTTTTCCTTCACATTTGGAAGCTTGGGAATACATTTTCATGTAGTTTGTTGGTGATTTGACCTATTCCCAGTGTTGCTTGCTTATGGAGGTTTCACTCATAGTCTTCCTCACTCAGGTGCTAGCATTGCATAATGTTTTGAGCCCACGTGCGTGGACACTTTGAGCTGGTATGCACTATTTTATGTCAGTTATCTATTAGCATAGTTTTTGGGATTAGATGATATGGAAAATATCTCTTCCCTCCATCTGGATGGTCTGTGTGACAACATTATGGATTTGAAGGCCTTCTTTCACACTTTAGACTTTCATCATGCCTTTAGAGAACACAATAAGAGGGAAGACAGTATATCCAAGGAAGTGCTACCCATGGTTGTGGGCCTACTTTCCTTCACTGAAAATTAGGAGAAAATAGCTATTGGGGAAGACAAACTACAACTCTTCTAGAGCAGAGTTTGTACCCCCTACTCTTAAACCTTTTGGTTCCTTTATTTTCAAGTATGGATGATTGAGTCTTTTAGCATCATATTAGATGTCTTGAGGATGACACTGTTTCTCCCTGAGGGTATTGATATTAGGACACTTCACCGAGCACTTCCTTTGATATACTGAACTGGGCTCTTTATGTTTACTCCGTAGACATGTATGGATGATCTATCTTGCAAAAGTTGGTTAAGGACAAAAGGAGCGTACCATCCATTTGGATGTTCCCCTTATACAGTGATGGCAAAAGTATATATTAAACTTTGTACCTTGAGAGAGAGAAAAGAATTTGGCCTTGTTAGTCCTAATTGAATGTTTGTCCACCTTTACAGTTCACTTTTCTCTTGTGTTTATTGAGTCATGGTCCTATTCTTACTTAGTCCTAGGGATATCTCACCGTGTTCTCATCCTGTTATCTCACTAAGATCTCTACTATCGTCGGTTTCTCCAGCAGGGGTTATCTCCTATGCGATCTGATTTTCTCCTCTTGCCTATGGGTTTGTCTCTTGAGTTTTCCTCTGCGATTTCACTCCATGATTTTACCTCTGCGTCTTGTTCTTTTTAGGGGCTGAGTTTTACCTCTGTGAATTGTTCATTCAGGATCTGCAATTTGTTCATTCATGCTCTGAGTTTTACCTTTGCGATTTATTCTTTATTCATGGGATGAGCTTGATCTCTGCATTTTCTTTATTTACGTCTCATCTTGTAAAGTGAGTCTCTGCATCTTCTTAGCCGCTTACCTCACGATTTTTCTTAGTCTGAATCTCTGTGTTTTTCTAAGTCGCTTACCTCACGATTTTCTCAGCATTAGTTCTTATGGGTTTTTCCTGTGTGCTGGGTTCTATCCTTGGAGTGACTGTGATTTTACTCTTCAAGTGTGGATTGTGAGTTACTCAACATGACTATCAGAGGGTATCAGTATGATTGAGTGTCTCTTGTGCTAAGTGACTGTGTGTCCTTAGTATGACTATTTTGGACATGACTGAATTACTCAAGCCTATGCTTTTGATTGAAACCGATCTTTCTGTTGACTAAGAGTCTAAGGTCAGTTTCGTTCTACTTTAACCCTCTCTCAAGGTACGTATATGGTTTACCGTGTTTGACTTGTCCCTTCGGTGACAAGATCAAAATCAGAATTACCTGAGTATAAGGTAGATTCAATTAATGGTTGTGATTCCTTAATGTTGTATCTCCTGCACTTTATTTATTCATTCTTGTACATGAAATATGGTATGACATCTCAATGACCAACCTTAACGCAGTGACCAGCAGAGCATTAAGTTGGAAGAGATGATAATTTGTAATTTTTTGGGGGGGTTGGTGAAAAAATCCCTGTTAATCCAACACTTTGTTTAATGATTTATCTTGTTAAATATTTTATTTTTTCTATATGAAAATTGGAAATTATTGTTTTGGTTGGTGAACTAATCACTAATTTTCCAGGACTTGCACTATCCCAAGCCAAAGCAAAGATATATTTCTGATATATTTTTCATAGACAATTGCAAAATTTGTGAGGTAAGAGTTCTATCTATAATTTCATGTAGTGGAACTTGTTTTGAAATTAGCGGCAAACATAAATTTTGAGCATGGTTATGGTTATGTAGCATGGTTAATGTCATGGTTATGTAGCATGGTTAATGGTTATGTAGCATGGTTAATGTCATGCTTATGTTATGTAGCATTTTACAAGGTTGAGACTTCAATCCTCATTTCTTTCTTGTCTATTTTGGCCAATCCCTAAAGCCTAAAATGGCATGGATTCAAGTTTTATGTGGTGCATGCATGGTAGTTTGATTGAAATTATGGATAATACTAATTTTTATTGTGTTCAGTTTCTTGTTGTTTTGGTAATGGGACTGGATGGAAAATTATCTTATACCTTGGAAAGTAATGATGTTTTGAATGATCTCTACCACAGTAGAAAAATAAAAAAACACACAGGGGAACTAGTCAAATGCCCATGTTTTGCATCCAATTTTTTTTCTAAGTAAAACCACGTGGGTTTCCCTGCATTTCATACATGGTACCTGATGTAAACGTGTTGGTGCATATTATGGCACCTGACCTAGTAGGAACATTGAGTGAGGAATACAATAGCGGCATTCATCCTGTGGGATTAACCTTGTTCCCTTCTGAAGCTCAAAGTGCTCAACCACTCGAGCTACCCTACAGGGCTAAAATTTTGCATCTAGTTTACTCCATTATTCTTTTAGAATCAAAGTATATGCAACAAAACCAAAAATTTTGAGATGTTTCACCTTGGGTTTTCACACACCAAGCGTCTTCAAGTGTACTGTTTTGCATTCCGGGATAAAATTTTGCATCCAATTTACTTTCTTGTTCTTTTAGAGTCAAATTATATGCAACAAAAGAAAAAAGTTTGAGATTATGGTGAGTTTTGGAACATCTATCCCTAGAACGGTGGGCTTGTTAGAGCATCTTAAAGACTACCTGGTTAGGATTTAATCCATTTTATATTAGGAGATGAATATTTTGAGAAGAAACCCTAGGTTGTACTTGGTGAGAGAATAAAAAGAGGAGACATCTTACCCAAAAGAGGAGACGTATTGCGTTGGAGGACATTCTTGTGTGATGCGTGCTTGTTGGATCTCCTTGTTCTGTGGAAGGGTTTTCATCATTTTCCCTATCTAGGGTTTTGGAGGGCTAGAGATTGTACTAGCCTTGTGATAAGGCTATCATGTGTGCATGAACGCCATCTTTATGGATATTTCCTATTACTTAAGTTTCCAGTTGTCCAATACTTGTGTAAATTGTATATTTAATTTTCAACCATCAATATTCTTCATGGTTTGTAATTTCCAGCACTATATGTCTTGCTAATTTGACATAAGTTAAGGGTGAATATGTTAAGTGATTTAACACCACAATCAAAGAATATAAGGGTAGATTTACTGATGTTTTTATAGCTGTTGTAAGTGTTTTCAAGTCTATTATATGCATTGTAAGATTACACGAGTGCTGAAACCTTCTGTTGTTGCCTTAGACTTCCAGAGAATGTTGGAGCAGTGGTCTACTGCTACCCATGGCCTCCACTAAGGTTATGGAAGTCTATTGTTATATCCTTAGACCACCTGCAAGACTATTTTTGTAGCCTTAGACCACCACCAAGGGTGGTGGTGCTGCCACCAGGCCTGTTGTAGCATCCCTAGTCACCACCGAGGGTGCTGTAGCAGCTTGTTGCTACTCTCCTCGTAACCACCGTGAACTGTAAACTATGTATGGATGAATCTTGTTTGCAATTTAATCTTAAAACTTATGCCAATACTCATCATTCTTCATATTATACTTGTTTAGACCATCATCAAGGGTTGGAGAAACCTTCTGCTATTGCCGTAGACTTCGAGAGAAGGTTGGAGCAGTGGTCTGCTGCTACCTGTGGCCTCCACCAAGGTTATGACAGTCTACGATTGTAGCCTTAGACCACCTGCAAGGCTATTTTTGTAGCCTTAGACCACCACCAAGGGTGGTGGTGCTACCACCAAGCCTGTTGTAGCAGCCCTAGTCACTGCCGAGGGTGTTGTAGTAGCTTGTTGCTGCTCTCCTCGTCACCACCATGAACTGTAAACTATGTATGGATGAATCTTGTTTGTGATTTAATCTTAAACCTTATGCCAATACTCATCATTCTTCATATTAGACTTGTATTTCTATATCATTACATCTTTCTAGAACTGCTTCGTAGCATCTTCTTCAAATGTGGAAGGTTTTGAATCCCTGATGCGACTTATTTGTGAAACATACCCTAAATATCTGTCAAGTTGTTTTCATTGTTTAGATGAGACTAATGGTGATCCATGCTTCTATGCATCTTATAGAATGTCTCAACGGCATGCATACCTCCTCTTAAAAGGAAGTTCATCAACTAGTTCTACAAGTTCATGAGGGGCTAGTGAATATGAGAAATATTATGGTTTCTCCCTCTATAAATGTGGAGAACTAGAATCTGGGCCCTCCATTAGGGGAGTCTCATGCTCCTCCATGTCTGTATCATACTAAACCTATT
Source organism: Pseudotsuga menziesii (assembly GCA_001517045.1). NCBI lineage: Eukaryota > Viridiplantae > Streptophyta > Pinopsida > Pinales > Pinaceae > Pseudotsuga > Pseudotsuga menziesii. The sequence continues at coordinate 89,899 of LPNX011077591.1, read as the reverse complement.
TTGATCACTTGAAATGCATCATCTTCATTGAATGTCACATCTTGGATGACTTCTATGTGTCTTTCACCATACACATATTTTGTAGGCTTTGGATGATTTGATATAACCAACAAAGGTTCCCTTATGTCAAGATGGCTCCATCTTTGTCCTCTTTTCTTTGGGTTTATGAATGTATACATGAATCCAAAACATTCCCACATGTGAAATATATGTTTTTTCACTAGTGAACACTTCTTCATATGTCTTCTCTTCCAGAAAAGCATGATGACTTCTATTTTGGATATACAAAACTCTACTGGTGGCTTCTTCCCATAATGAGGTAGATAGAACTTGATCATGCATCATGTATTTTTCATCCTCACATATGATTGCATTCTTCCTTTAGACAACTCCTTTCCACTAGGGATTGTAGAGTACTGTCAACTATCTACATATTCTTGCATAACTACAGAAATCATTAAATGCATGTGAGTCAAATTAACATCCATTATCAGATCTTAAAGGACAGATATTATTTCCAATATGATTCTCAAATAGGGATTTGAATTCCTCATACTTGTTGATGGTTTCACTCTTAGCCTTTAGGAATTAAATCCATGACTTTCTAGAGAAGTCATCTATGAATTGTACATAGTATAAATATCCACTCAGAGAGGGCAATGCCATGGGACCACATACCTCATAATGTATTAACTCAAAAATCCCTTTATATATAATAGAACTTCTCAAAAAACTCTTTTTAACATTATTCCCAACAGCGCAACCCCTACAATATCATGCTTAAAATAAAATATAGGCATACCTTTGACCATCTTCTGCAATCATGGAAGCACTTTGTAATAGAGGTTCCCAAGCCTCTTGTGCCATAGCTTGCATGGAATGAGTTTGTTATGGATCATAGCATGAATGTAATTTCCAAGTAGTTTGTAGATACCTTCCTATCTAACTCCAATCATAGCATGAGATTTTAAGTCTTTGTTCTTTGTCCATAATAGCGCTTGATTATCCATGAAGATAACTACGAATCCTTTACCTTCAAGAACCGAAACTGATAGGAGGTTATTCTTTGATTGTGGAACATATAGAATGTCCTCCACATGTAGTACATCACCTGAGCTCAACTAAAAGGAGGTAGATCGAACTCCCTAGCTCGAATAGGTTGTGTTGTCTCCCAACTCCACCTTGCATGTGAAATTTTTTCATGTTCATATTAGTGATAGCACACTTATAACCAGTCATGTGTTTGGATAGCACACTTACCTTGTCTCGTCCATTTTTTGGATCTTGTCTCCTTACCTTCATTGATGATTTCTCCTACTTCGTTTAGGTATATATTATTCATTCTGATGATGAAGTCTTTAAGAAATTCAAGAAATAAAATCATTGTGAAAAATCACAGTGATCACAAGATCAAATCTATTAGGACTGTTGAAGGAGGAGAACATTTCGATGATGACTTTCATCCATTTTTGACATCTCATGGCATTGTTTGGAAAAATCCAATCTCTCAACAAGATGGAATAGCTCATTGAAGCAATAGAGCTATTATGGAAATGGCTTGTTGTATGTAGCATTCTCTTTAGGGTGAGTTTATGTTATGGGGCAAGTAGTCTTCAATACCTATGATCAAGATGCTGAATCCCTCTTTTTACAAGGCCATTTCTGTAGTGATGATATAGTGGCTTAGGCAATGAAGGCTTAGTATTTAATGAATATTTGTTTTAGTAAAACAAAAATTTAAATGATTTGTTTAAATTTAGTTATTTAGGATGGTTGGAGGTGAGTGACTAGTGCCAATAAACCTATTCAAAATGTGGAGTCTTGGGGCTTCTAAGAGGTCTAGAAATTATGAATGGATGAGAGTAAATATGATGTGCATACATGCAAACATTTACCTATGAATGCAACGTTAGATGGCTAGAAACACGTGTAGAAAAACTTTGCTTCACATAGCCTACAGAGAAAAGCACACATCAATTGATGAATCTCCCCTTTTTCATGCCCATAGGCTTACATTCATACCAACAAAGCTGAGCTTCAAGAGATGACTACCATCCTCTACTACTGTTAACATTCTGCTTGTGTGTTTTTTGTATTTCTGATTTATTGCTGATTGTTGATTATTTCAGCAATAACCAATGATTGAGATGATCAAACTGAACTTTTTTGAGTTTTCTTTCTATTTGTTTTCTCTTTTGAAGTTTTTTTTATTCCTTTCAAACGTTGCAATAGTTTAGGTTTGCCAAATCTTGGGTTTAGGGTCCTCTTGTTATGTATGCAGAATTTACTTTGTTGACATTGTTTTACCATCTTAGTGTTTAGCAACTTTTTAGTGCCATGTACTACTGATGATCAGGCTTTATATAGCATATTATCCAAGTTTTTTGGCACCATGTACAACAGCTTATGATCATCTTTACTACGGTTATTATCCAGAATGAGAGATCCACTGTAGTATCAATAAATATGGCTGCACTGAATATATATGTAATTATTAATTTGTTGAATATGAAGAGTTACATTTGAATGGTAATTTTTGTTTGTAAAATTGACCCTTTTTAATAGCAAAATGATAAATTTTAGATGTATCTTTTTGGTATGGTTTTGACACATAATTCATGTAGAATTTTGAACCACTCCTTGTTTATTTGAGAACATGGTTGCAAATAAAATTTAAGACAATACAAAAATGTAAATTTTATGATCAAAACTCATTTTCAAGGGATACAAATAATAAGACAAGGTAAATGTTACAAGCATTTAATGTCAATGAGTGTGTTCTTATTGTGTAAGCATAAAATATTTATGGTTCAATTAGATGTAGATGATGAACTTTGTTGTTGGGTTAAGTTTTTAAGCTTCCATATGAAGATAGACCTCCATATACTATGAGGGATAAGGTGAAAAGTATTTTGCCATCTTCATGCTCATGTTTCATTGAATGAAAAGGCTATGTGGTGCACTTTCATATATGAAGCTCGATGAGTGTGAAACTAATGCCAAGTTAGTGGAATTGTTTTAGAATCTTCATGACATAAATAATGGGGATAAGATCGCCCTTGACACATTTGTGAACCTAAAATTGTTGTATTTTATCACCATCACTATTCATGCAACACAAAGTTATTGTTTTTCATCACCCTATTTTCAAAGTTTTGAGTATGTGCATGAGTTATTTTTTCATTGCACCAAAAACACAGACATACCAAGATAATCAATGCATCAAAATGTATCATTAAATCATGTGTCCATATTATAAATAGTTGTAATTTTTCATAACTATTTTATTGTCTTTTTGAAACTCATATATACGAATGTAAGATGAGTTTATGGTTGGCATGTATGAGCATGCTGAAATAGATTAGAGTTAGGGTTTGAATATCTTCTTTAGTGCACATAATATAAGGAGATTGCATGAACCTATCTTATGACTATGACAAGGTTTCCATTGTAAAAATTTTGTGAATATTACATGGATGAATCTTGCTTGCACCCAAACAAAAGGAACTAATAGAACACACTTTTCCTACTATAGAACACACTTTTCAAAAGGAACTAATGTTTTAAATGTCATGGAAACCCTTTAGACATGATAAATACAGAGATAGGGAAATGATATTTTCAAATAAGGAAATGTAGTTCATTATAATTTATATCTAGCATGGTGGAAGAATAGGCTCATCAATACTATGAGTTGATCATCTATAATAAAGAACTATCGATAAGAAAAATAAACTATTGGTTTTAATGCTCACAAAATCTTAAGGTTATGGTAATGGATTTTTCTATTGAATAAATCAACACTTTGAGCTTTAACGAAACTTATAATCAAGAACTATTGAAAATATAAATACACTATTGGTTTTAATTCTCATAAAATAATGTTGTGGTAATGGATTTTTCTATTGAATATATCAGCACTTTGAGCACACAAAAATTAAGTAATTTTGAGGAAGGTCAAAGAGGGAGGTTTCTAAAATTGATATCATTGTATGTAACCATTCTATTTGTAGAAAAAAAATATTAATGAAAATGAAACCAGATGCAATGGAGGTGTAATCATTAATGTTCTTTCATTTTGTTCTCAATCCAGATTATTTTCATTACACATAAATGCCCTCCATTTCTACATTAGAGAAGGTTGTCTTCACATAAAGTTGAAAAGAATGTTTCAATATATTATACTCCTTTTCTTAAAGTGTTTCCCTCTACATGTGAACAATAAGAATGAGAAAGAGCTTCTCTTAGTTTCGAGAATTATATATATATTCTCTATTGACAATCCCAACCACGTGAAGGTGGAAGCTCATTTGGCCCTTCCCACCCGCCCACCCTAGAATTAAAGAACAAAAATTCATCCACCTTGATGTATTTTTGATTCATATGAAATGTGCCAGTGGCATATTATCAAGAATGACATTATGATCTTCTATCGACAATTTCCATTGTCGATGCTTGGAATTTTTCCTACTCTTCACTGCCTTCAACTGCAACCGGGCTGCTATGACCAAATGACTGTATTGAGCACATATAACATATGACTCGTAGTCTTGAAAAATATTATGGTCTTTACATTTCTTTTGCTTCTACAAATAAATGTCCCACTATAACCATTGAACCCACACCATACGTATAATTTGGCAGGTCTTTAAATTCTTGCATCAACGTGCTTTTTGACCTAGTGCATCTCAATAAATAATAATGCACTTTTTCTAGATTATCTATCAGTACAATGACAGCAAATACATCAACTTCTCTAACCAAATCAGAAACACAATCATATTCTTTGTCAATCACAAGTGCTTCATTATTGTGCTCCACATCACTGATATTTCCAAATGGGGGCAATGGTGTCAATTCTTGGTGTCTCCATGGTTTTACAAATTTGTTAGTCTAGTTTTGAAACTCATCCAAGGACTCTACATCATCAATACATGCAATACAAAAGAAAGAGTACTTTCATTTCTCGATTGCGTGTATATTTTCCATTTTCTTACCCCCAATAGAGTGTAAGCCCCTTGTTTTCGAGATTGCAGTACAATTATGTGGCATTGACCTGTCAACATCACCCATTGCAATATTCTAGAAAAACCTTCTCACATTACCCATCCTTTCATTGAATTCATGGCTCAAATTTGGTTTGCACCAATTAACAACATCGTTTGAATTTGCAAGGCGAGAAGCAGAGTGATTCATTTGATATCTCCTGAGTGCACGTTTCATGCAGGCCCCAACACCATCGTGTTCTCCTTTTACATGTACCGTTTCAAAAACTCTCCATGTGTCGCAAACATCTGCGTTTCTGTGAAGGAAATACAACCATAAGAATGAGTGCCCTGATTTAAATTGACCAGCACAACCATCTGACCACACCCAATGTTATTTAAAAGTGATCTTTCGTCTTGATAATTATTTATAAAGCATACCAAAACAATGATGGACAAAACATGTATCATGTGTATGATCATCACTGATGTAGAAATGATACTTCTAAATCACTTCACAATTATTTTCATTGCTATCAAAACCATCGACATCAAGCTCTGCATGTCTATACATAATATGAAAAAGTATAGATACCTGATCTGAATGATAATACTCACTCTGTATCTCCTTTTGTAGAGTGAAAGTGTAATTTTTAGAAAAATTGACAACGAATAATATTGTTCCTTTTTCCAAATACATCTCATGATTGCTTGAACTATAAGTCCTTCCATCGTGCTAAGTGAGAGTGCTTGATATATTTATATATTTGATCCCTGAACAAATTCATAAAATCTATCAAAGAGATATATCACTTTCAACTAAATTAATCTTTCTTGATGTTGATGTTGAATTTGTAACAGGGGTATAATCAACATATTCATATCTCTTCCATTTCACAATGAGATTTGATATTTGAGGATCGTTTGCATCAATGTGGTAGTTAGCATTAAAAAGGGACAAATCAGAGCATTCCTCACATTTTTTACCCCTGATGCATTGTTTCTTATAGAATACTTTATCATTCTCTCGTGCACATAGTAATTTAGATACAAATTCATGAACACTCACAAGATGGGGCTTATTTCTCCAATGATGCATGCCACAATCTAGAAATTTATCATAATATAATTCAAATTCTACATGGTATCGACAACAACATGTGTCACAAACAATGATGGGCCTGACATACCATGGTTTAAGCTTCACAAATGTGCTAAGGGAAATCTTCGCATCAACATTACTATCCATAAATGTTTTGAACATTTCCACTTGAGTGATCTCTGTTATGTGTTTGGCATGAGTTTCATAGTCTCCTTTTGATATACGACATCGCACAACATCCTTTTCATTTGGTAAGACATGAGAGTTTAAATGCCAAAACTCTTTCACCCTGTCTCTCACATTATCTGGAAGTTTGTCTTGATAAGGTTGCCTATAGATAACACCCCAACATGCAACTTCATCATCCTCATCTAATTGAACTTTAACATTTATATGCTTCAATAAACTTTTTCTTGATGTTTTTAACATTCTTGCAGTAGTAGACAACAAACGACTATTTACAGTGTTTTTTGCCACAACCCCTGTTAGAATAGATTTACGAGCAACCATGTAATTATGAGATAGTTTTTTTGCAAGTGATGCAAGGACCGATGTCAAATTTTGTGATACAATTTCATTTGATTTAGCCTCTTCGAAATTTTTAACGCCTAATAATGTCATTGCATTTCTTAGACATTTTCGCTTTAACAACATATTTAATAGTTGAGTTTGATCTATGACAGAAATACCTTCAAAATATTCTTTGACTATATTTTTTACTCTATAGCAATTTGTATGGTCAGGCATCGGAGGTCCCATTTATTCAATTTTACTTGAATCCATATTCTCCAAAAATGTATCGTTAATGACGATATTGTTGCAACTTCTAATTAATCTCTGTGAATTGGTAAGTGTGGTAGGATGTTGTATGTTGGATGTCGACCCTGCATAAAAATAAATATATGAATTTATCTAATTGTGAGTTCATTCAAATCACACACACACACACACACACACACACACACACACACACACACACACACACACACACACACACACACAAGTGTATATATATTATATTTAAGTAAAAGTTAAAAACATAAATCAAAATTTATTTACTCACCAATCATGGGCTCAATATCGACGCTACCCATTGTTTGCTCCACATTTTTCATTTCCTCGTCAGCTCTATGCTCTTCATTTATTTCATCAACGTGCTCCTCGACAATCTGCATTCCTTCATCACCACGATGTGCGAGGTTCACATTTTGCATTTTTTCGTCCCACCAAGTGCCTCCACATTTCTCTCCATTGTTCTTTTTTCTCTTAACTTTCTCATATTTTCACGCTTTTTGTCCTTCCTTGCCTCTTCATCAGTTTTGGTGCGATCATATTTTTTTCCGTAGTTCCTTCGATTTCCCATGTTGAAGGAATTAAAACCTAAAATCCAATGCATGATAAGATATGAGAATTGTGAGTTACATACATACATTGAAAAAAAGATAACATCAAACCTAACAAGAGTAATATGCTAAGCACTATTGTATGAAAAACTTATAGGTACATGCCAAAACAAGGATTTGCACCAAAGAAAGTAAAATTACCTAGAAGTAGTCTCAAGAAAATGCCCACCATATTTAAATCATAGGTTAAAGTAAATGCCCGCAACATATGGTCAAGTTGTACGCTATTGATATTTATACCTAAATGTGATCTCAATTTGTATTAAGCATGTGTGATGAAAAACTTATGGATCTGCCAAAATAGGGTTTTAGGATAAATTTTTGAGAAAGTCCTAAAAATGACTGAGTGTTGGAAAACTGGCTCAAGTGGCCTTGGGAAAATGCCCGCAATACCTAATAGGTTAATGATAAAAATAATTTGAAACTACCATGCTCTAGATTATTAAGAATAATATCTCTCCATAGTCTTAGTTTTCACACAAGGTGTTTGATAACAAAATTAACAGCCTGCCAAAATAGGGGTTCAAGTTGCTTTTAAACCAAAGTAGCAAATCTGCCTAAGTGGCCTCAGGAAAATGCGTGCCATAGTTTGTGTGTTGAAGAAAATTATTGCACCATATGATCATTGTGTGGATGGGTGTTTTTTCTACCTATCCACATCTTTAGATCGACTTGAAAGTTTCTGAGGAAGAAGTCATGGATCCGCCAAAATAGGGTTTCAGGATAAACTTTGGAGAAAGTCGTGAAAATGACTAAGTGTTGGAAAAATAGCTTAGGTGGCCTTGATAAAATGCTTGGCGTACCTAATGGGTGAATGATTAAAAAAATATGAAACTACCATGCTTTATGTTTTCAAGAAGGATAGCTCCCCATAGTCTTAGTTTTCACAGAATGTGTTTGATGACAAAATTAACAGCCTACCAAAACAGGGGTTCAAGTTTCTTTTACACCAAAGTAGCAATTCTTCCTAAGTGGCCTCAAGGAAATGACCGCCATAGCTTGTGGCTTGAGGAAAATTACCGCACCATATGATCATTGTGTAGATGGGGGTTTTGTCTACTTGTCCACATCTTCATATTGACTTGAAGGTTCATGAGGAAGAAGTTATGGATCTGACAAAATAGGGTTTCGGGATAAACTTTGCAGAAAATAATGAAAATGACTATGTGTTGGGAAACTGGCTCAGGTGGCCTTGAGAAAATGCTTGCTGTCATTAATGGTTGAATGATAAAAAAAATATGAAACTACTATGCTCTATCTTATCAAGAAGGATACCTCCCCATAGTGTTAGTTTTCATAGAAGGTGTTTGATGAAAAAAATAAGAGCATGCCAAAATAGGGGTTAAAGAAAATACCTTAATAAAAATAAAAATTTGTGGCCTGAAGAACTCGGATAATGAAAAATATCAGTAGATATGCAAACTATGATATGTGAATTCCCGGCTGCAATATGGATATAATAACTCTTGGCTGAAAACTACTCTGCCAACTTTCGACTAAAAAATGCTCTGCCAACTCTCGGTTGAAAAACACTCTGCAAACTCTCGGCGAAAAAATGCTCTACGAACTCTTGTCTCACACATGCTCTGCCAATTCTCCATGGAAAAACGCTCTGTGAACTCTCAGTTGAAACACGCTTTTCCAACTCTCGGTTGAAACAATAGTTTACAACTTCTCGATTGAGATAGATAAAAATTCTCTCGGTCAAGAGATTATTTATACACCTCTCGGTCGAGAAGTTTTGGAATCCTATTGGAATCACTGGAGTTTAATGGTGGGCCCCTAAAAGATTCTCGAAGAAAAATCTCCGGCAATATATATTTTATTTTTTTGTTCGAGAGTTTAAAATAAATTTTGGCCGATAGATTTGCTTAACTCTGGGTTAGTTTTCGAGCGAAACTAACTCTCGCCCGAGAAAATTTAAATCTCCTGGGTGAGAGATTTTCTTGGCTGAGAGGTTTTTAGTCAACATTTCCATCACCATTTCTGCAGTTTTTAGAAATGTCTAACTTTAGCAAGGTTGAAACACTGCAAAAAATGAGAATTACCTGTCGGAGTTTATACGAGTAGACTCATCATTCAATCTACTTTCTCACCATATATATATTTTTTAATTTCATTTAGGATTTCTATTTTTGACGATTTGTTTTCCAAATTTTATCATTAAAAAAACTATTGACAATAAAAATTCAATATCATCACGAAGACGAAGCCAATTTTTTTTAAAAAGATCACAAAGTTGTTCCTTACAGTGTCCTCTTCAAAATGGTGCTTTTAGTTTTTTTATAAGAGTCACATTTGAAAGAAAATGAGAGGACAAAACCATGTGTCAATAAGGCACCATTTTTGGCACATATATTATTTCGATAAATAATAAAAAATAGCGTATAAGTCTGAAAATCCTAAACATATAGTCCATGCACAACTGCAATGAGTGTAGATTATGATTATACATTTTGTTTCCCTAAAATAAATAACTATATCTAAGAAAAAAGGAGGGCACAAAGGTCACTCATTATTCATACTTAAAATTTTAAAGTATATGTCATTGGTGCCCTCCAAATTTTCCCCACTATATGTCGATAATTTAAAAAAAAAATGAGTACATAGCTATTTCAATTCTCTAAAACATTTTTGTTTAATTCAAGGTGAAATCCCTAAGGGAGATATCAGTTTGAAGGGGTTGAAGTTGAAAAACATACAATTTTGCAATTTGTTTTGTCAAAAAACAAGCAAAAGTGTTTCCCAACTTCATATTTTCACCCATATAATAGTATGTCCATTAGCAAGCAGGAGGCTAACATTGGACGGGGATTGAATATGATAATGTAGGAGATGTTGCATTAAGTGTATTTTTCTCTTATTGTTCAGGGAACATGACCAAGGGTTCTGGAGCAAGTAACTTGGCTACTCTCGAAGTTTCTTGGGAGGAACAACTATTCCATTTATTATTTCTAAGCACTAGTGCCAGGTTCTTCCTCTATGTTTTCATTTAGAGTAGGTTTTTTTATTTTAGATATCTAAGTGCTGATGTATTCATTAAGTAGAAATGTTTTACTTAATATTCTTGCATATTTATCTAACATGTATCGATTAGATTTTGTTATGTGTAGACCCTAAATCTATTGATATTTTTTTTAATGTTTAATTATGATTAGAATGGCTTCTTATATCGGGAATCCATAACCAAATTAGGGATCTCTAAACAAGTTTATATGCTAAAAAAATGAATTATTTCCTCAAATGAGTATATAATGATGAATTATATCTGTTATTTTCCTATGTTGTAGATCTAGTTTAATTTCAATTACATTGGTGGAAGTTAATATGTTTAAAATTCTAAATTACAGTAGTAAGAGTTAACATGTTTAAACTCTAAACGATTACAGTTAGATAGAAATCAAGGAAAAACTAATTAAATAAACTAAGATCAAATAATTAATAAACTACCAAGACATAAATATAAATATTATAATTTATAATCTAGCTAAGTACTAATCCAAGAATCACAATCATCTACATTCGTAGAGTTATTTATATACAGTATAGATTTGATACAAAAAATCACCTACAGGATAATTATAGCTAATATATAATTTATCTAACTAAATCCTTTATGGATATATTGCTAACAGACATAACCAGATTCAAGGAAATCAAGTAAATCTACACTACAAGTGTAAACAAATCGCAGAAGCAAGTATCTCATTTCCAAATATCGGTAGTAATCCCATCTACGATGGCCACCGATCGTTAATGCAATACAATAAGCAAAGCATTTTTAAATACAAACCAAATTGTAGGAATGCATAGTATTTTTTAAACTATGATTTCCATAATTAAAATACTCCACAGAAATCGCAATACCTAATGGGTCATGTAAACATTAGTAAGTTAAATATTATGGTAGTAAGCCCATTTTAAATGGTTTCCATCATTACACAAAATAATAACACAAGACATTTATACAGTAACCAACTGATGCTACATAGACCACATTAAACCCTCATACAAGTTAGTAAAAATAATAATAATATTATTATTTCTACTTTGTACAAAAAAATGATATGTTATTTAAGACAATATTATCAAAACCTAGTCATGGATATAATACCATCGAAGGATGGAACCCCATAAATAAATCCAAAGAATAACCACAGAATATTTCACAACATAGACCCTAAGGGTCATTTCAATTATTTATATAGTAAACACATTGTACACATATAGGGTGTGGTTGTAAGTCCATCTATGTTGGCTTCCACCTTGGTTTAAGAACCATAAATAAAATTCAAATAATAAAGTGAGCGATGTGGTGGTAATACCATCCACGATGGCACCCACAGTACCACACAAGCCCTAAAAATAATCCTAATGCATTTAAACCCTATTTGAAGTTGAGAGGCTGTAAAATCCCTGTGTAAACCAGGTATAAGCCCCATGGGTGTTGAACCAAAAGCACACACAAACACTTATCTTGTGTAGAGTTAGAACATTTCCTTCCTCTTGACTTCTTAATCTCAGGAATTAATGTACCTGAAACAAACCATACTATATATAAGCAAATGATGGATGCATTGTTTTTTTTAATAAAACAGTATGAACAACTAGAGATAGGGTTTTATTTATTTCCTTAGACTTTATAAGACACGGGCCTGGGAGGAGGTGACCTTGACACCTTCCTCTCAAGCATTTCCAACCTAAACAAAGGCTTTAGTGGCAGTTAAAAACAAAATATCAAACCCTCTAAAACAAGTTGAACTTAAAGTTAAACACCTTTACACATACCTAGTACGATTTGTAGAGAGGCCAAAGGTCAACTCCTCCGAGAAGACCCTTATCTCTCCTTTTCCTGCAAAAAAAAAATTTGTAGAGAAAGTTACATATAATACATTAAAGAAAAGGAAACATCAATTTCAAAAAAAAATTGCAGCATTGAAAGCTTATTGAACTAGTGAAGGAATCAATGAAGTGGAAAAGATGGTTGAGCAAAGCAACGAGTTGCAGATGGCCATGAGACAGAACCATAACACCTTGGAAAGAAACCAAGTACACCAACATCAATCACTAGTAGTGGTTACACCAAGAAACCCAACATTTTTCCATTACCAGAGAACAACTCGGCTCTCCTTCTCCTTCATACCAAACAAACAATAATTCAGGGTTCAAACAACAAAGGCCACATTAAGCTTTCACAAAAACCCTAACTACAGAGGCTTGCAAATGGATGTCCATGATGAAATCATGATGCCAGCATGGAGGCGTGGCTGCACTGTTAACTCGCAGTGAGGACACACTTTTCAGGAAAGTCAACTCAAACTGCAAACACTTTAAAACCTCGTCTAGATTAATGATAACGATTCAATCATTGTTGCAAACCATATAAACTATGCCAAGAACCATATTATATAACATACAAACCATTGCATTGTAAACCAACCACATATTATATTATATTAACATTGTAAACCATGGTTTAGACCATTTCAAGGTCATGTTAAAATACTTACACCTTTGTGTTGTTTGGATTAAGTCCTTACAACATTTATACCATGCGCTTAGGCTATGGTAAGGCACATCACCTCTTAAACTTGGGTTAAAACCTTATTACATGGAAGGGTGGGATAGTCTCCCAACCCTTGGGGCTAGTAAATCCTAGTGAACATAATAAAAATAAAATCAAGGAAATTGTAAAACATCACCGTTGAACATGGTTGAATACAACAGACAGACTTCGACATTACCATAGCTAGAGAAACTTGGCATGCAAATCGAAGTGATATAAGAAACTTACAACAATTAATGCATGAGTAAAACTGCTTGTTAATATATGGGGAAAGGGGGGAATAGAAGGGGAAGGGGAAGGGAGTGGGGAGGCGGAGTTGGATAAATAATTGCAAACTTTTGTTTCTGTTTTAATAAATTTTAAATTTTTTTGAAAAATGGGTTTGTTTTTTAATTTTTTTTAAATAGTTACGAAAATGGTTTTTAAACTTATTATTATTAAAAATTTTAAAATGGGTTTTAAAAATATTTTTTAAGTTGTCTTAAAATTTTTTCTTTCTTAGAAATGTTTTTATGAATTTCCAAATTTTAAATTTTTAAATTTTGTTTTTATTTTTTATTTTTTGAAATTTTTGTTTTGAATTTTTTTTGTTAAATTTTATTAAAAGAAAAAAAAACTTAGATATACATATATATACATATACATATACATATATAAAGAGCATGAGTGGGCCTAATGGTTAAGATCACGTGTTTGTTCTTAGGATGTCAAAGGTTCAAATCCAGAGGGGGGTAGTGTATGTACACCTCTGTAGACTTTGGCAGTTAAATCATTGCGCAGAGGGGCGTCCCTTGTCCCACAAACAAGGGGTTCTCAAAGACCAAATTGGTATCCCGCTTGGTGGTGACCTTAAAAATATATTATTATTATTATTATTATTATATATTAACCTTTCGGGAAAAAAATAATGTGTTCTCACCAACCAATGGCCCTATTAGGATGAAAATGTCAAAATTGACAATTTTTTTATATCATATTTTTGTAACGTTTTGAGTTTATCAGTTTATTTTGAGAATAAATATTAAATTTTGAAGATTTTATTTACAAATACATGGTATAATTTTTGTTGAGTTTATGTAAATCATCAAGTTATGGAAAATAATGTTAAATAGTATTATTTCTATACATAAAATATCTAAATATACGTTAAAAATGGTTTGAAATGCTTCTTATATTCTCCTTTTTTTTCACAAATTTGCCCAAAACTTGTCTTATTTAAATCAAAATTTTAAAGAAAATACTTCCGAAATGTATATATTTTGCATTCTAACCATCTTCTAAATGTTAAAAAAATTCAAAAATCTATATATTTTTTCATTATAACTAGCTACTAAATGTGTATTTTTAAATAAAATTTGGAAAAACAACTTGGTAAACAAAAATTATAGTTTTTTAATGACCAACAAGTTACAAAATTGAAAAAAAATGGCTCAAAATGAAAATTTTTGCTAGCACTATACACACTTTTTGAAATAGAGCTAAAAATAACTACTAAATTTAACCCTCGAAAAAAGGAGAACAATGTAGGATTCTCATCAAGTTCTATAACTTGTTTATAGCCACTTTCTACATTTGGTAAGATGGTCCAAGTTCTCTCACCACAACCAAATTGTTCAAAAGTAATAATTTTCCTAATTCCCTCCTCTTTCCATGATTATCATCACTAAGATTTTTGTGGTTTCATCATATTATGGACTCCACTTAGAATTAAATTTTCAGTTTAAGCTAAAGTCTATACGATTTGCACCCTTTTTAGTAAATTAAATTTAGTAGAAATTGATGAAATGACAGTATTTAGTTGTCAGAAATGCATAATTAAGGTGTACAGGTAATAGAGGGTGTTGAATCTGTTTCTACATTCTATATTGAAATTCCAATAATAAAAATTGCAATTTCAACAACAAATTATGTGGCAGTATTGTAGAAGGTATAACCGATCACTAATTATGTTTGATAGTTGTTTTCATTTAAGATTTAGGATGGAATACGACCTTTTCTTTTTCATCTATGGATGATGTTGAGACAAGTGTACTTTGGAGTTTGATTCTATGGTAGTTGTTCAAAATTTGAAATAAACAACTATAATATATATATAAACTAGTCATTGATGAATGGAT
>LPNX011077591.1:47141-74356 GCA_001517045.1 Pseudotsuga menziesii | reverse complement strand
ATATCTATATATATATATATATATATAGTTGATAAATGGATAATAGTTGATAAATAGGTGATAGGAAGAATTTTAATGATAACATGTAGCTAGTCATGGATAACTCAAAACCCATTTAACTAGAAGAATATTTGAAATAAAATAAATAAAAATAAAATCCAAATTGTGTTAGATTCCATCATTATATCTCAACCATTTGATACCTATGGGTGTGATACAGCCACAAACTATATAATTGTGTGAGTAATAACTCCACGATAATTACTAAAAGTAACTAAGTTCAAAAGTTACCGTTATAGTTGATAAGTCATAATAGTGTGACAAATTCTATGCATGAAATCCTGCAGCTGTTTAATACAAAAGAACTTATCTACCATCAAAATTATGCTTTAGCAGGTTGCATCAACTTGCATGCTTACCATAGAAATTGGCATATGAGTTCAATTGGCTCTGGTTTTTAAGGAATAATGCAATCGATAACTATTTCCAAGATCCATGCAATTATAAACATGTTTTTTTTCACGTTAGAATTTTGTTGGACGTATCTATAAAGCTTCATCTGTGTTATTTGTTTTGAATGTTCATTTGTTTTAATCAAAGTATTTTCTTGTTTCAGAGCCTATGACACTAAGGTATGCTCAGCTTATATTCATGATACATCTCATATCAGATAGTAACTTGCTAGGGGCATGGCCAACCCGAGCACAATCTCCAGTAGACTATTCCTAAACCAACCATGCATATTTTAACTTAAAACATTTACTTCATACACTCGTTTACTTAGCACATTTTCTATATTAGCTTCGTTTACACAGTTGCATCAAGTAAATAAGCAGTGCATACATTCATCCATAGAAATATAAGTAAATACGAGACAAGTATGGGTGGGGAACCCAACTAGAAGACCCTGTAAAACTCTTTATTAATAGTTACTGTATTACAACAATGGAGCTTCCAAATCATGAAGATTCTTGGTGTGCAACCATCTAGGGAACACACTGCAATATAGTTACAAATAAAATGAGTTGACCCTGCCTAGGGCATCCAACTCTGCGACTATTGACTGTTGCTACCCTGATCAATTATTGCTATCAAAAGTGAACTGTGTTGCTGACTCGTTTAGAATGTTGAATTTCCAAGTCATGACTCCCATAAACCTACTATGTTGTTTATCCAATTGTTTTAGAGAACTTTGCTAGTGACCTGCGATACTTAGAGAGCCTCCACAGTGCACACCCACATTGGCATCTTGTTCTCTTTACAAAACTTGGATGTATTTCCTCAATGTTTTCCTCTTTCCTTTATATGTGTCACATGAGTTAGACCGACCCCTAAAAGGTGGGAGCACACCTTCACTTATATCACATGCTAACTCAAGGTCGGTGCACTCTCTCCACCTGTGGTCCACTTCCCCTCATGCGCATGTGTTTCATCTTGTTGATTGTCCATGTGGTGTCGTTGGTTGGGGAGTTGAGCGCTACCTCTATGGGTGTCCTCCTCGACATACATTTGAATTACCTCTAAGTGTGGTGTCTATCTCTCCTTATACAGGGCACTCGATCCAATAGTCCTCTGGCTAACTAGACTCTTCTACAACTGTCTCCCCTGTGCGACTAGTGCGGTTGTTGGGAGAACTTCCTAAGGAATGCATCATTATTTGATGTCATTCATCGAGGATCCTACAAGGTGCGTATCTCCCATAAGAGCTCAATATTTGTCATGCTGCCAACTGAAAACATGGTGAAGTGTTGCACCCTTCGGATTTACCTGCTCCAAATGATTGTGTGTGAGATTTTTTTTAGGAGCGCACCTATACTCCATCCACATGCCACATAATCAAGGTTTTAATTGCCAAGTCTTTTTGACCAAACCCTTTTTCCCACATAGGTGCCCAAGCCATATTATTATGCGGGGGTGAGGTGCATGGCTGTAACCACCTCCCCAAATTAATATTGTTTCCATCCTCGACAATGTACCAAGTAACATTCTTTCCTTAGGAACATGTTGCAACCACTACTCATGACCATTGTTTCTGAACAATCCATAACTCACTATCCCAGTAGAGAGTCTCTAAGAGTCCCTCATGGTCCAAGTGTTGTGACATCCACCTAGTACTACATATGTACTTTGTCAATCCATCAAAACCTCCATTCAATGCTAGCACATAAAGTTAGACTAGTTGGGTAGCTAATCCAACCATCCTCCCAACTTGAAGGAGAAAACCTTTTTATGTATGAATTGTGTTTCCTTCTGTGTTTCGGTGTACCCCACAACCTTTCGAACCTTACAACACCCTTTTCTGTCATTTTTGAACTGTCTATTTACTTAGATAATTTGTTGAAGTGCCCCTGGATGTGTGCTTCCACACTGTTTGGCTGAATTTTTTCCAAGGAAGCCTTTCGTGAGGTTCCTTTCGTCTCACTTCCTTCGTCATGGGAAGCAAGCCAAAATGTTCATCCCTTCATCCTAGATAAAAAACAAAGTGAAATTGTCATCCGACACTTTTCACTTTTCCAATGGTAGGCCTCATTGCCTTCTTGAATTCTTGTTGTGTTTCCAATGAAGCTTGTTCATCCAACTCCCCATAAAAGAGTGGTTGAGTCTTGTCATCATCCTTTTATTGGTCAGGAAAGCTCTCTACTCCAACTTCCATTTCCTACTACATCTCATTTCCTTAAGGACTCGTTTCAAGTTTTCATAGAGTCACCACTAACTCCATGCCTTCAAAACTTATAGACTTCAGTTGTTATCCAAACTTCACGTTGGTGTGTGGGATAAGTATCAAAACTCCCTTGATCGCATGCTTGACATAATATTTAGTTGTTTGTACCAAATTTGCTTCCTTCCCTTTGACATCCTCGACCACTTTGACTTGACTTACTTCCAAACAAAACTTTTGTTGAGCATCCAATTCATTGTTTTACTCCACTCCAAGACTTAGTATCCTTTGGTTGTTTTGGTAATAAAATGAGTAATCTTATGGAGTGTACATTCCTCGATGTCCAAGTCCTTGGTTGTCTTCACAACTAAAATACCTAAAACATTTATTCTTTCCAACTTCTAAGCTATCTACCCCAATTGCTCTTCCAAAACCTCCATTGCAACCATGCTCAACGCCCTTCCAAACGCGTTGCAAAGTGCCCCTGCAACTACTTGGTTTTCCAATCTATGGGTGGAGACTACGTATTACTTCACAACACCCTTCAACCCATATTTAACATTCTCTTGGAATGATTTATGCAATAGGTCATCCATCTCTTGCAAACACTTAGATTTTTCTGCCAATGCCTCTGAAACACTAGTTACAACCATCTTCGCTTGTCCTTGGATCTGTTCAATGTACTTCCACGTGCTTCTGTAAGCTTTAATGTGCTTCTCCAATAAACCTTTAGTATTTCTATGCTACCATCTCTATCTATTGAACGTTCTCTTTCTAGCACCCTTTGTTAGTTTTCCAAGCAACCGGTGGTTGTCCTGTTTGCACTGTTTGGCTCTTTTTGACTTTGCTACTACTAAGTCAATGTGATGCTTCTATCGATACCACTCTTGAGACTCCTTTCTCTTTGGCTACAAATTCCCTCTTAGAAACCATCATTTTCTCAGAAAAATTTCTTCTGCGTGCTTCTCTAAGCCTACCGATCCTTCTTGCCCCACATTTTTCCTTTGTTTGCTTCTGGTCTCCTTCGCAACACCCAATTGAGTGGTTTTCCAAGCCAACTCATGGATGATCTTTTTGGTTTAACTATGGTTCCATCGAATTACTTGCTACACAAATAAGAGGTGATTCCCCCACCTAAGGAAATGTTGTTTGAATCATGCCTCTCTAAATGCACCTCTGTGGAACACTTCCCTCGAGCGCATCTTTCATTAGTTATTGAACTTCTCCAATCCTAGATGCATCTATGTCAAGCAATTCTGACTAACTGCTCCTTGAGTGTTCTGTCATGAACACTCTTCTATTGAACATGTTGTTGTTGCGGGTCACTCAGCTTAAGCACACCCCAAGAACATTGCTTCATTCGTTCTATGGAGTCCGTTCTTCATGATGTGTGCCTCAAGAGCACCTCCAAGGGTGCTCTTTCTTATATAAATTCTTATTCCACTGAAGCACACCATCAATCATTTGTGGAAGTGCTCCATCTTGGACGCACCTCCATGGACACTTCTTCCTAATCATACCTCAAGTGCACTTACACGGGTGCTCCTTTGTTGTTACTGCGGACATCAACAGTTGAGTGTATTGCTTCCTTAGCGCACCCAGGTGTGTCATCCGTAGGGATATCTACCGGAGCGCACTTGAGTGCAACTTGTCGGGTGCTCATGAATTTATGACATGAACTACTACTCGAGCGCAATTTTGTGGGAACTCTTCTACAAATTCCCCTCCATGGACACTCATTCCCTTGCGTGTTGTCATGGTATGTTGGAGTGCATTCTCATGAGACGCTGTGAGGGAGCGCTCTTCGTGAGCCTCCTGAGCGCTTTTGTTTGGGATCTCTGCGGAGCGCTTCCTACGAGCATACACTGTCATGGATCGCTCTTCCTGAGCACACCCTAGAGATGTCGCCTTTTGGTCCCACCAGAGCGTATCATTGTCAGATTCTCTATCATGGAGCACTCTTTGTGAGCATCTCTTGAGTGCTTTCCTTTGGTGCTCTATGAATCGCTTCTCCAACGAAGCGTACCTTTGTGTTGAAACTCAACATCTTCGACTTCGATGGAGGTGCCCCATCAAAAAACCACGAAGATATTTCACTAAGATCCTTTTGGACACAATGGCCACACTGAGAGGGGGGGTGAACCAATGTTTGAGAAATTTATAAATTTTTTACCTTCTTTTATTCAACCAAATTATATCAATCACTATATAATCAAATGCATCAGTTAAATCAACCAAGATTCATAAGAAAATTCATCACATCAAAGAGACACAAGAATATTTGTAGTTTGATATTTATTTATTATACATGGACGACAACAATATTCTCGATTACAATCCGCACCAACTGATAACAATAACACCATCTCTGTAATAGGACAAAACCTAGTTTTCTTAGCTCCAACTAACACGGGTTTGAGGAGTCTAATCCTCAAGTGAAATATTCTTCTTGAAAGCAATCATATGGATCTACTGCACAACCAACCTCTTCTTTGCAAATCAATCTCTTCTCATCACTCTATTGGTCAACACTACTCATCAATATCTAGTCAATATGCTCATCAATCTCTTGTCAATCTGCTCATCACTACTACTCATGATTGTTGCTCAAGTATATCTACACATCAACTTTGCTCATCATTGCTGGTCATTATTTTTTGCTCATTAATACTGTTGGTCAGGATGGAAAACCGGCTAATGTACACATCATTGTACACTTCATCTTACACAATTACCCAACAAGGAATTCTACTATGCTTTCACTAAACATAAAGCATGCATCGTCATGCATCATCATCATAGGTATGCATCATCGTCATTGGGTATGCATCATCGTCATATGGTATGCATCCTGATAATCAAATATGCATCATCATCATCTTAGTGTGCATCATTTATGCATCATCATCATTGTAATGTCCCCGACCCTGCGACCTACGAAGAGGACACTACCATACCATTAACTATCTGGGAAGCTAGCCCCATCAACATGTACATACATAAAAACTGAAATGATTTGAAGTAAAACATGAAGAGATGCATGATTAATCAGCATATCATGGAATCAAAACATACATTTAGGCATTCAACATGTTCATCATAATTCATTAAACATCAAATATGATTACAGAGATTGAACACAAGAATACTTATCTTATGAAGAACCTGTCCTGCAACCAGCTACGTCGCTGCAACATTCCACCAAACCATAGGCCCGTGTTCTCCTTAGTCTCTCAGAAACACTGCCACCCCCAAGATGGGCATGATTCCCCAAATAATAAGGAACTAAGCAGGCTCACACATAGCCAAAGGTACACAAATCAGCCAAGCCAACATAGTTGGGTTTATCAGGCCATCAGGGAGCTGGGAAAAGTTGAATGCTAAGCTGATGGGCTCTTTGAAGAGCTAAGGGCACCTACACTAGAACTAGCCTGACTTCTAGGACACCCACACACACCTAACACAAGGAATCAGTCCCTTCTCTGGTACATAGTCCCTCAGGCCCTAACTTCCCTTCCAGTGCTATTCAAGGGTTGTGGAGAAGAAAACCAACCCTCTAGCTCTGTCTATGTGGCTCCCAAACACACCAGGTTTATTAAGCATACCAATCCTTCATTTCCATTCCAACACAGTCCAAATACCAACCACTACATACACATAGCAAAACAAGCAATTCACAGCTCTTGGGAAGAAAATCAACACCACCAAACAACCAAGGTGACAATTTGGGTAATATGCAACTCTGATTGGGAAATTTGATTCTTGAGTCGTTCTTGTCCCTATCGTTGTCAATAATACTTAATAAGAACCCACAACAACCCAAAAACATAAACGAACCCACAAAAAAAACCAAAATCATGGGGAAACCAACAACCCCGATCTCACCATTGAGGCAATAGGAAATACATAGCCCGAAATTGGAAGAGGAGATCAGACTCTCAGTATGGACAGGGGAACATATGCACAGAACCATAAATCTGATAAGGAAAATGCACACAAAAGGCCCAGAATTGAAAAACGAAGACTGCACCAATCGCTACATGCATGCGTGAAAATTGAGTGACTGCGTGAGAGAAAATCCCAAATCTATGTGTGAGGAGAAAAATGACTGTCTATGCATGAGGTTTGCAAAGAATGCAAGAATGGGGTCATCCCCTCTCTTCTTTCCCATGTGAGGGTGAATGAGTCTGCTGGTGGAGTGTGTGCGTGGGAAAGGACTGACAGTCCTGCCACACACCACTTCCCAGCAATAATTGCAAAACTAACATCAGGAGTTTTAATGTGGTAGTTGAATGATTGAGACAAGGGAAAGTGAGTAAGTGAAAAGGGTGGGTGACAACTAAATGGGTTTAATAGCTGACACTTGGATTTTCCACATTGGCCCAAAGTTTAATAATTCCCCCTCCTTATCCTTAGTAAAAATCATGCCCTTTTAATTATGGTTGCATTGACATGGTTGGGGTTTATTTTAATTAAAATGCATATTTACATGATGCCAAAATTATAATGTGCCGGGTATCACGATATACCATCGGCAACGATTTCAATCATTGAAACATAAAACAACCAAATCAATGGTGGGGATTTTTCCTTTAGCTCCACACCACAATTAGTTACAATATATACATCATATACATTTTTAACGCAAATAGGGTAAAAACCGGGGTGTTACAATCATCAAGTATACATCATAGTGCATAGGAGATCATCATCACACTATGGTATGCATGTACATCATATTGTATAGGAATGCATTAACATCATAGGGTGTACATCATTATCACATGCATTATCATCATAAAGTGCATCATTTCATAGCATAAAGGTAGGAAACATCATCATCATACCCTCCATAATCACTCCAAATATATATACCAACATAGAGGCTCACATACTAAGATCAATGATGAACTCTATCCATGAGAGACATGTGCCATCACAAGAGAAACCCAAAAGAATGAACCATAACTTTTAGAAGATAACAAGATGAAAAATAGTATAAAATCCAAAATAATCTCTATATAATGTCACTATATATGCCTCATAACAAGATTTCCAACAAGCCAAGAATTTTGTAATTTTTATTATGTATGAGAAAGTTATTACAATTTTAGTGAAGATGCCCCAAAACTTCTCCTCCACAAAGTTTCACAAATTTCTCCAAGAGTTGTGAAAATACCGAGGGAATTGATGATGAACAAATGAAATGTTTGATATTCTATTTATATAGGATGTAGAGGAAATTTAGTACCTCAAACTGGGCCGACATGCAATTCAAAATTACAAATAATTATATTCTCTTTTGTTTGGTCGACTGACCCAAAAAGGTAGGGTGCACCAACTTCAAAAATTCATATCTCTTCGACTGTAAGGAGTTAGAATATGCTCCACATATCAATGAAAATTGTTTGATGACCAATATATCCCTATGATGGGTTTATTTGCATATTCTTGGTCTAATACCGTCAAATTCTTCAATATGTTCAGGACGTCGAAGACCCCACACATGGTGTGAAATACCATACCATCACCATACCACCAACTACAAGAGTTTCAAAGTATTCTTCAAAATATCAAGTCACTTCCATGGGCTCTACCTCCATCTACATCCTAATTGCCATATAATCTCAAATAGGACAATACATCACCATCAACAAGTTGCAAAGTGTGTGTGTTCAAGAACCAAGGCACCACATGCAAGGTTTTCAAGGACTTTTTCAAAGATATCATACAATATTAAAACAAGATACTTTCCATGGACTTCAATCCCATAACATTAGACTCTATCGCCAGGTGATGAGGGCATCATGACCAAAGATTCCATCATATAAAAGGATCCAACAATCATGGGCTTACAAACCACCATATGTATGGATTTCGAGACCCAAATAATTTCCAAATGCACTATCAATGATCATATAGTGTCCAAGGGTTTTCATGCCACCATTTATGTGGGTGTCAAACCTTTTCATGCATAATGGCCATCCCCAAGGGTTCCATGACCCCAACAAGGGATACATGGACATGAATATCTTCATTAAGGGTTCCATGTCTTCATTAAGTCATTAGTGACCACATCATCACCTTTATGGACCATTAAGCCATCAATTGTGGGTCCAAGGGATTATTCAGGGCTTCATCATCAAGCAAGGGGATTCATAGGCTTCTTCAACCACCTCAATCAAACTAGGATACCTCCAAGGGTCAAGATCCATCATGGAATTTCCCGTGGGGTTGCTAGAACTTCTCCTAGGGTACCATGACACCATCAGAGAATGAATGAACACAAAGTGGGTCATGAATGCTTCTCCAACCCATCTAGGCTTTCACCATCATCCATAAATTATTCAACACCATCTCCAGGTTCTTCATCACCATTAGCAGGGCCTTAAGCATCTTCCGCAAGGTGGTGGCTATAATATCTATCTTTGTGGGTATAGGGACCTTGTCAGTTGGGTACAAGGTGCTTCAAGGAACAAACCCACTCTGTAAGGGGTCTAAGGAATTGCAAGTGAGACTTGGTGGCATCAATGACAATATTTGGGGCCATTGCAACTCTATGTTGGCATCAATGACAATTTCATAAACATTCTCCCCTTTTATTTTCATCTCTCCCTTTGTATTCCTCTATCCCTTTGTCTTCATCTCTCCCCCTTCGGTATCAATGGAAAAGGGTGTCCACATAGGTCCATATGAAATTAATGATCATTTCTCCCCCTGTTAATATGCACGATCCTAGGACCTATTTGTATGCCTAGAGTAACCATCATTTCTCCTTTGATTTCATCCTCCAGCTTTATGGACTCAAGGTGTGCTAAGGTAGTTGAGAGACCTTAGGCTTGGCTTGCCATATGGAAGCCATCCTCCCTTCTTTGATCAACCTCTCCTATATGTAGATGCTCAGTCTTCTTCATCCATACTTTCTTCTTGGCATCTATCCTTTCATCGTTTGTTCCTTCATATGTACTGGGGCTTCACTTGTTGACCAATATCCTATCACGTTAGTTCATATTGTGGGTTTTAAAATTATTAAAAATTGAACCAATATATTGCAGGTATTGGGGGGGATGAGGGGTTTAAGGTAGGGGTGGGTAGGGTGTTTTATAAGGATTGAGGTATAAAAAGGGGTGGGGAGCAGGTTCTAAGTATTGGGAGGGGGTTTCAACAAAAATATTTTGGGTCAATATCTCTTGAAATTAAGGGTATTATTTAATATCCCATGATCGCACATGCTATGTGAGATGTTCACTAAGTGAAGTCCCCGTGATGTACTGGCTTTCCTTGATGAGATGTATAGGAAAATTCCCAAGGGTTGTTTCCATGTACTCAAACAATATTGAGCTTTTTTACCAAGGCCACTACAACTATAACACCTGATCATATTACA
Organism: Pseudotsuga menziesii; assembly: GCA_001517045.1. Classification (NCBI taxonomy): domain Eukaryota; kingdom Viridiplantae; phylum Streptophyta; class Pinopsida; order Pinales; family Pinaceae; genus Pseudotsuga; species Pseudotsuga menziesii. The sequence continues at coordinate 64,310 of LPNX011077591.1, read as the reverse complement.
ATATGCAGCAATGTGACTAACATGGTTTCATGTCTAGCACATGGTTGAGTTGTTGGAAATTTCAACACTACTTTGATCAACTTCATGTCTCCATGCCTCAGAGTGTCCATGAACATAGGCCTTTGTCTTATGATCTTCAAATATTCATGCATTGGTCTTCCAAGGCTCACTCATTCTTCTTGCTGATATGTAGGAAGGACTCTTCATCGGTTGACTTCTTTGACTTGCACATTCTTTGGATTTATGACCAAACCCACTACATGTGTAGCATCTCAATGTGTGATAGGTGGAAACAATATGTCCAACTTGGTTACATGTCCAACATCTAACTGACTCATTGGGGCTTCCATCCCTTCTTCTTCCATAAAATATATAATCCATAGCCCTATGACCAAAGTTAGAACAAAAATAACAAAAATCATTGAAACCAATTTCATACATGGGAATTTGGTTCCATCTTGGAGTTGTTTATTTTTTGAGCTTTCATTGAGGAATAGACATAACTCCTTGTTTTCATGTACATGTGCATGAGGAGCAGCTTTGGACGTTAATGGACTTTCTTCTGGAGTTGTAGGATGCCAAGTGCCATATTCATATTTTTGTTTCTCCTTCCTATAACCAAGACCAGTATTGTCACATGGACACCTTTGGAAATCCAATATCTTATCTAGGAGAACGAAACTATCCTTGAACTTGAAAAAATATTCATCCTTCTCACCTTTCTTCCTGAGAACAACTACCCCCATTTCCATGTTCCAGATTCTCTCCTCCTTTTCTTCCAGCTGAATCTTCATGATTTCTTTTGTTGTCTTCAGCTTCGTCTCATTGAGTCTTCATATCATAATTGACTTCTCTAGTTTCTTCAAGCTCTTCAACAGGCTCTTATGGTTCTTCCTTTTTACTGATCAATTTAGTATTTAGTTGTTCAAATTCAGCATCCTTGTCTTTCATTTGAACTTGCAACTCTTTGTCCTTGTTTTTGAGATTCACAAGCAACACTTTCATTGTCATGGTATTCTCTTTATATCCATTCAAGGAGTCCAATATTTTCTTTTTGAAATTCATGAAGTCATTATGGTTTAAATTTACTGTGTTTAGAAACCAATTGACTCTGGTATCAATATTCAATAGCGTGAGATGTATCTCATGTGCATCCTTTGATATCCCTTCATCATCTTCTGCAAGAACCTTATCAATTTCATCATACAAGCTATTATTACAATCACAAGAGTTCATACCTTTACTGGAGTCCTATTCTTCTTGATCGATCTCTTCTGGGATCTTTTCTTCTGACTTCTTATCTGTATTTTTGGGTTGTGGTCTTTCCTTCTGATACTCACTTTCCAACTTGAACCATAAGTCTTTGGCTGAAGTGTACTCCCTACACTTTCTTTCACTGAAATGGTAAGTCCATCCATTTGAAACTTTAAATCTGTAGTATTGTCCTTCTTTCTTTCCTTCTGTGAAGCTGATTTTCCCTTCTTGTTTGATGGAGTAGTTGGATTGATCACAATCTACCAAACACCAAATTTCTCTAGATAAGCCTTCATTTTTTTCGTCCAACTGAAATAATTTGTCATATCAAGTACTCACACATCATTTCTAGATGACTCTTCTTTTACTTCCATGGTGTCTCCATGGATCTCCTTCAAGATTGCAAATCTTGTGACGAAGGTCAGCTCTGATATTGATTGTTGGACACAATGGCCACACTTAGAGGGGGGGATCAATGTGTGAGCAATTTATAAAATTTTTACCTTCTTTTAGTCAACCAGAGTATATTAATCATTATATAATCGAATGCATAAGTTAAATCAACCAAGAGTCATAAGAACATTCATCACATCAAAGAGACACATGAATAATTGTAATTTGATCTTTATTTATTGTATATGTAAGACAACAATCTTCTCGATTACAATAAACACCAACTGATAAAAAGAGAACCAACTCTGTAACAGGACCCAACCTAGTATTATTAGCTCCCACTAAGAAGGTTTTGAGGATTCCAATCCTAAAGTGAAAGATTCTTCTTGAAAGCAATCATATGGATCTACTGCAGAACCAACCTCTACCCTGCACATCAATATCTGCTCATCACTCCACTAGTCAACACTGCTCATCAATCTCTAGTCAATCTGTTCATTAATCTCTGATTAATCTGCTCATCACTGCTGCTCAAGTATTTATGCACACCAACTTTGATCATCACTACTGGTCATTATTTTATGCTCATTGATATTGTTGGTAAAGCTATACAATCTGTTCATGTACACGTGATTGTACACCTCATCATACACAATTACTAAACAAGTAATTATGCTCTTCTTTCACTGACCATAAGGCATGCATCATCATGCATCATCATCATAGGTATGCACACATCATCATAATATATGCATCCTCATCATCAAATATACATCATCCATCTCAGTGTGCATTGTTTATGCATCATCATCATCAAGTATGCATCATAGTGCATAGGAGATCATCATCACACTATGCATGTACATCATATTGTATATGAGTGCATCAATATGATAGAGTGCGCATCATTATCACATGAATTATAATCATAAAGTGTATCATTTAATAGCATAAAGGTATGCCACATCATCATCATACTCTCCATAATGACTCTAAATATATATACCAATATAGAGGCCCACATACTAAGATCAATGATGAACTTTATCCATGAGAGACATGTGCCATCACAAGAGAAATCCAAAAGCATCAACCATACATTTTCAAAGGTCAAATAATTAAGAAATAGTATAAAAACCAAAATAATCTCTATATCATGTCACTGCATATCCCTCGTAACAATATTTCCAATGAGCCAAGAATTTTGTAATTTTGATTCCGTATGAGAAATTTATGTCAATTTTAGTGAAGATGCCCATAAATTTCTCCTTCACAAAGTTTCAAAATTTTCTCCAAGAGATGCAAAAATACTGAGAGAATTGACAATGAAAAAAGGAAATGTTTAATGTTCTATTTATATAGGTTTTGGAGGAAATCTAGTATCTCAAACTGGGTTGACATGCAATTCAAAATTACAAATAATTAAATTCTCTTTTGTTTGGTCGGTTGACCCAAAAAGGTGGGGTGCACCAACTTCAAAAATTCATATACCTTCAACCGTAAGGAGTTATAAGATGTTCCACATATCAATGGATATGGCTTGACGAGGAATCTCTCCATGTGATGGATTTATTTGCATATTCTTGGTATAATACCCTTAAATTATTCAATATGGTCAGGATGTCAAAGACCTCACACATGAGGGTGCCAATTATCATAGCACCAACTATACGAGTTTCAAAGTCTTCTTCAACATATCAAGGAAATTCCATGGGATCTACCTCCATATACATCCCAATAGCCATATAACCACAAAGAGGACCATACATCACCATCAACAAGCTACCAAGTGTGTGGGTTCAATACCCAAAGCACCACATGCAATGGTTTCAAGGACTTTTTCAAAGATATCATATAATATTTAAACAAGATACTTTCCATGTATTTCAATCTCGTCACATAGGATTCCATTGCCAAGTGATGAGGGCATCATGACCAAATATTTCATCATATCAAAGGCTCCAACAATCATGGGCTTACAAACCACCATATGTGTGGATTCCAAGACCTAAATCATTTCCAAATGCACCATCAATGATCATAAAGTGTCCAAGGGTTTTCATGCCACCATTTATAAGGGTTCCAAACCTTCTCATGCATAATGACCATCTCCAAGGGTTTCGTGACCCCAACAAGGGCTACACGGGCATCAAGATCTTCATCATGTCTTCCAAGTCTTCATCAAGTCATTAATGGCCACATCATCACCTTTAAGGACCATTAAGCCATCAAATGTATCTCCAAGGGATTATTTAGGGCTTATTCATCAAGAAAGGGGATTTGTAGGCTTCTTCAACCACCTCAACCACACCATGAGACCTCCAAAGGTCAATATCCATCATGACATCACATGTGGGGTTTCTCCTGGGGTACCATGACACCATCAGAGCATGAGTGACCACACAATTGCTCATTAATGCTTCTCTAACCCATTTAGGGCTTCACCATGATCCATAAAGGCTTGAACACCATCTCTAGGGTCTTCAACACAATCATCAAAGCCTTCAGAATCTTCAGTAAGGTGGTGGATACAAGTTTCAGCCTTGTTATGTTTTCATATGCTAGACTAGATTCAATAGTATTCAATTCAAAATCATAGCAAGAGAATATCAAGAATCACTAGTAGAAGCACAATCACAATATAGACACAACATTTATCTTGGGAAACCCTTAAGGGGAAGAAAACCCAACAAAAAATTCCTCTGTATAAGATGTATAAAATACAATCCCAAAAACAGGTGTTCTCCTCCTTGTGTTCTATCTCTCTCTCTCTCCTATGTGCTACACAAGTGAGAGCGTTTGTGTTCAAATGAGAACGACATCTCCTCTATTTACACACAATTAGTTAACTGACTTTTGCACTAGACAAGTTAGCCCTAATAAATTGTCTAGGTTGACTTCACCTAGGAAGACTCAAAACATTATATTATAATATTTATTAGGGTACTAAAGACCCAACATAAGAGGAGGCTTTACCTCATGACTCTATGATGACCAAATAAAATAGTAACACCCCGCCAGAGGAATAATAACATCTCTCTTGGGTTACATCAGTAAAATACATTTAGAATATCCTTTGAAGTTACAATATTTCAACACTCACCCTTAATGAGAAGGTTGTTACAATGACAACATCATCACAGACTATAGGAGAATAGAGATACAATTACAAGCCATCAATATAATACATCTATAGGTCACATAAAGTTTTTCACAATCAGTAACTAGAACATTTACTCTTTATCTTCTACATCACATGATACTTGATCCTTTCTTTGCAGCAACGCATCGATATTTCAATCGTTCATAGCAGCAATTCGATCTTCTAGATACTTTGCAGTACTTTGATCCTTTGTAGCAACACTTCAAACTTCTCAATCCTTTGCAACAACACTTTTATCTTTTCAATCCTTTGCAGCAGCACTTCGATCTTCTCGATCCTTTGTAGCAACACTTTGATTTTCTGCAATAGCCTTCTGATCTTCTTGATCCCTTGTAGCAGAAATTCGATCCTTTCAATCCTTTTGTAATAGAACTTCAATTCTTTCGATCCTTTTTTAGCCGCACTTCGATCTACTTGACCCTTCATTGTTGTACTTTGATCTACTTGATCCTTTTCTGCCATGCTACCTGCAGTAAACATGATCTATTTGTAGTATGATCGATCTCGATCACTTTAGGACATAATTCCAAGGATGATGCAATCCTCCATCAACATGATCTATGAAATCCATCAGGTGAATCTTCTACAACTAAATGTAGATATCAACCGCACCCAATGCTGACCATATCATCTATGAGGAATCATCGTATACCATCCATACCACACAGGTTAGGACCACTCCCAAGTGAGTGTTATACTACGGTATCTACACTTGCATGCATGAATACTCTTCCAAGTAAGAGTATTGTCTACAGAGCAGATATCGACAACATAAACTATGTCCGCCCATCATAGAATATCCATACCACATAGGTTAGGACCACTCCCAAGTGAGTGGTATACTAAGTCTCCCATGAGGACTGATCATAGAGCATCCATACCACACATGTTAGGACCAATCCCAAGCAAGTGTTGTTCTATGGAATCTACATATTAATGTAGGAATACTCTCCATAGAAGAGTATAGTTTGCAAGGCAGATATCGAATGCATACACAATGTTAGTCCCGACGTCCACACAGAGTCATCATAAAGCATCCATACCACTGAGGTTAGGACCACTCCCAAGCGAGTGTTTAATCTATAGTATTTACAATTGAATGTGAGTATTATCCATGTGAGAGTAACATCTTGCAGGGTCATCGTTTAACTAGTAAGGATCACTCTCATGCACATAGTGGTATACCTTCTATCCTCAAGAGAGGATACTATTGTCCACAAATAAATATCAGACCATCATCAATGTCATCCATCATCGATGTCAGTCTCATTATTACTCCCTCTTTCCTGGGAAGTTTCATATTATCAACTTGCTCCCCCTTTGTTCGAGGAGGGTTCATGTCTTTGACTTGATCTTCCTTTTTGAAGAGGGTCCATCTATTGCAGTCCCATCACTCTTCCTCCTTGTGAGGAAAGTCATTTCGAACAACACCAATCTTGTTGCAGAAATATTCAAACTTCATTTGAGATAGAGGCTTGGTTAGTATATCAATAAATTACTCATCGATACCCACATACTGGAGTTTGATGGCTCCCTTTTGTACCATATCCCTTATATAGAAATATCAGATTTCTATATGCTTTGATTTATCATGGAACACCGGATTTTCTATCATCTTTATACATCTCTGATTGTCATAGAAAATTGTTGTTGTGTCCACCTCCATGTCAAATATTCCTGACATCAGCTTCCAAACCCATATTGCTTCACAACAAGCAGAGCAAGATGCGATGTACTCTGGTTCAGCTGTGCTGAGATCAACATTGGAATGTTTCTTACTAAACCACGAGATCATGACGGATCCCAGACAATAACATCCACTTGAGGTTCTCTTTTTGTCGGTAGTTCTTCTTTCCCAATCTGAATCCCTATACCCATACAAATTGTATTCATGATCTCTCCCATAGTACAATCCCAAATCAATCGTACCTTTTAAGTACCTCATCACAGGCTTTGCAGCTATCAAGTGAAACCATCTAGTTTTAACTAGATACTGAATCAAGGTCTTCATAGCAAAGCATATATCTGGCCTTGTGTTAGTCAGATACATTAATGATCCAATAATCTATCTATAGTGAGTCATGTCCACTAGTTCAGATATCTCATCAGACAATAGCTTTAAGTTGGTGTCCATGGGTGTCGCCATGGATTTACAATTCAACATATCAAATATTTTCAATATTTCTATTGCATACTTTCCCTAATTCAAAAAGATTCCTTCTTGTCTTTGCCACACTTCCATCCCTAGAAAATAATCCATCAATCCAAGATCTTTCATCTCGAATTCTTTGTCTAGATTCTTCTTGCAATCCTTGATATGTTTCTCATTTCTAGTAAAAATTAGATCATCCATATACAACAATAGTATGACTGGTTCATCATCCATAATATTTATATAAATATTAGGATCATCTTTTCTCTTGGTAAATCCCATGCTTGTTAAGAAGCTATCTATTATTCCATACCAAGCTTTAGGATCTTGCTTCAGTCCATAAAGAGCCTTTTTCAAATTGCATGCATGAGTTGCTCTATCTTTGACTTCAAATCCTTGTGTTTGTTTGATGTAAACCTCTTCCTCAATCACACCATTAAGGAAGGATGTCTTTACATCCATTTGGTGTAAGTCCCATTTCATCATGGAAGCAAGTGCCATGATAGTTCTGATGGAAGTGTACCTTGCTACTGGAGCAAATGTTTCTACATAATCGATCCACTCTTTCTGAGAGAATCCTCTAGCCACAAATATTTCTTTATAATTTTCAATACTTCCACCGACAACATGTTTTATCATGTAGATCCATTTCGAAGAAACCACACTCTTGTTTTCTTGTTTTGGAACAATATCCCAAACATCATTCTTCATGATTGACTGGTATTCTTCTGTCATTGCTTCAACCCATTCTTTCTTCCATGCAGCTTCCTAATAGCTGGTGGGTTCTTGGTCTACAACATCACACATCAAAGCTGCATAACTGGAATATGGATATGGTATTTTGTCAGTTCTTGTCGAGCCTTCTGGTGATCCATATATTTTTGCTTCTTGTATGATTTATCTTACCCAAGTAGGTTTTCTCTTTCAAGAGATATCCATAGTAGGGGGATTCTAAGGCTCTAGCATGTCATGATATTCTGATGCTGCTATTTCAGGAGTTGGTTCAGCTTCTGTCCTTCTGGGAGGTACATCGTCTTAATGTACTTCTTCAAGATGAAATTTTCTAGACTTCTTAAGAGTTTCCTCTTCATCGAATGTTACATCCTTACTAATCTTGATATGATGGAATCCTAAAATGTATATCCTTAAGTATTTGGAGACTTTAGAGTATCCTACAAATATTCCCTTATTACTAGAAGGATCCCATTTGGTTCTCTTCTCTTTCAGAATATGTACATATAATAGACAACCAAATATCTTGATATGGATTATTTCAGGTTTCTTTTTGGTATACATCTCTTTAGGAGTCTTGAATCCAAGAGCATTGTGAGATAATCTATTTTTCACATTTATGGTTGTTCTTGCAGCTTCATCCCATAGGTGCATAGGGAGGTCTTGATCATGAATCATGGTCTTCATTGCTTCCATGATAGTTCTATTCTTTCTTTCTACAACACCATTTTTTTCAGGATTATAGGGAGTGCTTAGATCCCTCTTGATTCCTTCCTCCTTATAGAATGCTTCAAATTCCTTTGAAGTGTATTCTCCACCATTATCTGATCTCAGTGTTTTGATTCTCTTTTCTTACTGGTTCTCTATCAAAGATTTGAATTTCATGAACCCTTCACTCTTATTCTTCAAGAAGTATATCCAAGTCTTTCTTGAATAATCATTATTAAATGTGACATAGTATTCATATCCACTTAAGGATATGGAGGGCATAGGACCACATACATCAGAATGGATTAGTTTCAACATATCTTTAGTCTTTGTATAACTTTTCGGAAAGGGATTCTTGATGTTCTTTCCTTATGCACATCTCTTGCAGGTTCCCTCATGTTCAATCTTCAGATCTGGTAACCCTGTTACCACCTTGCTCACATAGGGAAATGCTTTGTAGTTGATGTGAGAAAGTATCCTATGCCACAATTCACTTGAGCTAGTAGTATCATGGACAAGGGTTGTCTCTTGATGTCCTTTGAGCTCGTACAATCCTCCTTCTTCTTCTCCAATGACTATAGGATCTTCAAGTGTCTTTCCATTGGACCACATGAGTACTTTCCCATCTATAAAAGCAACTCTATATCCTTTCTTATCTAGATATGAGATAGAGAGTGGGTTATTTTTCACATATAGTACTTCCTCCATCTCATGGAGGTCCCAAATTCAATCTATCTTGATTCACCAATACCTTCGATGGGATATTGATAGTAATCTCCCAATGATACCTTCTGGGAAGAGTTCTTCTCTTCAAGATTTGACAGATTTGTCTTCTTTCCTGTCATGTTCTTAAAGGCACCACTATCAATAAGCCATGTATCTTCTCTAGGTGTTACAGACCCAGACAGTGCAGAGAATAGCACATAGTCTTCTACATTTTCACCTATATTTCTCTTTCAAGGTATTTCTTCATTCTCATCTTTAGCTAGATGAGCATGATTCCTTTTGTTGTTGTTGTTCTTTGATGATGTAAATTCTCTAGCAAGATGTACTATCTTATGACAGTTGTAGCATTGGTACGTTGAGTAATCTTTCTTCTTCTTCTTCTGGAATTTATTCTTTGAAGGCTTATGATTACTCCTCTTGAAGTTTGATTGATTTCTTTCTTTAATATGGGTAGCTAGATCCTTATTATGTTCTCCAAGAAGAGCTTCTTTGTTGGCTACACTAGCTTCTTCTTGTATGCAATCTTCCCATACTATGTTAAACTTCATACTTATTTTCTTTCACATAGAGTTTGGAGTCCCAAGGACTAGTGAGGCCATTGAGAGCAGTCATAACCAATTCATCCTCATCAAGGGTATCTGCAATAGCACATAGCTTCTTTTTGATTTGGGAGACCCTTGTGAAGTAATCTTGAATAGATTCTCCTTTTCTCATCTTGGTGCCCTTCAATTGAGCTCTCAAAATTAGAGGAAATTTGGGGTCTAAAATGGGCCTTATAAGAAAACGCGCCAAAAATCAATTTTGTGACTTTGAATTCAAGAACCAATAGAATTTCAATAAAACGAGTGAACCATAATGGTTGAATTGACATATTTGTTATAAAATAAAACTACTTTTTTTGTTCGTATTTTCGACATATCTCCTTGTGTTTTTACTCATTGCCTTGATTAGGTCTTGTTCATGCTTCTCCTTAGCGTCATCTTATTAAAGTTTTGCAACTTCATTCTTGATGTACTTCTCAAGACCATTCTCTTTCGGAATGAGGCCAATCATATACTTCCAAGCCATTAAGTTCTCTAGGCCTTACAATTTGTCCTCAAGCTTAATTCTTGGGGCCATCTTCTCGAATAAGTCACTCAAAATTGAAACTGATCAAAACAGGAGCTTGAACTTACTAGTAGATGCGCTTGGAGGAGGAGAGTTGGTTGATCCAACTGGTTTATGGAGATCCCTAATATAGAGGAAGTTTTTACTGGGTTTTCTTCCCCTTGAGGGTTTCCCAGGATAAATGTTTTTTTTTGGGGATTGTCTTTTATGAAGAAAACCCAGTAAAGACAATCCCAAAAATAGGTGTTCTCCTCCTTTTGTTATGTCTCTCTCTCTCCTATGCACTACACAAGTGAGAGAGTCTATGTTCAAATAAGAACCACAAATCCTCTATTTATACAACAATGAGTTAACTGACTTTTGCACTAGACAAGTCAGCCCCAATAAACTGTCTAAGTCGACTTCACCTAGGAAGACTCAAAACAATATATTATATTATTTATTGGGGTACTAAAGACCTGACACAAGAGGAGGATTTACCTCATGACTCTATGATGATCAAATACAATAGCAACACCCCATCGGAGGAATAATAACATCTCCCTTGGGTTACATCAGTAAAATACATTTAGAATATCCTTTGAAGTTACAATATTTCAACAAGCCTTGTGGGTACAGGGACCTTGTCAACTGGGTACAAGGTGCTTCAAGGAACAAACCCACTCTATAAGGGGTCCCAAGGAACTATAAGTGAGACTTGGTGTCATCATCGACAATCTATGGGGCCACTGCAATTTCATGTTGGCATTAATGACAATTTCATCAACAACTCTTAGCTCACCTCAGCGTCAAGGTTCGAAGCATCCCTTCGTTCGACGCTTTATCTAGTGGTTTCCCAAAGTGTTGTGTTGCTACACTCCGAAAACACCCTCGTCTACAACTCCTGCGACTTGGTGCTTCTTCTTGGCGACTTCTCAGCAACCTCTAGTGATTACCGAACTAAACCTTAGTGCAATGGCCAAGTTCGCTAATGTTTGACACCACCTACCTTCCAAGTCGTGGTGAAGAGCCTTTTTGTTGCTCAAACAGCTCGGATACCACCTGTCATGGCCACAACAAGTGCCCACTTTTTATGTGGTCTGTTGTGGTGTGGTGCACCTCCTGGAAGCCTCCCAAGGGCGTAGCAAACCCAGACACAATCTCCAATGGACTACGCCTAAGCCAACCATGCGAAATTTTAGCTTAAAAATATCATCTCATACACTCGTTTACTTACCACATTTTCAATAATATCTTCGTTTGCATAGCCGCATCAAGTAAATAAGTAGTGCACATATTCATTCACATAAATACAAGTAAAGAAGAGACAAGTATGGGTTGGCCTCCCAACTAACAGACCCCATAAAGATTTTTATTAAGAGTAACTGTATTACAACAATGGAACTGCCAAATCAACAACCTTCTTGGCGTTTGCCCATCGATCGAACACACTGAAATACAAAGTTATAAAGAAAATGAATTGACCCCTCCTAGGGCATCCAACTCTGTGGCTGTCAACTATCTCTACCCTGCTAGGTTGCTACTGCCAAAACTGCATTGTTTTGTTGACTCATTTAGAATGATGGATTGCCAAGCCGTCACTCCCACAAACGTATTGTGTTGTTGAGCCAACTATTTTAGCAAACTATGCGAGTGACTTGAGATACTTGGAGAGCCTCCACAGTGTGCACTCACGTTGGCATCTTGTTCTCTTGCCAAAACTTGGATGCCTTTCTTCAATATTTGCCTTGTGCCTTTATAGGCGTCACAACAACACCTAAAAGGTGGGTGTGCCCCTTCACTTAGCAGACATGCTATCTCAGGGTCTACGCACTCTCTCCGTCGGTGGTCCATTTCCCCTCATGCATGTGCGTTCCTTCTTTTCAATGGTCCTCATAGTGTCGTCGGTTGGGGTCTTGTCCAATATATCAAAGGATAAGAATGAATAACTTAATGTAATTGCACATTTTAATCAAGACTCATTCCTAGCCATTTTAGTTTTGCCAAAATTTTATATCATTTCAAGATGGAGCAAAGGGATTTTATATCATTTCTGGTTGCCCCAATGGGATTTTATAAGTGCAAGACTGGGTTTGTATAACATCATGTCATTTTCGTAATATATGGAAATGGTTGATTTATTTTTTTTAAGCGGTCTCTTACATTAAGTTGTGCATAAACTATTAAAACGTCAAAATATTTGGCTTTTTTGGTTTGTATGTTTGTTTAATTTTGATTTTAAAATATAACACCTGTGCTTATTATTTTATGTTTTTTTACATAAATTTCAAAATTTATTGAATTATTTAAAATAAAGATATATATAATTTAGGAGTTAGCTTTCCACCTGACCATTTGCACCAATCGAAAAACCTAGCTCGGGTGAGCTTTCACATCATGCATTACTGGTCGTCCGATTGGTGCAAATGGTCGAGTGGAAAGCTAACTCCTATAATTTATATATGATTTTCATTTAAAATAAGTTGCTGTGCTGATGTCCTTGTAGTGCCGATACCATATGCTCAATTCAGGACCAATTGTCTTTATGCTTTCGCAAATACCTAAAAGCTCAAGCACAAATGAGCGGAAAAGCAATACCAATATTTAAGTAATATAAATATAAATAGTAAAACAAATTGAGATTATACCAAACAAAAATAATTTTATATTATAATTTCTATCTAATTCATTTTTCAATGAACAATCCATGGCGCGGGTTGTATCTTCTTTACCTCGTTATTATATTGATTGTCATGATATGAATTAATAAAGTGTTTCACAAACTGTTTATTTGTTTTTAAAGTAATTATTATTACTATTACATGAAATCAGGATGTGTAAATTTCTTTTAAAAGTAATTATTATGACTCTTATCTAATAAAGGGATATTGACTGTCATGATATGAATTAATAAATTGTTTCACAAACTGTTTATTTATTTTTAAAGTAATTATTATTATTAAAATATGAAATCAAGATGTGTAAATTTCTTTTAAAGTAATTAGTGTGACTATTGTATAATAAAGGAATCAGGGTCTCTAATTTAATAGAGAAGCCATTATTGTGTTTGACAAACAAGAATACAGATAAAAGAAACAAGACAAGAACATGCATCATTTCATGTATCTTATTACATCATACAATAAATTATTATTATATAATAATAAAGAAATCAGGATGTGTAATTTAATAGAGAAGCGGTTATTGGGTTTGACAAACAAGAATACATAAAAGAAACCAGACAAAAATATGGATCATTTCATCTTATTACGTCATATAATAAATGATACCAAATATTATTTTATTAAATTTCATTTTTTTAATTTTTAATAAAATTATATTTAAGATGATTCAAATTAATTTAATTAAATATTATCTTCCATGTATATTAACTGTAAAGTATCTATCATGTTATTACTTTCAATGTAAAAAAATATGAGCCCAACTACATTGAAAGTAGTTGATAGTTTAGTTTTTTATTATTTTTAATAATAGTGTGAATGTGTATAATATCTTAATGCAATATTACAACTATATTACTAATAGTCGATAATGTCATTTTCTATCATGTTATTACTTTGAATGTAATAAAAATATAAAAATATGACCACAACTACATTGAAAGTAGTTGATAGTTCAGTTTTCCATTTTTTTTAATAATAGTGTGGAAGTGTATGATATTTTAATGAAATAAAGTTATTAGCAAAACTACATTACTAAAAATAGTTGATAATGCCATTTTCTATTATTTTTATAATGATGTCGATGTATACCATAATCTCATTTTCTACATTTCTGTTTTTTTAATAATGATGTGGATGTATATCAACCACTTTTAATAATGTAGTTGTAATATTTTTACACACTTTCAAACTTCACATTTTGGAGTCCAAACATTTTACCTCCAAACAATTAAGCTCTTATGTTAGTTAGATTCTTAAAAGTCTTAAATAGTTGAAATTTTGTAGATAATATGGATCTCTCTCAATTATTAAATTTCATAGAGATCATGAAGTCTTTAAGAATATTGTGATTCATTAATTTTTTTTACAAACCTAAAGGTGGGATAATAAGATGGACGAGTTCCCAAGGTGAACTATTTATTCTTGGTAATGGATCCTAGGTGTTAATGGACTAGCTATAGGTATTGATTGTGTGAATGCAAAAAAGAAAGTACAGGTCAACAAGAGCCCAAGTGGAGCAGCTATCTGTAACACATCTAAAAATTGTAAATAAAAAAAATTATATGCATTACTTTTACATTTATTAAGCAGAATCCTATGTTTTATTACTGCTAGTTTTAATATCTTGATCATGTTAGTTATGACAGGTTTGTTGATGCCTACGATGGCTAGTTCATCCTAGAACCTTTGGCCATGTTCATGCAAGTGATGTACTTTGTTTACCTTTTCTTTATTCCTTTATCTTATACTTTCAAGGCTTTGACCTTAACATAGTTTATACTATGTATGTAAAGACATTCCCCTAAGCATGAGAGCCTTAACGTTTGTAAGTGTATGGTCCTCCATACGACGAACTCTTAATATCAATAAAAGTGAGGGTTTCATACTATCTAGTTGGCATGAACCCACATGTGTTGGTTTTAATGCATTTCTTTGCACTCCTTGAAGTGCATGAGTAAATACTATCTCATATGATTTTATCCATGATTTAACTTATAATGCATAACCAATATTATGCATGCAATATGGTTTTAAAATGATTATATGATTTTAATGTTTTTATTCCTAGTTCTATGTTATGATTAAAAACCTTCCCAATACCTTAGCCTAACCTAGTGCTAAGGTATAAGCAATTGTAATAAGCACATGTTATATTTTACCATGGAAGAGGTATTAGCCATAACCCACGATAGAATTATGTCCCAACTCTAGCACAAGTTTATACGATACATGGTATGGTTTTGATGCAAGGTTTTTCTTGACATGTTATAATGTTGGTATATATTATGCTCTGCTGATCCAAGGCATAGGTTATGTGTTTGGAAACTAAACGATTAACATGGCTGTATTCACAATGATTTAGTTTGTAATGATTTTGAACATGCAATTAATTGGTAACTCCACTTGAGATTTAAACATGTATTGGTTGTGAGTTGGCAATGCAGCCAAGACCATGAGGCAGTACGAGATTTAATCCCTTCCCTACACTTGAATGGTGAGTTGTTAAAGTTTGATAGGGCTTTGAAAATGGTCTTTACTCTATATGGGTTTTTCATTTGAGTTGATTCTACTTGTCTGAGGCCGGTCCAGAGTTGAGCTCTGCCTTGTGTTGTCCCAACTTGGTTTTCATGGGGTTAATGGTGTTTTTATGGTTCCTTTGTGGTAGTAAATGTTTCCGAGTCTACCCTGATGTGCTTCCAACCACATTGGAGCTCGAACAACCTGTCGATGCTTCTGAATACAGAAATAATTTGCTCAAATGGCTAAGCATTAAAATGGTACTTTCAAATTGCATTTTAAAAGGTTTATACAGTATAGTTTATAGTCTTCATTTTCTTGATATTTTCTTGGTGTTTGCAAATTGTGGAGAGATATGGGTGCTCGGAAGGGCCGACCCCTAGCCCTTATTTTCAAACACCAAGGTAAAATTTCAAGACTCTGTAAGTTTAATTCTGTCTTTTAAAATATAATTACAATGTACTTAAAATTGGTTGTAAAAGGTTCACTTGCAGGTTTCAGGACTAGAGAGGAAGGAGATAGGGTCACCTCCTCCTAGGCCCACATTTCCAAATTCTTGGGTATCTCAGTACTCAACCCTGGTTCAAAAATCATTTTTGTTTTAAAATTCCTTTAACTGTTATGTCCCACTTGGACCCAACCAAATTGTGGTTGCAAGTCTGGCTAGGAAGAGGTCATGAGGGATTCTTGGTAGCCAAAACGATTAGGAGAAGTTGTTTTGTTAGTTTAAACTCATAAATGGTTTTTTTTAAACTCTCTTTAGCTTGTTCCAGCTTATAGCCATTAACTTGGCACTCTAATGTAATGTGATATGTTAATGTAAACCCTAGTAGGGTTTTGGGTTCCCTTGATGGGTCTTATTCCCATATGGTTTATAACACTAGTGTTTATATTTTTACAGTCAAAGCCATCCACGATGGTATTATATCAACTCTGTATTTTAAATATATTTTGGTGATGGTTTAAATGAACTGAATTCCGGCTTCGGATGGGTAATCACCCAATGATGCTTCATTATTTTTACTATGTGCAATTATTTGTGTTGCTTATTTTTAATCCTTCGGCTGCCATCGTGGATGGTCTTACGGCCATGCAAAATGCATTTACTTCATTTTATTTTATAATTTCTATATATAATACATGTTGTTATATTTGTTGTGATGGTAGTTATTGAATAAGCTTACGACCATCTTAACACTTTCCTTAAAATAGTTAGATTGTTATCCCCATAGTGTCTATGACTATTTAAGAATATATGAATCACTTGTTCGTGGGTAGTAGCTACCATTTGACATGGGCTTACAACCATCTTATGCGTTTTGTTCTGTAATAAATTTAATGGTTTATAGCTGTGATTTTGTATGTGTTTATTTTAGTTTTATGTGTTTATGTAAATAACTTTATGTGACTTGATCCCACAATCTTTGTAATGTATTGAAATATAGCGTATATTTGATCAAAGTTCTGCCTTTGTATAAAGTAAGGTAGCCACGATGTGGACTTACGACCCTTTCAATATGGTGTTACTTATGCTTATTAACATGACCCTTAGGGTCTATGATATCTTGAAGTAAAGTTAAGATTTGGTATTCATACTATCATGCACATACCATGGTATATTCACCTTGTTGAACAATATCTTATCACGTTCATTCATAAAGGGGGTTTCATTAGAGTAAATTTGGGGTCTAAAATGGGCCTTATAAGAAAACATGCCAAAATAAGTTTTTGTGAGTTGGAATTCAAGAATCAAT
>LPNX011077591.1:16584-47043 GCA_001517045.1 Pseudotsuga menziesii | reverse complement strand
CTCCAAAATTAATCAATATTATTTTATTATTTTAACTATTATTTTATTATTTTCCTTAGGAGGCCCATTTTAGACCCCAAAATTCCTCTAATGTTAACTGTAAAAAATAAGGTCAATATATTGTAGGTATTGTGGGGCAGAGAATAGGGTATGGGAGGTTTATAGGTATTGGTGTAATATCCCGAATTTTGGGCCTAACACTTATAGGCATGTTCCTATTGATTATGATGTTTATCTTGATGTTTTATTTTTATATATATTGGGTCGAAGACTCCACTGCATATGAACATGATGATTTGTTTTATATATTGGGAGTAAGCCAATTATTGATGATGACGTGTGTGTATGTGTGTGTGTGTGTGCTGGTTTGTGTTGGGCATGGAACCTGAAGCACATGATTGATGAGATGTTTTGTGTTGAGCAGGAAGCTCTTGAGCATCGGATCCTTGGCCATTGTATCCCTAGGTGTATCGTACAAGTACATCCTAGCATTAGTGTTGTGTGAAGAGATCTTGAATTGCACTAAGTTGTAACTCCCTCTTAAAGAGTTGAGTATGGGCTCTAGTAAGCACTAGGGGTTGCTGAAAATAATTTAATACCCTACGAGTGAAAATGACTCGAAGAAAATATTGATCTCATCATAGTTATTTATAATTGATTAAATGAAATTTCAAATTTCTGTATTCTCATAAAGTACTGAAGAACTACAACGTTATACGAGGGAAATCCAACATGCAATGATGTTTATATTTGCATAGACTAGTAGACCTAAACCATCTACCTACTTGACCTTAATGAAGAAGTGTCATTAAGTCTAGGGATCATGGTATATGATGCCCAAAGACAAATGTTAACAAGTCTTATATTATTATGTACTTTATACATGGTATGTATAAAGAATTAAATATATTTATAATATGAATGAATGAAAGAAAGAAAATATCCACCCATTATTATTTATTATGTAAAGATAATAAATAGTCCAAAAACTTACAAATTCTAATTAGGAACTAGTTGAAAGTTGCTAAGTTAAAATATTAATAATTACCCAAAGTAATTAAAAATGGTTAAATCAAGAAACCAATGTTTCTTCATTTAACTGTCCATTTGATTGAAAAGTCTGTCTATAAAGACTCAAGCCAAGGAAAGGCTTGGGGTTCTGATCTATCATTAGAGGAGTCATTTTTTTCCTATTTTCTCTCAAGTAATTCTTGGAGAACATTTTCCTCGAAGGAAAAAGGAGAACTAATCCAAATTTGATATACCAGATAGGAAACCCTACCTTAGGAGCTCTAAGATGCTTGCATGTTGGAGTCTAGCTCGGGGGGATCCGGATTAAAACCAAGAATGGTTCCAGGTCATGGTTGGGTTGATTGTGGTAGTTCCCAAGTGATTTGGTCATCAAAACAGAGGTCAGATCTGTTTTAGAATTGTTAATACTTATTATTTAAAGTGTGTAGGTTCAGCCATTAAAGGAGCTTCAAAAAATTGCAGGTATGAAATATTAGTACGTCTAATTCCTTTCTAGCATAGATGTTGGCTGCTTTAGGTAAATGTTCATATTGTATTTTATAACCCTATAAATGGTTGTTCTGCCTATATCTGCTAGGGTGTACATTTCTTAAAGTATAACCCTATGCTACAAATTTTATCGCATGCTGTATTCACCAGGGTTTGTTCAATTGAGTTTGTTTCTATATTTATCTTCATTAATTAAACTGTGTTTATTGTAAACTAGGTTTTGTTTGAGGTTACTATATAGATGTACTTTTATTCTTGCTGACTCTACTGACATATTCCATTTGTTAGTAGAGGCATGTTTAGATTTAAATAGATTAATTTTAGAAGTAAGTTCTAAATACATATATGTATAAATTTACAACCTAGATACAAACTAAAATATTATATTATATATAAATATATATAGTCATCAACAATAAACAAATCAAATACTATCTATAAATATACATTAAAGGTAAATTATGAGTCTAACCAACCAATTACAGATTATAATTATTCTACATTAAAATCTAAGATAAATAAACCATTAAAGAACTTTCAAGGTTTGCATATTAAATACTTGTTAACTACTACATCATCCCATTAAATAAAATCATCTTAAACAAATAAACAAGAAGTATCGAGACCACTCTTTTGGTCCAAGATTACATCTATGTTCCTCCACTAAATTCATAGTTCTAATATTTAAAAAAAACAACATCATAATCACATACATAAATCTTTTAAAGGTACCATCTAAAAACACTCATAACTATTACTTATAAATTAACCAAGTAAAACATTTAAAACAAATTATAAAGAACTCTGTAATTTTAAATAGAGGTCATGACATCGACCCTTGTGGGTATTCAAACCCCATTCGTAGGCTATAATAATCACCATAACATAAATACTTAAACAATAATCACTTACATAACTCTGGGGTCATTCATTATAACATTTTAAACAAAATATAATTTCATACACACGAATTGCTTTCCATTTGTAAACCATATCAAAATCTCATTAAAGCCCAAAGTAATTACAACAGTGAATAGGAATCAAACCCTGTGGGAATACAAGCCCCAATTCACATCCACATCAAAAATACAATGCATTACAACAAAACGTGAACAAAGTTGAACTCTGAGGGTTTCATTTACAATAACTTACGGCCACGCTATACATACAGTGTATGCAGGATACATTTGAAAATAACAACAATACTTTTAAAAACTAACCATTACGCTACAAGCTAAGTCGTAAGACTTAAGATCTGCTTCTGCGCAGTAATCATGGCCTCGACCAAATTGAATAAACACATAGGCTAATAAATCAAAGTAATAAATCATTAAATCCGAGGTCATACGACCCTCATATATATATACAACCAACGAGCACTGTCAACATTTTCCCCTACAACGACGAAAGCCATTGTGGGTTTGTACCCATGGCTCTATCCCAATTCACCTTACATACTAATAAACAAAGTATTAACATTAATACAACCATCTTAAGCTATTGCAACAACCATGGTAAAGGCTAATGCCACACACAGCATGGCCTTTACCCAACGCTGTCAAATATTACAGTCAAGATCTAAATAAACCATTTATACACAACCCATTAACAAAGGCGAATGCCATATTTAACCCACAAAGCAATCAAATAGAGCGGTATAAATTCAACACATACACAGTAAATACAAATACAATTTCCATTTCATAAACACAATATATATTTACACACTAATTCCATTATCGTAGTCAATTCCACATAGGCATGCCAAGGGCTATGGCACCATCGCAAGCAATGGTGCATCCCATGGATTAAAATCCCCAATTCCATAATACGATTTAAATAAACAAAATTAAATACACAGATCCTATGAGAGCACAAGTTTGCTTCATGGCCAACAACTCCATGCTAACATTTAAAACCCCAAGTATGGTACGCAAGCCCGAAGGAGAATCAAAACCCCACAGTAAAACCCCCAACCCAACTATGAAGTGAAAGCTCAATCCTGCCATAAGGTTGATAGATGACAGGTGTAGACTTGTCAGGGAGGCTTACCGTGCACCATTGTTGTTTCATCCTCAGACTAGAAGCAAAGCACAAACCATTCCAACATCTCCACGCCGTGCTGTCACCTGTAACCACAACCCAAATAATGAATATTGAGGAGTATGAAATATATCAAGCTACAAAATGATACCATTATGATATAATATCCATAGTGCAGACTTACCTCTGTCAAGTAAGCCATAGCCTCCATTCGCAGTGCAGAGCCATAACCAAACCTTCAACAAGCAAATCAAAATGACCCAAGTCAATCGTGAGCCAAGCCCTGAGCATGGGCTGCCACAAAAACCAAGTCGCATTAGTGGAACCATCCTCGTGTCCATTATCAAAGGCCAAAACCCACATTTTCATAGTTGCAATGATTCATATTCATTGGTCTCCATACAAGCCTTAAACCCATCGCATAAGCCAAAAACCTTATGATATAATGCGCCACCCCAAGTCATAATACAAAGTATAATATATATATCAAGATTTTGTGTAATGTATAAATCCATACATTATGTTATGCGCCAACCCAAAGTCTTTACATCATGTGCCAAGTAGAACATAGGGTATGTAACGTTTAAACCATAGGATTAAATCCTTATTACAATGTGTTTTCCCTAAGCTTAATGCTTAGTAAACATAGCATATGAAATATTCCATGTTAATAATTAACATTTATAAAAATCAAAGGTTTGGTTTTTAAGCCAAGTTTATAACCTGGAAATAGAAAACACAGGTTATGTTAATAATTTTAATAAAATAAAGATAAAACGTAAATATACAAAGAGATAAAAGACGAAACATAAACCCTAATGAAGTGTAAATAGCACATAGGCAATTAAGCTGTGATAGCTAATTGAAGAAAATAGTATTTACCTTGTTATAAATCTGAGTTGGTAAGGAACCATAGCAACAAGCAGTAGGTCTATTAGGATCAAGATATTCAATGCTCTTTAAATAAGTCTCCGTTGCAAAATATGATCTGCATATCAAATAAAAGAGGTGCCTTAGTTCAAAGAACTAAGTAATCCTGCAAACAAGTAAACACTTTTACCTCTCAAACCGTCATGGGAGAACAAGTCGTGCCACTCTGCCCACTTTGTTTCCACAAACAAAGTTAAGTTAGGACTTTTAAATAACAAGTAAGATTAATCAAGTAATGACACATATGTGACAAATGTATAATCATAAGAACTAAGCAGTCAACAATAGTACAACATCGTAAGTAAAATACATTAATAATAATGACTGAAAGTAAAATGATAGAACGTAGGAACAACTTACGAGTAAACAGTGGTACATGTAGTGTACGATATATATTCCACAAAGTGTAATAATGTTCTGTTTAGGCAGTTTTTACTAGCCTATAAATATTTTTTTTCAAATTTTGGGGACATTACAATTGGGGGGTATAAAAAGGGTATGCTAGTAAAAATAAGGAATATATTGAAAAAATAGGGGCTTTTTAATTGGAAATATGTAGTGGGATCCTGGGTCTCAATAAAAGGCTTTTTGTAAGTAATTATCAATATCTAGTGAAATTAGGGGTATTCTTTAATATCCAATGAACAGAGGTGCTATGACATAGTTTCACTAGGTGAAGACCCTATGGTTCATACTTTGAATATTTTTAAAGAATAGGATCTTTGATCCTTCTTTTTTCTCTCACTAATCTGTAATTTCATTAATTACTATGAGGTGAAAGGATCCCACGATTTATGTAATTTTTTTAGTATGTAATTTATTCTTATTTAAATTAATCTTACGTTTTGATGGGATTGGTTTGTAACCTTTCATCCATGATGTTTTTATAATGATTGTTAGATCTTAATTTAGCGTTAATTTGATTGCTTCGGTGGGTGAGAACAGTAATGTATTTATGGGTTAATTGTTAGGATACCCAAGGTGGATTAAGGGATTTGTATAGTTTGATTTAAAGTACTTCTATGTAGGTACTTCAGATAGTAACATTGCTTTTTCCTATATAGATCGTGTTTGATTCTAATACTTTACATAACAATTATGAGTTATAATAATTTTAATATTATTTAAAAGAATTCTTCCTATAAATATACAATATATTATAGATCTATAAAATAATAGATTATAATATGATTTTGTTAATTCGTGTCAAAAAATTGGATGAATACTATGTAAGTGGATTCCATTCGCTTACATTGAATAATGCAGATTTGTACTATAAAGAGGAATCATAGATTCAATCGACAATTTCATTTTGTAAATGAATATTAAGAAATATTTAGGAGAACGATACAACTAGGATAGTATGGAGTTGAATATATGAATACGCTATACATATTTATAAATAGATGGTTTCATTCCATTAGGTACATGATGCAAGTATAACATAAGTAATCTAATTGAAACAAACTAGAATTTACATTAATCTACTTCAGATCTAGGATTCAAACATATTCTACAACATTTGAAAACATAAAGTATGAACCCGACACCAACGCTAGGAAAAAAAAGTGGACAAGTTGTTCATCCCAACCAACTCCCAGAGCATCCAACTTACTTGCTCTAAAACCCTCAAGCCTATTTACTGAACCACAACAACAAAATCCTTCCATGTGCCATCTCTTGCATTTGAAAGATGTTAATCATTGCCCAATTCTAGCCTCATGTTGCTTATAGACATACTAATATATAGTATTTTTTCTAGGACTTAGTCATTTATGAGCCTTCTGCTCTTTAGCACTCAACTAGGAGTTGTGACCTAATTTTTAGGGATGATGCCTTTTGCATATTGTGTTCTCACTCAGTGGCTTATGCCACTTATCTTTTCCTCTTATGGGTGAAAAAATACTCTTCAACAACTATATCCACTTTTGTCCCCCTTTAGTATATTTTATTCCAAAAAATGTTTTTATTACAAAATATTTTATTCTCGACTTTTTTGTCAACAATAATAAAAATAATGAAATATGAAATATAGTATCTTTCCAGCAAAATTAATAATAATTTTAAATTCAAGGGCATTACATACACATCCTCTTAAAATATAGCACCGTACTCGGTGTTATAACTTTTGTTTTATTCTTTCATTTCATCTTCTTGGAATAAGTATGGATATGCCCCCTACATATTACTTTCTAGATCCCAAGTAGGTTATTTTGGACTAAGGTGCTTCCATTACACCTTGACTTATCCGATGGTACAGTTCTGGAGTTAAAATTTTCTCCTATCAAGTGCACTTTTGTAATATCATGAATATTGTACCTAACACTTATAGGAATGATCCTATTGATTATGATCTTATCTTGATATTTTTTTTGCAATATTGGGACGAAGACCCCACTACATATGAACATGATGATTTGTTTTATATATTGGGCATAAGCCAATTATTGATGATATATATATGCTTATTTGTGTTGTGCGTGGACCCTAAAGCACGTGATTGATGAGATGTTTTGTGTTGAGCGAGGACCTCTAGAGCACATGGATAATTAATGCTTTGTGTTGAGCGAGGATATTTGGAGCACAAGGGTAATTAATATTTTGTGTTGAGCAAGAATATCTGGAGCACATGAAAACTTACATTTGTGTTGAGAGAGAAGCTCTGGAACACATGAAAAGACAATTGGAAGCATTGGGAATAATCCTTGGATCCTTCCATGTTGATGTTGAGCATAAGCTCTAGAGCATCGAATCCTTGGCCATTGTATCCCTAGGTGTATCGTACAAGTACATCCTAGCATTACTGTTGAGAGAAGAGATCTAGAATTGAACTAAGTTTGTAACTCCTTGTTTAAGCGTTGAGTATGGGATCTGGTAAGCGCTAGGAGTTACTGAAAAGAATTTAATAATTTCTGAGTGAAAATGACTCGAGAAAATATTGATCATCAAACTTATTCATAAGTATTTAAATGAAATTTCAAATTTCTGTATTCTCATCAAGTACTGAAGAACTACCATGTTATACGAGGGAATCCAACATGCAAGGATGTTTAGAGTTGCGTAGCCTAGTATACCTAACCATCTACCTGTTTGACCTTAATGAAGAAGTGTCATAAGTCTAAGGATCATGGTATATGATGCCCAAAGACAAATGTTAACAAATGTTAAATATTATTATGTGTTTTATACATGGTATGTATAAAGAATAAATATAGTAATAATTTTAATGATGAAATAAAGAAAGAAAAACTCCATCCATTATTATTTATTATTAAAAGATAATAAATAGTACAATACCTACAAAATTCTAATTAGGAACTAGTTGAAAGTTGCTAAGTTAAAGTATAAAAAATTACCCCGAATTAATTAAAAAGGGTTAAATCAAGAAATCAAGGTTTCTTGATTTAATTGTCCCTTTGACTGAAAAGTATACCTATAAAGTATCAAGCCAAGGAAAGGTTTGGGGTGTTGATCTATCTTTTGGGAGTCATTATTCTTCCTGTTTTTCTCTCAAGTAAATTCTTGCACTAATTATTCTCCCTGATCCAGACCTAAAATGCCAGATAGGAAACCCTACCTTAGGAGCTCTAAGCTACTTGCATGTTGGAGTCCAGCTCGAGGGGATCTGGATTCAAACCAGGAACAATTATGGGTCATGGCTGGGTGGAATGTGGTAGTTCCCAAGTGATTCGGTCATCTAATACAGAGATTAGATCTGTTTATGAATTGTTAGTGCTAGTTATTAGAGTGTGCAAGTTCAGCCATTAAAGAAGCTTCAAATTACATATATGAGATCCTATACTTCCTGTTCTATTTTTCTAGAATTAAAGTTGTTTGAATTAGGCAAGGGTTCAGATTATATGTTCTAACCCTATGTGTTTCATTTTTGTTTAAATATTCTAGTGTTTACATTTAAAATTATAACCCTAGGTTGTACTTTACTTCTTATGCTAGATTTATCCAGGGTTATTCATTTAGTTTACTTATACTAATTTTAACTCATTTATAAATGTTTATCAAGGGTTTTGCATACTAGTTTGATTCCTATATTACTTTTGCTATTGAAACTGTGTTAATTGAAACCTAGGTTTTATTTCATATCTATTACCTATTTGTTCTTTGGCCTATATGCTCTACTAACAGATTTCATTTGTCAGCAGAGCCATGTTTGAATAATTGCTAGTTCGGATCTATGTTGACATTAAAACCTAGATTTAATTTAGTATTATCTACTTCTAATAACAAGAAAACTAACTAAGAATACTCTTGGTATATAACTAGTAAACTATTGGTATATATATATACTAATAGTTATAAAATAGAATTATAAATATAGCTATGAGCACAATATTAAATCTAAGACAAAAATAAAAGTAGACCTTTCAAGGTCTGCATAACTAAATTTACGCTAAATACCAAACCATTTCCATTAAAATAACATCATCATAAGCAAATAAAAAGAGTAATTATGGAGACCATTCATTGTTCTAAAGATCAAGTTCTTCTTTCTAAATTAAATCCATAGCTCTATAATATTATAAAAATGCACCATAAGAATCACATCCATAAGTTACAAGGCTCGAATGAAATCCACATTATAAGTTATATGCAATAATCATTTAAATAATCCCTTCCTTCGTTTCATATTAACAATTAAAACCATCTAATTACATTAAGGTTGCAGGAACAAATACTGTAGACAACCATTGCCATTTCACTTACATAAACTACGATGCCCTTTGTATTAAAATCTACAGTAAACATTATACACAGAAGCCAATTTATAAACCTCATCATAATCTTATACACAATTCAAGTAATTATACAAGAGATGTCAATAATTGAATCCTGTGGGCACTTAAGCCCCAAATCGCAACCACCCATTTATTACAACCCATTGTATCAACAACAACCAGGATTCGAATCTTGTAGAGTCGTTCTACATTTATCAAGGCCATGCTATACACAAAGTGTATGCAGGTTGTAACATTAAAATAATTTCGCTGCAACAAGGTCGTGAGAACCTCATCCTTCTGCATCCCACACTATAAACATGGCCTCAGCCCCATTGAATAAAATATGCAGTCAACTAACTAAACCATTTTTTTTGAATGCGTGGAAACTCTATCAATGAAAACCTACAACAAGGGTTTTTCCAATGTAGGGTTTTATACCCGTGGCTGTAATACTTGGCATATATGTTACACATTAATAATTAACACAGTAAAAGTACACACCCATCTAAGCTATTGCGGCAACCATGG
Organism: Pseudotsuga menziesii; assembly: GCA_001517045.1. Classification (NCBI taxonomy): domain Eukaryota; kingdom Viridiplantae; phylum Streptophyta; class Pinopsida; order Pinales; family Pinaceae; genus Pseudotsuga; species Pseudotsuga menziesii. The sequence continues at coordinate 37,285 of LPNX011077591.1, read as the reverse complement.
AGAGTGCTCATGCCATACATGGCATGGCCTCAAACCATACGCTGTCAAAATTTTATAGCTTAGATAATAAATGGAAGCATTTATACATAGACCATCCATAAAGGAGAACTCCACATAAAACCCAAGTGTAATAACATCAAACGTAGTATAAATTTATATCCACAATAATTACACAATCATAGTCAAGTTTACACAGTTGAGTTCCATTGGCCATGGAACCATTGCAAGCAATGGTGCTGCAACTGTGTACAAAAGACAATTCAAAATTCCAAAATTTCATTAACATAATTTATACACAGAGCTTTTCAAGGCACTAAGTTTTTCTCCATGGCCAAACATCATAATATTTATAAAAAACCCATGTACTTATAACTCAGACCCTAAGGCCAACAATTTCCCATAACTTAAACCCTAACCACGACAAGCTAAAAACCCAGTCTTAAATCCAAGAGATAGCGAGTATCAACTTGATTAGCAAGCTTACCGTAATGGTAATGCTAGCTCATGGCTCACAATCACACTACGAACCCTACATCTCCTCACCGCCCTGCCACCTACAAGCATAGAATATTTGATGGATGAGAAGTATGATATCCGAAGAAAACAAACAAACAAATAATAATGATGTGAAACCAACAAAACCATACCTTCGTTAACGTGGAAGTCTCCTTCACCCACTGCGTAGAGCTGACACCAAATAACCAACAAACATAATGAAATGACAAGCCCATCATGGAGTCAAAACCTATATTGGGGCTTCCACAATCCCCAATACGCATTAATGGCACCAATCTGGTGTCCATTATCAATGCTAAAACCCACATCTCTATAGTTTGTAAACAACACAATATTGTTTGCCACCTTTTCCATTGCATAGTGTTAAAACCCCAATGTGTAACGTTTAGACCATGTTATATATTCGTCACTCCAAAGTCTAATACAGGGTATAAAGTGTTATATGCATCATGTAAAATAGGCTCTAAGACTTGGACCTTTTCTTATCATTTTCCATAGGCAATAAGCTTAGAACCATGGCATATGAAATATTCCATGGTAAACTAGTTTTTCATAAAGTCAAAAATTTGGTCTTTAACCAAGGTTTGTAAACGTGCCAGAAGTAATAAAAGACATTTTAATACTTTTAATAAGATAAACATGAAATACAAATAGTTTAAGATATGAAAAAATTGATCAATAACATATAATGAATAATAAGCGTCACTTAGATAATCAGTCTAGGTCTTAAAATGAATAATCGTGGTAATTACCTTGTCACTAAACCAAGTCTGTATGGAGCGATAATAACAATTTGTAGGTGTCGCTAGCCGTGGGGGTAAGTATACCTGCACATAAACAAGTTAAGAGTTCCTTAGTTCAAACTGAACTAAGTAAGCGCGCTAGAAAAGTAGAAACTTTACCTCTCAGATAGTTACATGGGAGAACTAGTCCCGCCACTCCGCCCACTTTGGTCCCAAGAACAAAGTTAAGTAGGAATATGTAAATAATAAGTAAAATCATGATGACAGTAAATAAGTACATAATCAAAGTAGCTACACATACACAACATTGTATACAGATGAGAATCGCCTAGTAATCAGATTTATGACATCATAATGTAAAATACAGTAACAAACATAACTGAAAGAAAGAAGGTAAAACGTAAGAACAACTTATGATAAATCAATGGTACAATTAGTGTATGTTATATTCTGCAAGTCTAATAATGTCCATGCCTAGGTAGTTTATACTAGCCTAATAAATAAATAAAATTTCAATTTTTGGGGACGTTACAGCTTTGGCCCCACTTGGAACTCTCCTTCCGGTTCTACCTGGATTACATTCCAACCAATCACGTGATAAACATCATGAACATATATTTTCAATATAGAAATGCAAAATACATTATGCACTGTAATATTGGGTGGTACGGAAAACTGGTACACAACCCACCCTAATTTAGCTACAATTTCAAATGGCTCGCAATACTTGGGTGCCAATTTTGAGTACTTTCCTAGCTTCAAGCCTACTATTCTTGGGATTTACCTTTATATATACATGATCACCCACTTGGAACTCTCTAGGAGTTATTTTTAAATCAGCATAGCTTCTATTCCTGTCTTGGGAATCCTTCAAAATTTTGTTGTACATGTTTCATGGTTAGTTCCATATCTTTTAATATGTTAGGTCCTAACATTAATCTATCAATTGGGATGCTCCATGATATTGGAGTATTAAACTTGCACCCATATAATATTTCAAACAGACTCATACCTGTAGAAACTTGAAAACTATTATTATATGCAAATTCCACTAAGTGTAGGTAGTCTTCCCACTTAACTAGTTTGTCCATGACATACATCCTTAGCATGTCCTCTAAGAATTAATTTAATATTTCAGTCTTCCCATTCGTTTGTGGATAATATGCAGTACTGAAATTTAACTGTGTTCCCAAACCTTTAAACAAGGCACTCTAGAAGTTAGTTGTAAATTTTGCGTCTTTATCTCAGACTATTACTTTTGGTACACCATGTAGCCTTGATATCTTTTCGATGAAAATATCTACAATGTTAACAAATTTATAGGTAGATTTAACTAGAATAAAATGGTTATCCTTACTTAACTTGTCAACTACGACCATGATTGAATCATGATGCTAGAAATTCTTTGGTAGACTTGTTATAAAATCCATACTAATTGTTTCCCACTTCCATTATGGGATGGGTTGTGACTGCAACAATATTGCAGGATGTTGATGTTCTTCCTTAACTTGCTAACATTCAAGACAACAACATAAGTATTCTACCACTTATTTCTTCATATATGGCCAAAAGAAAGCCTTTATGATCATAGTGATGATTTTCTGGTATCCAGGATGCCCTAAATATGGTTGTTTATGGAGCTCATTAATAATTGTAAGTTTAATTTCTATTATGTTTGGTATGTATGACCTATTTTTTATGCAGCAACAGTCCTTGTTTGTTCACGCTAAAATATGTTTTTACTTGATTTTGTTCATTTTTAGAAGTATTTTCTTTTAAAATCTGATACTCTCTATCAGAATTTTAGTGCTTAGAATTTGATTTCCTAGATCATATTCATAGTTGCTGCTTGCAAATAGTAAATTTGCATGATGGCTTAGAGTGTTTGCCACTTTATTTTCCTTTCCTTTTATATGTTTGATTTCAAAATCATATTCGCCTAAAAAACAAAGCCATATTGCATGTCTTGCATTAAAATTTTGTTGTTCAAATAAATATTTAAGACTTATGTTATTTGACATAAGTAGAAATATCCATCCAATTAGGTAATGTCGTGACATTTTTAAGGTGTGAATTATGGAAGCAAGTCCAGAATCATGTGTTGCATATTTTTTCTCATTTTCTTTTAATTTCCTGTATCCATATACCACAACATAGTTTTCTTGTAATAAAACTCTTTCTAGTCCTTCATTGCAAGTGTCGATACATAAGATGAAATCCTTGAATGGATAAAAAATATTTAATATCGAGATGGTAGTTAATAGATGTTTTAGTTTGTTAAATATTTCGATGCATATTTCTATCCATTTGAACTTTTTACCTTACTTTTGTAAGGAAGTTATGGGTAGGTGACCTTAGAAAATCCTTCGATAAACTTCCAATAGTACCCAATAATCCCCATAAATTATTTGATGTCAGTTACATTCTTAGGAACCGACCATTCCATGATGCCCATTATTTTGTCGGGACTGATAGATATTCCGTCCTTGGACACTATGTTTCCAAGGTATTGAATCTTATCTTTAAAGAAATCACATTTATTGAATTTTGTCTAAAGTTGTTGTTCTCTTAACACTTGTAGAATTATCCTTAAATGTTCTTTATTTTCTTATTCTTTCTTAGAGTAGATTAGTATGTCATCGATGAAGACAACCACAAACATATCTATGTAGTTACTTAATATGTTATTCATTAAACACATGAATTCAGTAGGTGAGGTTTTCAACCCAAAAGGGATTACAACAAACTCATAGTGACCATAGTGGGTCATGAATGTTGTTTTTAAAGATATTCTCATCTTTTATTCATGCTTGATGATATCCAGACCTTAAGTCTAGCTTTGAAAAGATAGTTGGTCCATCGAATTGATCGAATAGGTTGATCATCTATTAGGGGGAGTGGATAATGATTCTTAATGGTCATTTTATTTAACCGTCGGTAATCTATACATAATCTTAATGTCCTATCCTTCTTTTTCACAAACAAGACTGGTGCTCCCTAGGGAGAGAGACTAGGTCGAATGTATTTTTTATCGATTAGTTCTTGTAGTTGTGATTTCAACTCTGTAATGTCTATTACATTCATTAGGTACATATATTTCAATGCTGGTACCGCTCTGGGTATCATATTGATTGTGAATTCAATATCTCTTTTTAGAGGAAGTATGGGGACTTATCTCCATTATCGTGAGTACAATTAAAAGTTTTATCAAAAAAATTTAACACAATTGTATGTTCTTCTATCCAATCCATTCCTATTAATAAATCATAGGATCCTAAAGGAATAATATTTACATTAACATGTGTAAGGAAATCATTCATCATCAATTTACAATTTCTAACAAGACTAGTAACTTTCCATTCTATACCAGTGGCTAGCTGTACTAGCCACAACTTATTAAACTTTTTCAGTACAAATTTGCATAATTCAACAATTATAGGTGATATATAACTCAGGATTGCACCTGGATCAATTAAAATATAGATAGGTTGATTTTTTATCATACCTTCAATTTCGACCATAGAAGTTTGATGGTCTTCTTGTCGGTCTTCCAATGCAACGCAGATTCTGGGCATGCTCCTAACCATGTCCCCAACTGTAACTACTTATGGATAGAATGAACATTAAAATTCTTTTTTCATATTGGACAATATTTAAAGTATGGTGTCCCTCCACACTCCCAACATTTTAAGGGTTATTTTGTTTTGGGTTCTAATTAAGGACAATAGAAGGTTCTTTTACTGCATAATTTTGGGGTTTAAAGCCTTTGTACTTATTACCTTGATATCCCTTATAGTTATTCCATGTGTTTTTATGGAACTTATTCTACTTTTTTCTAGGATAAAAACTCTTTGTCCTTTTATTCATTTAAGATGGTACATTTTCCCTTCTATTATTGTTTTGGTCGTAACATAAGTTTTCCTTTCTCATCGCTTCCTATAGAATCTTTGGATTGTCATACTCAATCCGTTCTTTAAACATGATGGGAAAAAAACCAAGGAACCGTTGTATTTTTGGTTTCTCATCAATTATCTAAGGAACATAATGAAGCAGGATTAAAAAACTTACTGCACAGATTCATCGCCATGGTTCCTAGCCTTAGTTTATAAAATTCTTTGGTCATTTCTTCATAATATTGTTTGGATAAATACTATATTTTAAAGAGTTTTTTTTTAATGTTTTCCAAGTTACATATCTCTCTTTTATCCCTTTAACCTTCTTTGTGTTTTTCCACCATATATCTGTCTTTTGAGTTAAATTATAGATGGTCATTTTATCCTTTAATTCATCAAAGTAGTTGTATATCTGAAAATATTTTTTTCATTCCAAACAACTAGGATTCTGCCTCTTCGTCCTTCTCAATTTCCCCATTAAACATGGTTGGTTTGATTTTATTAAAATCCACAGAGATTCCTCATAGGGTCTGTATTTATTTTTCTTCTTGTTATCGTCACTGGTTTCTCTTGACTCTTGTTATTTTCTATGACGTTTAACTGACTCTTCACTAGAAGTTTCATAATTATGGCTGGAAAAATCCATCTTTCTTCCCTTACGTTTGTAAGGTGAAATTTTAGGAATTTCTTGTTCATATTGCTTATTATCCTTTTATTTTTCATCATTATGAATGTTAGCTAAAATAATCTCATTTAGTTCTATGTGAGACTTTAGAACTCGATCGTTATCTTCTTTAACTTTTCTTAATTCGGACCTTAACTCTTTGACAATTTGTTTTAGTTCATATTTATAATCCTAATTGTCGTTTAATTCTACCCAAATTTCTCCATCCTTTAAGTTACCCTCTTCATTATTTAAAGTATTTTCGGGGTGACATTCCTCTTCTGCAGACATCTCCACATCTGCCATGTTTCCTACAATATATAGTTGTTCTTCAAGGCTAGTGCTATAATCATGCTTTGGTACCATTATGTAACACACCTAAAAATCCTAAATAAAAAAAAAATATTACATGCATTACTTTTACATTTATTTAGCAGAATCCTATGTTTTACTGCTGCTAGTTTTAATATCTTGATTCTGTTGGTTATGACAGGTTTGTTGATGCTTACTATGGCTAGTTCCTTCTAGAACCCTCAGCCATGTTCACGCAGGTGATGTACTTTGTTTACCTATTCTTTATTGCTTTATCTTATACTTTCAAGGATTTAACCTTAACATAGTTTATACTATGTATGTAAATACCTTCCCCTAAGCGTCAGAGGCTTAGGGTCTGTAAGCGTATGGTCCTCCATATGATGACCTATTAATATTAATAAAATTTAGGGTTTACATACTATTTGGTTGGCATGACCCTATATGTGTTGGTTTTAATGCATTTATTTACAGTCCTTGATGTCCATGAGTAAATACTATCTCATATGATTTTGGCCATGATTTACAGATTATAATGCATAACCCACACTATACATGCAATATGGTTTTAAAATAATTATACCATTTTGATTTTTTTATTCCTAGTTCTATGTTATGATTAAAACCCTTCCTAATACCTTATCCTAACTAAGCATTGAGGTATAAGCATTTGTAATAAAAACATGTTATATTTTACTATGGAAGAGATATTAGCCATAACCCACGATGGCATTATTTCCCAACTCGAGCATAACTGTATACAATACATGGTGTGGTTTCGATGCAAGGTTTTACTTGACATGTTATAAGGTTGGTATATATTATGCTCCAATGATCCAAGACATAGGTTATGTGTTTGGCAAGTAAATAATTATATCCATGATTTGATTCACAATGATTTAGTTTGTAATGATTTTGGCCATGAAATTAATTGGTCCCTCTGGTTGACATTTAAACATGTCCTCGCTACGAGTTGGTAGCATAGCTAGGACCATGAGGACTTATGTGATTTAATCCCTGCGTACACCTAGATGATGATATTGTTAAATTTTTATATGGTTTTGAAAATGGTCTTTATTCCTTTTGAGTTTCGCACTTGAGTTGATTCTACTTATTAGAGGTTGGTCTAGAGCTGAGATCTACTCTGTGTTGTCCCAACTTGGTTTTTGCAGAGTTAATAGAATTTTTTTGGTTCCTCCGTGGTAGAAAATGATTCCCCATCTACCTTGGGGAATCATAAAACGCTACCATTTCATCCTGCATTTTAAAACATACAATATAGTTTATAGTCTTCATTTTATTGATATTTTCTTGGTATATGCAGACTATGAGCGATAAGCATGCTCAGAGGAGATGACCCATGGCCCTCATTGCCAAACCTTAAGGTAAAAGTTCAAGACTGTGTATGTTTAATCTTGTTTTTTAAAAGATAAATGCAATGTACTTAAAAATAACTCTTAAAGGTTCCCTTTCAAGTTTTGGCACTGGAGAGGTAGGCGACAGAGTCACTTCCTCCTAGGCCCACATTTACAAATTCCCAAGTAAGTCAGTGCCCAACCCTAGATCAAAAATTAGTTTTGTTTTATAATTCATTTAATTGTTGTGTCCCATGCTAACCCAACCAAATTGTGGTTGCAGGTCTCGTTGGGGAGAGGTGGTGATGGATTCTTGGTAGCTAGCACGATTAAGAAAAGTGGTTTTGATGGTTTAAACATGTAAATGGTTGTTTTAAAACCCTGTTTGGGTTTTTTCAGCTTATAGCCATTAACTTGGCATTGTAATGTAATGTGATATGTTAATGTAAAACCTAGTAGGGTTTGGGGTGCCCTTGACGGGTCTTATTCCCAAACGGTTTATAACACTGGTGTTTAGATTTTTACAGTGGAAGCCAACAACGATGGTCTTAAGTCACTCTGTATTTTAATTATATTTTTGTGATGGTTTAAATGAACTGAATGCCAACTTTGACTGCATAATCACCCAATGATGCTTCGTTATTTTTACTATGTGCAATTTTTTTATGTTGCTTATGTTCAATCCTTCAACTGCCATCATGGATGGTCTTACGACCGTGGAAAATGAATTTACTTTGTTTTCTTTTATAATTTTTGTATATATAATACAATGGTAGCTATTGAAATGGCTTACGACCATTTTAACAATTTCCTTAAACTAGTTAGATTGATATCCCCGTAAGGTCTTGTTGGCATTCAGCAACAACCCCTTCATTTTTTTTGTTGAGATGAAAATGATCAGCTCTCTTCTATGATTTACTTTTTAAAGATTATAAAAGAGTGCCTTCAGAATCTTTGATTCTGAAGGTACTCTCAATTATAGAAAAGTTAAGAGTCATATTAGAAATTTATGAAATCACTTTCATAAATTTGACAAATTAGCAGCTGTTAGTCTTGTAAATTTTATATATGATCAATTTTATCATTAATTAATTCATTTGATTATATATATTTATTTAAGAGATTTAAAAGTATAGTATGCTAATTAGTTTTTTAATGAAGATACCTTTTGAATTTGTTTGGAACTTGGTTTTTTTATTATAAGTTCTTGAAATCCTTATAACTAAAGGTGATTTATTAATTAAAAATATTTTCATTAAACCTAATTTTCAGATTCCAAATATAACTTAATATTTAATATCATATCATTGCTTTGTAAAAATTGTACATATATAACAGGAAATAGTGAGAGTGCAAATAAATGTATATTATTTCGAAATTTTCATGTGTCACATAAATATAACCATAATAGTTTTATGAGCTCTATATCCTTTCACATCTAGTTTTGGGTCATAAGTGATTAGGATTTCATAAAGTATTTAAAACTATATTTTGAAATAAAACTATATATATATATATATGAATAGTGATCATTAGTTAGCATTCCAGAAATCTTAAGAAAATTACAGATTATTATGGTAACTCCACATCATCCTGTTAATAAACACGACTGCCTTCCACGTGTAATCTGTGGTGATTATCAATTGATAGTTATAATTAAGATACATGATTCGTATGGCCAAATGGACAACATCTGTTACAAGGATCGCTGCATAAAGATTGAATTTGTATTGATATGAGGATTTAGTTAACACCTATCAATTTAGTTGATAGTTGTGGGTTTAATGATGAAATCACATCAGTAGAATTCAATTTCATATATGACTGATAGCCATTCCCATTCATGATGTTGTACAAGCCCATCATTCTAGACTAGGTGTCATTAATGTTTTGATTTATAATCCCTGAATCGAATAAATTCTGATATGAAGGATTAGTTAGAGTTTGAAATATTCTTTTACATACTGCTTTATGAAGAATGTCAGTTAGTCGTGGCTAGTCTGTCCATTTATCATGGCGGAAAAACTGGTTGTTGTTCTCATCATCTCCAAATTTGGTTAACATGGCCAAAATTGGGGTTCTCATCTTTGTCACATATGAATCAATTGAGGATTTGACATTTCGCGTAATGCCTTATACTTGGGTGCCTATTCCTTCAATTTTCATGACTTCATTCATTTTAACCCATGACCAGAGTTGTACTGAGGAAACAATGGCTCCTCTCAGACGATTTGAAATTTCAGGACCTGAGCTGGTTGAAGCTGACGAGGAAGCTGCTCTATTATTCGAAAAGATTGGATGGGGTCAATTCTTCAGATGTTTTAGTGGCCATAACGTGGAGGTTACCAAAAAATTTGCTATGAGTTTTAAGGAAAATGTAGCTCGGATTGGGGATTTCAAGTTTATAATTCATGAAGATAGGATTGCAGAAGCTACGAAGCTTCCTCAAACTGGAGAGTGATGGTTTAAAGGGGGAAAGGTTGATAAGAAGAGATGTCGGTCCTTATTGTTGCCCTTACTTGCCAATGCAAAGTTGAATATTGGGGTTTCGGTTAAATTTTTAAAACCAGAATGGTGAGCATTTTATCAAATCTTAGTCAGGTATGTATCTTGTGATGGTCGATTTTCTCATCTGCATTATTATCTTCTGCGACTACTGTTAGCATTGAAAGGTTCTAAGATTAATCTTCCATTTTACTTATTGCAAAGTATGAAGAAAATGGCACATTTGGTGCAAAATACCATAGGTAATCCTGATAGGAGTTTGTTCCACCACGCTCTATTTAAAATTTTAATCCACCATCAACTGTCTCTTAACTGTAAATCTTGGGATGAGTTTTTGGTTGAAAGAAAACTAGGGCCAATGCAGTATTGGTCAAACCCTCCCCCTAAAACTCGTAGGAAGCATAAAGCTCTAGTAAAATCCAAATTTGATGATGTTCATAAGACTAAGTTAAGGAATAAAGAACTACATGAAGAAAATCCACCTATAGGTACTTGTTTTAGTAATGATGGAATTGTGAAGGCAGCTCCCTGTTGTGCTAAGACAAACATGGGCCAATCCCTATCTGACAAGCGCTTCAGTACACCTACAAAGATGAAGGGTAGATTGAACAAAAATGAAGATGTTGATGCTGTTAATTATAAAAGCCCCTATGAGTTATGTACTCCTTGAAAACATGGTGATGAATCCATTCAAAAACTTGAACAGTTAGCACAGGTTTGTTGTGACAAAGGTATTTTTGAGCCAAAAGGTCTTGTGTTTGTTCGTACAAGAAGAATCACTAGAAGTATGAATACCACACCTACAGCCTCTGTTCCTGCAACCACTCAACAGAATGCTCGGCTTGTGATTGTCCATCTTGAGGATGATGTTCCATCTTTGGTTCCCAAAACCACGCATACAAATGAACCTAATATCATAAATAATAATCATGAAAAATCAGTGGCCAAAGACGTTACGGAGTCAGGTAAGTTTGAAATTGCCCCATCATGTATGGATGCTTGTGGTTTTGGCCCCGAGCCATCATTTATGAGCATTCCATCACCGGATCAATATGGAAATAATCTTGATTCTTCTTAGTCAGATGATTCATGTCATGATAAGGAAGAAGAAACCCTCCAACATGTCCTTGACAGAGTATATGAAACCAAAATCGCAGAATTGAAAAACGAACTAAAAGAATGTCAAGCAAACGCAGCCTTGAAAGATGAAGAAAATAAAACATTCAGGGCAGAATTACTAAATTGGGTTAATAGATGGAAGGATATGAACATCAAGAAGAATCGATACAAGAAAGCCAAAAAATCAATGATAGACACATACCAGCACTTGCTTGAGCAACTATATCGATAGAAGCTAGTAATCATCAGGCTCAAAGCTAAACTTTTGGAAGCTAGAAGAGTGATCAATTTACAAAGTAGAACCTGATGATTGTTTCTATTTTCGGTTATATGGTTTATCTCTTTGTCAATAGGTAATAAAATATTTTTAAGTGCATGCCTGTAAAATCGTAAATTTTGTAGGCACGCATATAATTTGTTGTTTTTTTTGTTATTTCTGTTGAAGTTGATTTTAATAAGATTCTTATGTTTGTTTAAATAGGTGTACATGGTATCACTATCCTTAGCAAATATAGGATGTTTTGGATCACAGTTGGTAGATGTTTATGCTTCTTGAAGATTAGAATTTCAAAATAGCCACGAATATGCCAGTTCCCTTAAATCAGGAGATGATACAGGCTAATTGTTTTTTTTTACTATTTTTTTATAGTAATATTTGTGACAGGTGTCTTTTGAGGAGATTCGATGCACTTTAATAGGGATAGGACTCCTATGGTATTGAATATAGCATTCACGAAGAAACTGAATTGAAAGACTAGTGGGGTCATATAAACTAGTAATTTTAATGAAAATGGGATGGAGTGGTGGAAGAAAAACATCATTGAAATATTATTTCATTACTAGTTTTATCGCTTACTGAGGTTTTATCTTCGTAGGTGGAATGTGACTGGAAATTCTCAGACTGATATCGTTGATCGGTATTATTTTTCGATACTTTTATAATATATTTCAATATATCATCTTCTAGTTATACTATTGATGCAGTTATACTTGGTTATGCTTGTATTCATTATCTGATATTACACTTTGTCAACACAATATTGCTATTTGAATTAGTATGTTATTATAATTGAATTAATTAGTATTTTTATTGAAAAATTCAATACATAATAATATACATATTTATGTTTGTTTTGATTTCATTTGTATTTTTGCAATGTTTTCATTATAAACATTATCTTCCATTCAAATATTCATTGTTTTTTATTAATTGTTAATTAATAAAATATTTCAGAAAAAGTTTAAAGTAATTATTTATTTTAAATTTTCTGTCATAGTAAATATATAGCAGAATGATTATGTGTGGATGATTTAAATATTTTCATTTAAATCTTACTCATTTATCCTCCTATTTACTTGAAACATTAATTGATAATTAATATAATATTCAAATTGCTCTCACCTGAGATAGAATAATTTAGTTAGTGTTATTTTAAGTATAGTTTACATTTAACAGTGGTTAAATAGAATTAGGTTAATTTTAGAATGATTATAATAGTCTTTTAAAATTTAGAATATTCGATACAAAATCCTCAAAATCAAAGACTTTCAGTAAGAAAGAAATTTTAGGATAACTTAAGTCTTATAAAACTAATTTTTGGGTTTATTTAAATAGAAATAAGATCAGGATAAATTTTTACTGAATTTTATTTTCTCCTTAAGAGAAAAATTCAGTTGGTAGTAGGACCACAACCTGCGAGATTTTGCTATCTCAAACACACCGGGAGCTGCTTTAAGCGACTTGTGTGGGCTTAATCTCTTTAGTTGGCCAAGGTCAAAAAATCAAGCCAACAAATGGTGCTAGAAGGAGGGCCTATTAATGATTAATGGAGGGTAAAACTAATGATAAATTTTCAACCAATCAACATCCTCCAGAAGTTAGCAGATCACCGTTTATAGAAACTGTTAGGAGCATCCTTGAACGTGATCATATCACATCCCCATTTACTCCTAAACAAAGTACTCAAACTTTAGAAGAATCACGACATATTCTTACAAGAGAATATACTAATCAACTTGGTGTATCTCCAATAGATTATGGTCTACCTAGGCAACAACGATGTAATCCACATTTGAACATAGTTACTCAAGATTTGGTAGAAGCTAATAGAACTCCACGTTATAAAATTAGAAGTCATCAAAGACAAACTAATCAAACAGACACTGCTAGAACACTAACTTCAGTAGGCAGTTTTGATCAACCACCTTCTCCTCCAGAATCACCACCTGATAGTCCAAGATCATCCAATCCAGGGATTTCTTCAGGTTCTAAGGGAAGTCCTATGGCGGGAAACATACCTGTGGGAGGAGGAGATAATCCTCCACCTAATCCACAACTCCCTTGGTTGAGAACAGTTGTTGTAGGCATCCCTGGTGTACAACATCCTTTTCCTAAACATCCAGATAAACTTCTTCCTAAGTTTAACCCAGATGACAAAGAACCTGCAGAGGTGCATGTAGAAAAATTCATGTTAGCTATTCAAACCATGAATGTTCAGCATGAAGATGTGGTTTGTCAGTTATTTCCTCTAACTTTTGAAGGAAGAGCCTCTACTTGGTATTTTTCATTAATACAAGGATCAATTACAAATTGGGGAGAATTTAATAAAGCTTTCTTAAATAAATTTAGGGAGGATAAAACACCTACTCTTTTAGACCTGGAGTTATCTCGGATTAAAATGGAGTCTAAAGAAATACTTAAATATTTTAACCAGAGGTTTCTTACATTAAAAAATAAAATTTTAGTTGCTTCTCAACCCCCCAAGGATATAATTATTGAAAATTATACTTCAGCTTTACCAAAATATGCAGGGATGTTTGTTAAGAGAGCTGGTAAAACAACATTGGTAGAAACTTTTGAGGAAGCCATTAAAGTCGAAAAGGATTCTATGTCTTATGAACCAGATAGAAGTGGGAAATCTGATACTTTCCCTCGTAGGAAGATCAAAAAACCTAGTTCAGAAAAAGATAAAGCATTTGATGTAGAACAGCTACAAAATGCTATTCGGGCATTAACCAATGAAGTTGTAGGATTAAAGAAAACAAATTCTGAAGTTTCTTCCTCTAGGGGATATTTCAGAAATCAGTTTAGACAAAATCTGAATACAGTTAATAAAACAAATACACCGCCTGATATAGCAGTAAATGAATAAATTTTTAATACAATTTGAGTTGTTTTATCCTTATCAGAGATTCCTTCAAATCAAGAAATAACTGAAAATGAAGAAGAAGAGGAATCAAAAAATGATGAAGAATTAGAGGAACCTCAACAAGTTAATGGTCATTTCTAGGACAGTCTTGCAAAAGAATATGAGAGTAAAAGTCCACCTTCAGGACAATATGCCTATAATACTCGTAGTAGAACATTCGCAAACACTCCTAGAGCTTCATCAAGTTCTACTCCGAGTAATGACAACAATAGTTCACAACCTAATAAACAAACTCAATCTGGCAAGAAAACTCAATGAACAAAAATTACTCAGCCCATTCAAAATGCTCCAAAATTAGATTTACAATATGATATAATTGAAGATTTAAAGAAGACACGTGCAAACATCAGTATATACTATCTTCTTCAAATTTACCCAATGCCTAGCAGTCATGTTATAAATCCTGCCATGAGTTCAATTATTCCAAATGCAAAACAAAATGTTGCTGCAAACAATTCTAATGATGATTTAACATCAACTGATAAAGGAAAATCAATGGCTGACAAAGATTCGCTAATAGGAAAGAATTATAAATCAACCACGCCTCCATTTTTACTTACCTTTGATATTTTCAATAGGAATGTTCACAATTGCATGGTTGATTCCGGAGCATCCTCCAATGTGATGCCTTTATCAGTATGCAAAAGATTGAATGGAAAATATGTTCCATCAAATTCTCAAATAACTCAATTGTATAGGACAAATGTGAGGGTTGTAGGAGAGATGAAAGATGTTTTAGTCAGGATTGCTTGTAACCCTTCAATTTTTCAAATTATAGATATTGTTGTTGTAGATATTCCTGATGCGTATGGGCTATTTTTAAGTAGAGATTGGTCTCAACAATTGAATGGAATCTTTGCCACGGATTGGTCAACATTATGGTTACCTAAGAATGGAAAGTCAAATCAAATAAAGATAAATAGAGAAAGATATATGAAACATACTGTAATAGAATTACATGATCCTAGCAAACCAGTTTTATTTTCAGACTCTATTATGGGGAATTACATGTATGAATTGGGATTTGGTAATTTTAAATCTGAAAATTCTGTTTTTTCTAAAAATAAACAACAATTAAAAATTAGAAATGTGACATCTGTTTCTCCTGACTCTCCATTCAATGAAATTATTAATGATGTAGATAATCTTAATATTATAAATATTATAGAAAGCAAAGTAGTTGTTAATAGTTCTACTTGGACTTTATATTTCGATGGTGCAAAATCTAAAGAAGGAGCCGGAGCTAGTTGCCTACTGGTAGACCCCCAGGGAAATAAAACATGTATAGCTTGTAGAAAGGAATTTAATTGTACAAACAATACTTTGGAATATGAAGCTTTAACACAGGGTTTGAAAAAAGCAATTGATTTGGATATCAAAGTATTAATTGCATACGGTGATTCCGAAATCATCGTCACACAGGTCTGTAATTCTATTCACTACCTTTTTGAACATTTACAGAATTATCAACGAGAGGTATGGAACCTCATTTCACATTTTGATGAATTTAACATCATTTTAGTTCCAAGAGCTCAAAATAAAAAAGCAAATTTATTAGCAAATGTAGCATCAAAATTAATTCCATCAGAAAATCTTACACGAAATTTCTTTTCAGTGGAGTTGATTTTTAGGCCTTCTATACCAGATAATATTTTTAACTGGCGTGTGTTTGATAATGATGCATAGGTACTGAATTTTCTAATGAATGAGGATACCTTTAAATATTCAGTCATTGATGAAGTTACACATGACGAAAATCTACGGGATTTTTCGGTAATAAATGATTTTTGTTCAGTTGAAAAAGCTTTTGAAAAGGTAAAACCAATCCCTAATTCAGTATTAAGATTAGAAAAATTATTTGATCTTCAAGATAAATTTAGATCTGTCCCTAAATTTGAAACCAATAGCTCTCAAGTGAAATATGAAAGCATAAATTTAGGAACAGAACTGAATCCCCAAACTATAAATCTAGGAATAGATTGCAACCCCGCAGAAAAAACAACATTTATAAAGTTGTTTAAAGAATTTAAGGATGTATTTGCATGGACATATGACGATTTGAAAACCTTCAACACACAAGTCATGCAACACATAATTCCAATTCAACATGAGTCAAAACCTTTTCAACAAAAACTAAGGAAATATCACCCATCACTAGAACCAACTTTTAAGAAGGAACTAAATAAACTGTTAGCTGCCAGGATTATTTTTCCCATCAGACATACTCAGTGGGTAGCCAACCTAGTTCCAGTTAGGAAGAAAAACAAAGATATAAGATTATGTGTGGATTTTAGAAATCTTAATAAGTCTTCTGAAAAGGATAATTACCCAGTTCCTCCCATGGAACAAATTCTTCAAAAGGTGTCTGGGTCTGAGATACTGTCACTTCTTGATGGCTTCTCAAGATAAAACCAAATATTGGTTTCCCCAAATGATCAATTGAAAACAACTTTTAGAACTCCATGGGGAACATACGCTTACCGCAAGATGCCCTTTGGGTTAATCAATGCTGGAGCAACTTTTCAACGGGCAATGGATATTGCTTTTAGAGGCTTAATTAATATTTCAGTAGTCGTCTATTTGGATGACGTTACTGTATATTTTAAATATCGACCAGATCATATTAATCATATTAGAAAGGTATTTGAATGATGTAGAAAATTTGGAATATCCTTAAATCCTAAAAAAACAATATTTGTTGTTTTAGAAGGTATTTTATTAGGTTGTGTGGTTTCAAAATATGGAATCATGATTGACCCCGAATGAACCCAAGCCATTTCAAAAATAACTTACCCTTCTAGCAAAAAAGCAACGCAATCATTTCTCAGTAAAATAAATTTTGTTAGGAGATTCATTCCCAGTTTCTCTGAAATCCTTCGTCCTTTGCAGAAAATGATTAAGAAGGATGCGATTTTTAATTGGGGGCAAACTGAAAAGGAGTCATTTCAGAAAATTTTAGAAGCCATTTCAGAAGCTCCTAGCCTTTTAAGCCCATATTTTAACAAAGATTTCATATTATATACTTTCGCTTCTCACATCTCATGTGTAGCAGTTTTAACCCAACTAAATTAGCAAAATAATAAAGTGCCAATCTCCTTTATGAGTTCAAATTTTAAAGGTGCTAAGCTTAATTACCATGAAGTTGATAAGCAAGATTTTGTTGTTTTTAAAGATGTCAAACACTTTCGTCCATATTTATTGAAATCTAAAACGAAAGTAATAGTCCCTTATTCCTCAGTCAAAAATTTATTAGTGCAAAAATATTTAGGTGAAAAAAGAGCACCATGGATGACATCCCTTCAAGAGTATGACTTAGAAATAAAACCTTCAACGATAGTCAAAGGTCAAGGATTATGTAAATTAGCTATTGAAGCTGCTCATCTACCTAATGATAATGCTAAAGCTGTCATTGATCAAGTTTTACTTATAAGGGAAATCTACTTCTATCCTCCACCACAGGATTCTTGGTATACAGACATAAGAATACTTTTGGAAACATGAACTGCTCCTGATTACCTAGAACCTAGGAAGAAAAGAACACTTAGATTGAAATCTGCTCCTTGTTTATTAATCAATAATATCATTTTTCGAAGAAATTTAGATGGAGTATTGCTTCGATGTCTAGAAAAAGATGAAACGGAAGTAGTTCTAAAGGAGTTACATCTTGGAGCAGCATGAGGCCATTTTGGTGGAGAAACTATTGCGCATAAGATTATTAGGGCTGGCTATTATTGGCCTACCTTATTTTGAGATTCCTATACTTTTGTCAGAAAATGTCAGGAATGTCAACTTGCTGCAAGAAGGGTTAAGAAACCTGTTTTCCCTTTACAACCTATTTCAGTAGAAAGACCCTTTTAGAAATGGGGTATTGATATAGTAGGACCAATAAATCCTCCCTCATCTAAACAACACAAGTATATAATAACTGCAACTAATTATTTCACTCGTTGGGAAGAAGCTACACCATTAATGGTTGTAAACACCAATCAGGTTATATTATTTTTAGAATCCTTTATCATAACGAGATTTGGTGTTCCAGATTTCCTTGTCTTTGATAATGATTCATATTTTTCATCAATTGAGTTAACTCAATTTGCCTTAGAGAAGGGAATAAGAATTAGATATTCAGCTAACTACCATCCTCATGGAAATGGTTTAGCTGAATCAACAAACAAAAATTTATTGAAAATTCTCAAAAGAACTATTTCATCTCACCATCATGATTGGCATACACAATTATTTAATGCCCTTTGGGCAGATAGGGTAACTCCTAAAGCTGCAATAGGTAACTCACCCTTCTTCTTAGTTTATGGAACTGAAGCTATTTTACCGCCAAATTTATTTTTACCTTCATTACAGTTAGCTCAGTCTGTTAAAGATGAAGATTGTCCAGCAATTGAAAAGAGGATCAATACTTTGTTAAAACTTGAGGAAGAAAGAGAAAATTCAAAACAACACTTTACAAAACATCAACAAATTGTGAAGTCTTGGTTTGACCAATCTTTAAGTTCCAATTGAGAATTTCAGGTGGGAGACTTAGTTCTAAAATGGGATAGAGTTCATGAGGAAAAAGGAGATCATACTAAGTTTCAAAACCTTTGGTTAGGTCCCTTTGTTATTGCTGGAAAGATAGGCCCAAGTACCTTTCATTTGCAAACACGAGAAGGTCAGTTCGAAACATTCCCAGTGAATGGACTGATCCTAAAAAAATATTTATGTTGATATTTTAGACCCTAAAATGTATATAATTTGTTTGTTGTTTGTAAATAATTTTTTATTTTTGTATAAACTGGTTTATATTTTATAGAATTAAAGGATGATGATAAATTCATAAGGCTTATGTAACTTTCAAACATCATTCCACTATTGCAACCAGTTCTGATTCTGTTAATCAAATACTTCATTTGCATTAAAGACTGTCAAATTTTTAGATGTCAACTGAAGAGATAAATGTAAATAAATAAATCTTCTAGTTTAAAAAGAGTCAGTTTGTTGATTAGTTTAAAAGATTATGATATTAGACTGAAATCTTTAAAATTTGTTCAGGATGATCAAAGTTTCTTAAATCTATTAAAAACTTATCATTATTTTATTTATAAGTATTACTCAGATTATTCCACAGGCTTTGATTTTTCTTATAATAAGTTGGGATAGCTAATTAATGTTTTTTTTAAAACTTGTACTTTGAAAAACTCTTATGGATCTCCATTATCAGTCTTCAAAGTTATTTACAATCTGAAAACTTTTAGAATTTGTTCCAGTCAATAAAATGCTAAAATGAGAGACGGAAGGTCTTAGTAATAAGCCAATTTGATCAGAATCATAAATATCACTAGTATGACATTATTAGGAAACTAATAATGGCTTTTGATTTAAAAAAAATCAAGAGATAAGGGGACTCATCACGAACCAGCTGATTCATTTTCTAGTGATATTAATGACTGACATTACCATTCGGTCACCATGCTGGGTAATGATCTCTTATTTTATAAAATTAAAATTTCAAATTTAGTAAAGAAACATAATTTTGATTGAAGAATAGGAGGTCTCATCACGAGCCGGCCTAATCATGATCATCAATGCTGGCCAGGATAACTTCATTTCTGATCACCAAGGTGATGGATTTTGGTTTAAAAATCAAGAGACAAGAGGTCTCATCATGAGCCAGCTTGCTTATTCCAGACAGTTCTCGTGAATAATACTATCACATTGGGACATCATACCTAGATAGTAGTCTTCAGTCATAATTATTGTTTAAAGAAAAAGAAAATAAACAGAAAGAAAATTATTATATTTATGGAACAGATTCTCGAAATTTTTCGGAAAACTAAATTTGTATATCCTATACTGATGGTGCGGATTATTTTTACTATGAAGTACTCTATTTCGATTAGGATATTTCTAAGTTTATCTCTAACAAGATCTCTATTTTAAAAGATGGGATATCTCTGAATTGTACTCATGAATATAAATAGGAATAATGGTTTTTATTCAGATAGAGAATTTTTTATTCTTTTTAATGGATTTTAAGATTTTGTTTATATTATCATTTGTAAGCTGTATGAGTAGAGATAACTGGTTCACCCAGGTCATCGCCATTTGTTGGCAGTCGACAACAACCCCTTCATTTTTTCTGTTGAGATGAAAATGATCATCTCTCTTCTATGATTTACTTTTTAAAGATTATAAAAAAGTGCCTTCAGAATCTTCGATTCTGAAGGTACTCTCAATTATAGAAAAATTAAAAGTCATATTAGAAATTTCTGAAAACACTTTCATAAATTTGACAAATTAGCAGCTGTCCGTCTTGTAAATTTTATATATGATCAATTTTATCATTAATTAATTCATTTTATTATATATATTGATTTAAGAGATTTAAATG
>LPNX011077591.1:4468-15883 GCA_001517045.1 Pseudotsuga menziesii | reverse complement strand
ATACGGTTTGAGTGTAAATAGTGATCGTTAGTTAGTAGCATTCCAGAAATCTTAAGAACATTACGGATTATTATGGTAACTCCACATGTAATATGGGGTGATTATCAATTGACAGTTATAATTAAGATACATGATTCGTATGGACAAATGGAAAACATCTATTACAAGGATCCCTGCATAAAGATTGAACTCGTATTGATATGAGGATTTAGTTAACACCTATCAATTTAATTGACAGTTGTGGGTTTAATGATGAAATCGCATCAGTAGAATTCAATTTCATATATGACTGATAGCCATTCCCATTCATCATGTTGTATGATCCCATCATTCCAGACTGGGTGTCATTAGTGTTTTGATTTATAATCCTTGAATCGAATAATTTATGATATGAAGGATTAGTTAGAGTTTGAAATTTTCTTTTACATACTGCTTTAGGAAGAGTTTCAGTTAGTCGTGGCTAGTCTGTCCATTTATCATAGCGAAAACACTAGCTGTTGTTCTCATCATCTCCAAATTTGGTTAACATGGCCAAAATCGGGGTTCTCATCTCTGTCACGTATGAATCAATTGAGGATTTGACATTTCGCGTAATGCCTTATACTTGGGTGCATATTCCTTCAATTTTCACGACTTCATTCGTTTCAACCCATAACCAGAGTTGTAGTGAGGAAACAAGGGCTCCTATCAGCCAATTTGAAATTTCAGGACCTGAGCTGGTTGAAGTCGACGAGAAAGCTGCTCTGTTATTCGAAAAGATTGGATGGGTTCAGTTCTTCAAATGTTTTAGTGGCCATAATGTGGAGGTTACCAAACAATTTGGTATGAGTTTTAAGCAAAATGTAGCTTAGATTGGGGATTTCAAGTTTATAATTGATGAATATAAGATTGCAGAAGCTATGAAGCTTTCTCAAACTAGAGAGTAATGGTTTAAAGGGGGAAAGGTTGATAAGAAGAGATGTCATTCCTTACTGTTTCCCTTACCTACCAATGCAAAGTTGAAGATTGGGGTTTCGGTTAAATATTTAAAACTAGAATGGCAAGCATTTTATGAAATCTTAGTCAGGTATGTATCTTGTGATGGCTGATTTTCTCATCTACATTATTATCATCTACAACGACTATTAGCATTGAAAGGTTCTAAGCTCAATCTTCCATTTTACTTATTGCAAAGTCAGAAGAAAATGGCACATTCGGTGCAAAATACCATAGGTAATCCTGATAGGAGTTTGTTCCACCACACTGTAATTAAAATTGTAATCCAGCATCAACTGTCTCTTTACTGTAAATCTTGGGATGAGTTTTTGGTTAAAAGAGAACTAGGGCCAACGCAGTATTGGCCAAACCCTCCCCATAAAAGCCGTAGGAAGCGTAAATCTCCAGTAAAATCTGAAGTTGATGATGTTCATAAGATCAAGTTAAGGGATAAAGAACTACAGGAAGCAAATCTACCTATAGGTACTTGTATTAGTAATGATGGAATTGTGAAGGCAGCTCCGTGTTGTATTGAGACAAACATGGGCCAATCCCTATCTGACAAGTGCTTTAGTACACCTACAAAGATGAAGGGTAGATTGACCAAAAATGAAGGTGTTGATGCTGTTAATTATAAAAACCCTTCTGAGTTATGTACTCCTCGAAAACATGGTGATGAATCCATGTGAAAACTTGAACAGTTAGCATAGGTTTGTTTTGACAAAGGGATTTTTGAGCCAAAACGTCTAGTGTTTGTTCATACAAGAAGAATCACTAGAAGTATGAATACCACACCTATAGCCTCTGTTCCTGCAACCACTCAACAGAATGCTCAGCCAGTGGTTGTCCATCTTGAGGATGATGTTCCATATTTGGTTCCCAAAACCATGCATATAGATGACCCTATTCTCATAGAGAATAATCATGAAAAATCAGTGGCCAAAGACATTACAGAGTCAGGTAAGTTTGAAACTGCCCCATCATGTATGGATGCTTGTGGTTCTGGCCCTAAGCCATCGTTTATGAGCATTCCATCACCAGATCAAGATGGAAATAATCTTAATTCTTCTTAGTCAGATGATTCATGTCATGATAGGGAAGAATAAACCCTCAAACAGGTCCTTGATAGAGTATATGAAACCAAAATCGCAGAATTGAAAAACGAACTAAAAGAATGTCAAGCAAACGCAGCCTTGAAAGATGAAGAAAATAAAACATTTACGGCAGAATTACTAAATTGGGTTAATAGATGGAAGGACATGAGCATCAAGAAAAATTGATACAAGAAAGCCAAATAATCAATGATAGACACAAACCAGCACTTGCTTAAGCAAGTAGATCGACAGAAGCTAGTAATCATCAGGCTCAAAGCTAAACTTTCTGAAGCTAGAAGAGTGATCAATTTACAAAGTAGAACCTGATGATTGTTTCTATTTTCGGTTATATGGTTTATCTCTCTGTCAACAGGTAATAAAATCTTTTTAAGTGCATCCCTGTAAAATCGTAGATTTTGCAGGAAAGCATATAATTTGTTGTTTTTTTGTTATTTCTGTTGAAGTTGGTTTTAATAAGATTCTTATGTTTGTTTAAATAGGTGTACATGGTATCACTATCCTCAGCAAATACATGATGTTTTGGATCACAGTTGGCAGACGTTGATGCTTCTTGAAGATTAGAATTTCAAAATAGCCACGAATATGCCAGTTCCCTTAATTCAGGAGATGATACAGGCTAGTCGTTTTTTTTTTACTGTTTTTTTATAGTAATATTTGTGATAGGTGTCTTTTGAAGATATTCGATGCACTTTAATAGGGATAGGACTCCTATGGTATTGAATACAACATTCATGAAGAAACTGAATTGAAAGACTAGTGGGGTTATATAAACTAGTAATTTTAATGAAAATGGAATGGAGTGGTGGAAGAAAAACATCATTGAAATATTATTTTAGTACTAGTTTTATCCCTTACTGAGGTTTTATCTTCGGAGGTGGAATGTGACTGGAAATTCTCAGACTGATATTATTGATAGGTATTATTTTTGGATACTTTTATAATATATTTCAATATATCATCTTCTAGTTATACTATTGATGCAGTTATACTTGTTTATGCTTGTATTCATTATCTGATATTACACTCTATCAACACAATATTGCTATTTGAATTAGTATGTTATTATAATTGAATTAATCAGTATTTTTATTGAAAAATTTGATACATAATAATATACATATTTATGTTTGTTTTGATTTCATTTGTATTTTTGCAATGTTTTCATTATAAACATTATCTTCCATTCAAATATTCACTATTGTTTATTAATTGTTAGTTAATAAAATATTTCAGAAAAAGTTTAAAGTAATTATTTATTTTAAATTTTATGTCATAGTAAATATATAGGAGAATGATTATGTGTGGATGATTTAAATATTTTCATTTAAATCTTACTCATTTATCCTCCTGTTTACTTGAAACATTAATTGATAATTAATATAATCTTCAAATTACTCTCAGCTGAGATAGAATAATTTAGTTAGTGTTATTTTAAGTATAGTTTACATTTAACAGTTGTTAAATAGAATTAGGTTAATTTTAGAATAATTATAATAGTCTTTTAAATTTTAGAATATTCGATACAAAATCCTCAAAATCAAAGACTTTGAGTAAGAAAGCAATTTTAGGATAACTTAAGTCTTAGAAAACTAATTTTGGGGTTTATTTAAATAGAAATAAGATTAGGATAAATTTTTACTGAATTTTATTTTCTCCTTAAGAGAAAAATTCAGTTGGTATCAGTACCATAACCTGCGAGATTTTGCTATCTCAAACACACCGGGAGCTGCTTTAAGCGACTTGTGTGGGCTTAATCTCCTTAGTTGTCCTAGGCCAGAAAATAAGGCCAACATGTCTGTGACTGTTTAAGAAGATATGAATCGTTGGTTCACAAGTAGTGGAAGACATTTGACATGGGATTACAACCATCTTATTCATTTTATTATGTAATAAATTTAATAGTTAATACCTGTGGTTCTGTATGTGTTTATTTTAGTTTTATGTGTTTAAGTAAATACCTTTATGAGACTTGATCACACGATCTCTGTAATGTACTGCAATCTGGTGTATATTTGATCAAAGCTCCGCCTATGTATAAATTAGTGTAGCCATGAGGTGGACTTATGACCATGTCAATATAGTGTTAGTTATGTTTATTAACATGACCCTAAGGGTATGTGATATCTTGAAGTAAAGTTAAGATTTGGTATTGATACCATCATGTGCATAATTTGAATATTTTTAAACAATATGATCTTCAAACTTTGTGTTTTCTCTCAGTACTATGTAATTTCATTAATTACAATGAGGTGAAAGGATCCCACGATTTATGTAATTTGTTTAGTATGTAATTGAATCTTATTTAATTTGATCTTACGTTTTGATGGGATTTGTTTGTAATCTTCCATCTATGGTTTCATTATAATGATTGTTAGATCTTAATTTAACATTAATTTGATTTCTTCGGTGGGTGAGAACAATAATGTAATTATGGGTTTCAAATTGTTAGGATGCCCAAGGTGGATTAAGGGATCTGTATAGTTTGATTTGAAGTACTTCTATGTAATTACTTAAGATAGAAACATTGCTTTTCCTATATAGATCTTATTCGATTCTAATACTTTACTTAAAACTTATGAGTTATAATACTATTAATATTATTTAAATTAATTTTGGCTAGAAATACACTAAATATTACAGATCTATAAAATAATAGATTATAATCTGATATTGTTAATTAGTGTAGTAAATTTGGATGAATACTATGTAAGTGGATTCCATTCTCTTACATTGAATAATGCAGATTTGTACTATAAAAAGGAATCATAGATTCAATGGACAATTTAATTTTGTAAATGCATATTCAGAAATATTTAGGAAAATTATACAACCATAAACTATACATTGGAATGTAGGAATACGCTATACAGATTTAGAAATAGACAGTTTCATTCCATTAGGTACATGATACAAGTATAACATCAGTAAGCTAATTGAAACAAACTAGAATTTACATTAATCTACTTCAGATCTAAGATTTAAATGTATTCTACAACATTTAGAAACCTAAAGTATGAACCTGGCACCAACGGTGGGAAAACAAAAGTGGAGAAGTTGTTCCTCCCAACCAACTCCCATAACAACCAAGTTACTTGCTCAAAAACCCTCAATCCTATTCAATGAACCAGAAGAGAAAAATCCTTCAATGCACCATCTCTTGCATTTCACAAATGCTAATTCTCGTCCTATGCTAGCCTCCTACTGCTTATGGACATACTAATATATTGTATTTTTCTTAGGACTTGGTAATTTATGAGCCTCGTGCTCTTTAACACTCAACTAGGAGTTGTGACTTGATTTTTGGGGATGATGCCTCTGTCATCTTGAGTTCTCACTCAGTGGCTTTTACTACTATATCTTTCTCTTGTTGTTTATCAAACACTCTTCGACAACTATATCCACTTTTGTCCCCCTTGAGCATATTTTATTAAATAAAGATGTTTTTATTACAAAATGTTTTATTCTTGACTTTTGTGTCAATAATAATAAAAGTAATAAAATACCAAATAAATATCTTTCTAACAAAATTGATAATAATTATTAATTCAGAGGGCATTACACTATCCAAAATGAATACGCTAATGAACCATCAACCAGAAATATCTGGAGTGACCATGATGATTGTCCATTGGATTCTAAGTAGTTTGAGATCCAATAGGCAATAATCTTCTGCTTTTTCTTTTATATTAAATGAATTTTATCTTGTTAAATATTGTGAAATTAAAGAAAATTGATACTTAAGCAGCTATGTTATGAGGAGAAATGGTCACTTTTTTGTTTGACTTTTTAAAATATTTATGTTAAAATTATGTTTAATCTTCAATACTTTCTAAAAGATATATATAAATTTTATTTTTTTAATAATAAAATATTATATAATTTGTAAATCAATTCTTTTCTTCAAATATAATTTTCTTAATTATTTATTTTTATTAGCTAAAATAGTTTATTTATTAAATACCCATTATGAAATTTGACATTTATTTTAAAATAATTTAAAAAAAAAACACTTAAAATGCCCACATATTTTATGTTAAAAATTGATTGACCAAATTTAATCTTATTTGTAAAAATTGTATTAAAATTGATCTTATAAGTATCTTATTAAATTGATATACTCAATCTTATCTTTGAGGTGTCTTGCATTAAAACTAATTTATGAATATGATCTCATGAACCAAGATCTATACAAATTACGTTTTTTATCTACCTCTATGTAATTCCATATTGCTACCATATCAAACGATACGTTTTTTTATCTACCTTTATGTAATTCCATATTGCTACCATATCAAACGAAAATTCACATAGATTGTAGCTAAATATGAACATTCTTTTTTTTACAAAGATTATCAAATTACATTCATCAAATGATCCATTATCTTTTTAAATAAAGATCAATGTCCATTTCATCAATTCATCACCATATACATGCTTAATTACAAAGAGATAATAATTGATTAAAAAACCAATTATATCCACTCGAATATCATTCATATGAAACCACAAAAATGATGGATATACAAATATAAATAGAAAGTAGTATAGTAAATATGGATTTAACATATCAACTAGGCTTAATCACACTTTGAAAAAATTATCTATCATCTAAACCAGTCTATATCGCCAATAGAGATATAATCTATCCAAAAAGTAACTAATATATTCACATTACTGTCCATTATATCATCATATTCACCAAATAAGAACTCTGTCCAAAAACTGTCATCAAAAACTCTGTCAATAAACTGTCATAAAAAACTGTCCAAAGACAGTCATCAAAAAAATCTCATAGTACCAAAACTTTATCCCATCCAGCTCTAGCCTCACACAACCATAGGTCCAAAACTTGTCAAGAATGGATCATAAAGTAACTGTCCCTAAATCCAGAAAAACTTAATCAAAACAATAAAACTGCCATATTCTCCAGTATCACAAGAAATCCCCCCCGCCCAACTTAATCTAAACATTAGATTAAAAATTCTGAAATGTCTCATAAGTTTTAGAACCTCTATACTTCAGAATTTTCCAATATCCTTCCAGCACATTGGCACCTGCATTAGCTAAAGCATTAGCCTTAGTGTTCCTTTCATGATAAATGTGCTTGATTCAACTTTTACCAATAAGTTAGAAATTCTAATCACCTCATGTAATATCTAAGAAGAATATTATTAATTCTAAACTTACCAGATATCCAATTGATCACCAACTGTGAGTCCCCAAATACCTGCAAAGATTGAACCCCCTCCTTTAAATCCAATGTGGTAAGCAATTTTAAAGCTAGAAGCTCAGCAAAGTTGTGGGTACCCACCCCCAAACCAGCTGAAAAAGTAAAGAAGTGGTCATCAGATAAATATAATATACCACCTTCCCCACAAATCTGAGGTACTCCTATAGCCGAACCTTCAAAATACCCCCAAGCTGATTCTTTGTCAATTTGCTCATTGACAACCATTCTTAAATTCAACATTGTTATCCAAAGGATAATCATGCAGTAAACCCAAACATAAAGAAGTGACAACAACAGACTTAGGCTGAATATCTTCAAAACAACATTGATTCCGGGCCTTCCAAATGAACCAAGATACAATAACAGGTAAAGACCTATACTTAGCCTCAGCATGCATAATCCAATTCTTAACACATTCTAAAACTATAGTTTCATTCCAGAAATTATTAAAATATAGTTTAAATTCAATTTCTGTCTAGACCTTGCTTGTAAATGAACATTCAAAACCAATATGATGATTAGTTTCAGCTTCCATTTTACAAAGATAGCACTAGCCCGGTCCTTCTCTTCCTTTTCTACACAGAACATCCCAAGTGAGTGCTTTCCCTGAAAATAAAAACCAACAATAGATTTTTGATTTCAGTGGACATTTGAGTTTCCATAACCACTTCCACCACTAGAAACATTCTATCTGATTCTTGTCATGAATAAGATGAAGATAACCAGCTTTAGGTGTGTACTTACCATTTCTGGAAAAACTCCAAATCATCTGGTCATCCTCAGCTAAAATTTTGACATGGCTGGAAGTCAGCAATGCCACATAAGCATTCCATATAACAATTTCCTAGTCATAAAAATCAATACAATATGAATTCAACCATCCCTGATTCTGAAGGAAAGTTGTACTAGTAAAAGCAATGTCTTTGACCACATAAAACCCAATAGAATGAAGTTTATCAATCATGCAATCAGGTAAAACATGCCTCCATTTGCATCCTAGCCAAGGATCAATGCCTATACGTACCACAATACGAGTCCCAATTCTCCAAACAAGAGCCTCTCCTATAAGATCAAAGGACCAGAGAACTGCTTTCCAACATATAGAGATACCTTTCTTTTTCTTGACATCAGCCCTTATCCAATCTACTATGGATAAGGGTGAAATGTATTTCTACACTGCTATCTGCACCCATAGTCCTGAACCAGAAATCAAATTCCACACACTTTTGGTAGCAAGTGATTTAGCAAAATAGGCAGGTATTTTCAAACCCCAACCTCCCAAAGACTTGCAATTGGCTAGGACCTTCCATGAAGACCACGATAAACCATAAGTCTCATTTTTACCAGACCATAAGAATTTGAAACAAATCTTCCTGATTCTCTTAATAGTTCCAATAGGTATCCAAAAGTGCATCCAATATACAGGGATGGCCTCAAGTATAGACTTGACCAGAATGAGTTTTCCTCCCTTAGATAACCATTTAAAACTCCAGTTCTTTAATCTCTGTTCGACTTTTGAAATGAGCCAATCCCAATCTTTCAATAGATATCTGCAAGGTTTTAAATGAAATCCAAGATATTTCATACCAGACTCAATCTTATCAACTTTAAAAGAAAATATATTCTGAATTGAAATCAACTCAAATTCTTCCATTCTAGAGTAGTAAAATGAGGATTTGTCCTCATTAATAATCATACCAGAAGCTTTACAAAAAACCAACGGGACCTCATATAATGTTGATAAGGAATGATCAGTTCCATCAGAAACCAATATTATATCATCCACAAACAAAACATGAGAAAGTATAATATTGTTACCAAAAGAGATACCCTGAAAAGCTGCACTGTTTTGAGCAATATGAATATACCTACTCAGGCCTTCAACCATAATAAGAAATAATAGGCGTTCCAAAGGGCAACCTTGTCTTAGGCCTCTTCCGGATCTAAAAAATGAGGAAGATACCCCATTAATGAGAACAACAAATGAAACAAAAGAAATGTTGCTCATCACCCAGGTAATAAATGGTACAGAACAACCCATTTTAGTCATAATAACCCGTAAGTAAGTCCAGTTTACATGATCATATTCCTTAGATAAATCAATTTTAAGCACCAGAGATTGCATACCCTTACATTGGATTGAATGCAAACCTTCCTGAATAATACCAACAGCTTCATGAATCTGTCTTCCAGGCAAAAAACCAAACTGTTCTTTAGAAATAATCCTTCCCAAAATCTTTTCAATTTGCATGTAGAAATGATTTTACCAATGATCTTATATATAAAATTATGTAATGATATTGGTCGAAAATCATCAAAAGACTTAGCAGAATCATTCTTCGGTATCAAAGCAATAAAGGTAGAGTTAAAAATAGCTAGAATCTTCCCACTGATCCTCGAATATTAAATGACTCTTAAAATATCAGTACCCAAGAAATCAAAAAGTGCTCTGTAGACTTCCACCGGGAGCCCATCAAGACCAGGGCTCTTGTCATTTTTACTTACAGTCAAAATAGACTGGATTTCCACAATATTAACAGGAATCATAAGTTCTAAGTTTTCATTATCAGAAATATCAGAAGGGAAATTGTCAGCAATTTCCAGAATTTCAGGAAAGTGAAGACAATCATCTTCTTTAAACATGGATTCAAAGTGATGAACAGCCGCCCCAATAATAGACTCAAACCCCTCAACAATGTTACCTCTATCATCTGCTATTTTCCATATAGAGTTAATACATTTTCTATGATTGGCATATTTATGGAAGAAGGGGGTATTATCATCACAACAGACAGCCAAAGAGCCCTACTCTTCTGTCTAGTTTCCCTTTCTCTATCTAACAAGATTTTTCTCCTTCTATATTCCAACGCATACAGGGAAGCCTTATCCTCATTATTAGCATAACCAAAACCAAGTTTGGTACAAGCATCCAATAATAAACCTTCAATCTCAACTAAATCCTTAGTATCTTGTTCTTTCCTTTTAACAGACCAGCAAATAGACTCATTTTTAATCATTTTAAGGTTAGCATGAAATTGAGATGCTGGAGACAAAGCAGAATTCTCATCATAAACCTTCCAAGTATTTTTCAATAAACTGGCCAAATCCTCATGTTCCATCCAATGTGGATTAAACTTGAAAGGAGTATGTAATTGCTTATCTCGACCCAAAATCTGAAAAAAAAATGGCAGATGATCAGATCCCCCCCCACACCCCACCCACTGGCGAAGACAAAACCCAAATTCCAAAAGATCATCAGAGATCAACATTCTATCAAGACACTTACTAATATTCTCACTGCCCACTCTAAATATGAACATTCTATATAGCTATAAATGAAATCTAAACATGGATAATAGTGTTGGACAAATGCTTCACATACTTTGACAAAAATAATAGTGTTGCACAAATGCTTCACAAGCATTGACAAAAATATATGTGAATTCAATATCATCAATAGATTTGTAGGTTTCATAGTGTGTGATTTATTTGTTAAAAGTAAAAATAATGCGATGTTTTATTACTAGTATAGATCAATGTTAAAAGGAATTTAGTAAGTCTTGAGAGGGATCAATTGTTTTGAGATGTAAACCTATTTTTAAAGAGTGAATGTTGAGGAAGATTTTTATGTGTCAACTCTAAGATGAGCACAAAATGTTTCACACCTATAAAATTCCAAAATAATATTTTTTTTTTATTCTTTTATCCGAGTAAATTGTCATAACATCTATAATTTGGTCATATTATGAAACATATATTATCGTCACGAGTCAAAAATGCATGAACAATAACTTAAATTGGTTTTTCTACGTTGGATGTACAAGTTTACTTCATGTGGTGTTGGCATATGAGTGACGAAGAACCTATAGTCACACAATTAAGATGATGTTTCTCATTGCTGGGTGTGTGCAAGAAGATGAGGGACCTTTTTGTGCACGCTAGATGCAATAGAAACCTGAAAAATTAGGCATCCCTCAACTTACTTGGATTCTTTTAGATACTTACGCAAAATATATTGCATTGAGTAAAAAACATGAAATGTAGTAAATTGAATCACCTTTCCGAATATATAACTTTTATGTATCAAAAATTTGC
>LPNX011077570.1:0-11047 GCA_001517045.1 Pseudotsuga menziesii | reverse complement strand
ATATCTCCCTGTGTTTTTACTCAAATTTAGATCGGGAGAGCTCGTTGGATGCGGAATTTGATTCCGCATCCAACGAGTACCCACACTGCATACTTTTGATGGACCCATGTACCCCAAAAACAAGAAATACCTGAAAAATGTCATGATGATGTCATCATCACGTTTTTTCAGGTATTTCTTTTTTTTGGGGTAGCGGGGTATGTCAAAAGTATGCAGTGTGGCTACCCGTTGGATGTGGAATCAAATTTCGCATCCAACAAGCTCTCCCGATTGAAATTTGAGTAAAAACACAATGAGATATGTCAAAAATACGAACAAAAAAAGTAATTTTTTTTAATGACAAATATGTCAATTCAACCATTATGGTTGACTTATTTTATTGAAATTCTATTGGTTCTTGAATTCCAACTCACAAAAACTTATTTTGGCACATTTTCTTATAAGGCCCATTTTAGACCCCAAATTTCCTCTAATGTGAATTCAGAGGATTTTATTAGGAGATGAGAGGATTTTATTAGGACCTATACTATCACACGAACTACACGTTACTTCAACTCCGAGCTGTAAAATGTAGTTTGACTAATTAGCTCGACTCTCTGGGCTGTAAAATGTAGTTTGACTAATTAGCTCGACTTCGAGGTGCTAGATGGAGTTCAACTGTCACATGGACTACACATTACCATGCCATTAACTTCAGTTTTCACATGAGCTATTTTTATTTATTTATTTCCAACTACCACAAATTGTAATTATCACATGAGCTATATTTTATTTTTTTATAATTTTTTATTAGGAGTTCAAACGATTAATTGTTAATTTAAAAGATAACATAAATCTATTGTAGATAATAAAAGATCTCTGAGTTATCCTCACTTCTAGCTTCCAAATGGAGTTCGACTAAGCCTTATGCACATTAGCTCGACTCCCAATTGGTAGGTGGAGTTCGAGTGTCTCAAGAGTTGCACAATACCATGTTGTTAAGTGTAGTTATCACATTAGTTCAGAGGAATTTATTAGGACTTCGAACTATTTTATTAAGAGTTCGACTCTTACGTGATTGCACATTAGCTAGACTCCTAGATGCCAAATGCAGTTGGACTAAGCCGTAAGTAATTAGAGTTGAAGTTAAGCTAATAGTTGTATCTATTAGTGAAGATAATATAAATTTATTGTAGTTAATAAAATAGCTATGAGTTATCGTGACTTCTAGCTTCCAAATGGAGTTCGAGTAATCCTTATGCACATTAACTCGACTCTCAATTGGTAGGTGGAGTTCGAGTGTCACATTACTTGCACAATACCAGTCCACCAAGTGGAGTTATCACACGAGTTCAGAGGAAATTATTAAGAGTTCGAACTATTTAATTAGGAGTTCGACTCTTACATGACTGCACATTAGCTAGACTCATAGATGCCAAATGCACTTAGACTAGGTCGTAAGTGATTAGAGTTGAATTTAAGTTAATAGTTGTAGAACCATTGGAGTTAAGCTAATAGTTGCATATAATGGTTAAGCTAATAGTTATCCAATAAAACTTTGATTAGAGTTGAAGTTAAGCTAATAGTTCTAGAATCATTATAGTTGAGCTAATAGTTGTATCTAATAATTGATGGAGTTAAGCTAGTAGTTGTATCTAATAATCGAATAGTTGAAGATTAATTTTA
Organism: Pseudotsuga menziesii; assembly: GCA_001517045.1. Taxonomy (NCBI): domain Eukaryota; kingdom Viridiplantae; phylum Streptophyta; class Pinopsida; order Pinales; family Pinaceae; genus Pseudotsuga; species Pseudotsuga menziesii. Next base: position 9,382 of record LPNX011077570.1, on the reverse strand, counting down.
ATTTTTAAAACTATCACTAACTCTACTTATCACATGTTAATTAAATTATTTTCTATTTTTTTGAAATTATTAATTATTAATTTTGGACGACACACATAGAATCAATCTGGACTGTACACTTGTCTCATTCTCCTTTAATCTTGGATGACGCGCATAGAATCAATCTGGACAGTACACTTGTCTCATTCTTATTGGTAGATGAAAAGGCATAGATGGTAGTCCAGACAAAAATTCTAACATATATACACCTATCGACGTAATTAATTTTTATTTTTATAAATGTGATATATTGATAATTATTTCTTACGTTATAAATATTAATTTTATTTTTATAAATGTGATATATTTATAATTATCTTTTCGGTGATTAGTTGAAATCTTATTTCCTAATCATTACAATATAGTACAAACGGTTTAATTTCAATTTCATTAAGGAATTTAAGTGGATCATTTATTTATTTCTAAATGATGATAGGAAATAATAATGTGAATGGGATCATTTAATAGCTATAATTGCATCTGCAATTGGTACGATTACTAGTTAATCCTCTGCCCAACACTGAACTCTTAAATGCAGCCGTAAAAGTAATAAAACAGCTCAGCAGGAATCAAACTCCTAAAGTTTAGGTGACTTTGTTTGGGAAATCGAGTCTATTTCTTATTTATTTAATCTCTTAATTCAAGAAGCCATGAGGATGCTAAGCAACAAAGGTTTTTGAAATGGATTGGTCTCAATTTTGAGCAGATTGTGATCTTGCAAGACCGATCTCGAGGCCTCCGCCATATTTAAAAGTAACCCTCGGCCAGTTCCCTTTGACCCATTTTGCGTGCCCGATCTACACCCGCTTAGCCGATAAATGATTTAGTTTTAAAATTTGAACACTTGATCTTCCCACTTATGATTTTCACACGCAAATTTCAAAAATTTTCAAAGTAACTTGAAGCATGTTATATTATTAAAAAATATTGGTGATTCATATTATAGTATTTAATAACTTAAAAAATGCATAATAATTTCAATGGTATATTTACTAGTACTATGGAAAACAATGCTTGATATTGAGAACACAAGTATTAATTTAATTAAATTTTGAAGTTTGTATAATTGTTACTTCTCAAAATTAAAGATAAAATTGTTTAGTTTTTGAGATTGGTTTTATTAATTTTTAATTTCATGGCCTCATGTAATAGTTTTTAAATGGATGAAATATTTATTGCAAAGTTTTAGATTTTGTTGATTAATTTGAATCATTGGTTGTTTCATATTATATGTTGTATATTCTCTTGAAATGCAATTAGGTTATTCATGTTATCCATATTATATTATTTTTACTCTTTTGAAATTCACTTGCAATTTGATTATATCCAAACTAAATGACACTCATTGGGTAAACTAAATGACACTGAGTATGTAATTATGCTATCCATTTTATATTGTAGCACTTATATTGTAGCACTTGTTTGTAAGCGGCAGGGACTAGCTACTACGTAGCACTTGTTTATTTAATAAAATATCAATTTTGAAAATTTTAATGTTTGGGACTTTGAATTTGACATGTCGCTTTCATCTTTGTAAATTTTTAATTTTTTTTTTTTCTTTTTTTTAATCAAGGAGAATATGTTGAAGTTACAATGTTTTTTTTCATTTTAATCAAGGAGAATAAGTACACATTAGTGGAATTCATTGGTGAGACTAGGGTTCGGATGAGAAGAAACTATCACGATGCTAATACCACAACCACGTTGAACGAGCTATTCGAGTTTTGAATCTAAGAACACCCCAATATTTTTTCGTTGAACACCTTCCGGTGCGGGGCGTCCGTCATTCAGTCTTGACGCAGTGGGCTAGTAGAGCTTCAATGTTAGACTCGACAAGTTAATGCTTGTGAGGATAGGGTAGTAGAACACAACACAAAAATACATGTTTTGTGTTGGTGTGAGGTGGGAAGATTGAACATTCATCACCATTAATGATGTTTGATTTATAGGTAATTATGAACTTGAAAATATTTTGTATAAGTGCTTGTAGATAGGGATAATGTCATGGGACTAGACTCATTTTTCCTCTTGAACATTCCATACTGTCATGGGGCATCGACATGAACTTACTAGTTGGACAAGTATCACCCAGAAAACACCTCATGGAAACCTCATGACTAAACCCAATCTAGGCACCTTAGAGTTTGCGGAATGTTAGGTGCTCATTTCACCATAGGAGATGTTGCACCATTGCCACCCAACCATAGGCAATGCTACGCCATTGCCTTCTCTGATCCAACAAAACTTGAACGACCGATTACTCGACATATGATGATGATATCTCCCATCTAGTCTCAATCCCACATGGTGCTCGAAGATCTTGTCTTGGCTCCACCAGGACACATACCTTCATTGCATCTATCAATGCTATTTTCTTAGCATGGTTGACACATCATGTTGAATCGCACCATCCTCCGACGAGCTTAGCATACAACTCCTTGTTGGTTTGCCCCGTCCTATTCAACTAGACATCCTTAGTTTTCCTAGCTTGCACGCTAGTACACTGTCATGTCTGTCTGATGGCCATCAAGGATTCCAAAAGTATATGGGCTCATCATACACCCTTAGTCATGTATGTGTGGCAAGCCTGGCATCATGCCAATTCCAATGGTGCTTCACATAGGGTCATGGAAGATAACAATAATGGGGCACTTATTTTTAGTACTTCACAATATGTTGACATACGTTCGTCATCAACATGGGTGGTTGTGATGTTGTCCTTAGGGAAAATTGATCACACATTTTGGTCCTAGTCACCATATATTTTAAGGAGATACACATGGGTATCGATACAAATGGTTGAGAATATACCCTCTAAGGACTTCATTCAAGCTCTCCAATGATTATCATCTCTCAATGCATGGGAAATCTCTCGAAGAAAAGTCGCTCCAACATCATTCCCCAATTCCATGCCATTCAAGTTATGCACATCCCCACCCCATAAATTCACCTTGACTTGTAGTGATTTTTAACCAAACATCAACAAGTCTTTAACACGCCTCATGGGTTGCCCACCTTATCTAGTGAGCATGATCATGGTATTCCCTTGATTCTTGGAAATCAACCCCCAAATTCATGTCCTTATCGACACCCATTTTCTTAGAAGAATGAAATTGTATTATTCAATAACTATTGGGGTCAGTCATTTGTCCTAGTACTAGTCCTTATGGATTTCCAGTGTTCATGGTATTAAAGAAAGAAGGAAATTGGTGTATGTGTTCTAATTTTGGTGCTCTCAATAAACTGACTATTAAAGATGTTTCGGGTTATTTTTCCAGTAGGAATTAGCCATCGATATACATTGATAGAGGAATTTTTTGAGCGCACAATGGTTTTAATAAAGATTTCCTCGCAAGATTTCTGCAAAAGTGACCCAATTTTTTTTTCCAAAACTGTAACGATTAGCTAACTCCAATGTAATGTTCGGTGGTCGTAATAATTTTCAGAATTTGCAGATGGTAAAAGCACATTGTCGCAAGAAAGGCCATCTTAATTGTTACGAGTAACATCACACAAATATCATGAAGTAGTGTCACATAACTTTCCTACACACATATATCATGAAGTAGTGTCACATAACTTTCCTATGAAGTTGGGTAGGGTCGGATTAATTTCTTAAAGGCCCTTTAGAATTTGTTATGATAGATAATGATAAACATATGAAAAAAACTAGCCAAAAGAAGATTAACACTTTTTCTACGTGTAAAAAACCAAGTATACTGATATGCCGCAGGATTGAACCCAACTACCATCAATCAATATGTGGGTAATTGAATAGAAGGAAATAGAAACCCAACAACCATCAATCAAAAACTTGGGTAATGGGATAGAAGGAAACAAAAACCCTACAACCATGAATTTGAGGAAACAAAAACATAAATCACCAATAAAACCTTACAATTGTGGGAATAGTGAAAAAGATAATGACCATCCCTATCTACAAACTTCAATAAATGAGCATTTAACTAAGGAACATATTGCTAAAGTTTTGGACGTACGTATATGAGTCGATTGGATTTCCCAAAGAAAGTAATTAGCATGAAATTCAGTCAAAGTCATTTTAAAAACTGACTAAGTCTACCGATACGGAGTCGGATCGAACCCAACAGCCATCAATCTATCTGTGGGTAAGGTGGGTAATGGCTATGTATTGAACCAAACAACCATCAATATATTTGTGGGCAAAGTGGGTAATGGCTCTGTATCAAACCCAACATCCAACAACCATCGATCGATTTGTGGGTAAGGTGGGAAATGGCTTCGTATCGAACCCAATAGCTAACAACCATCAATATATATGTAGGAATTGTGGGTAATGGATTCAAACCCAACAACCATCATTCTATCTATGGGTAATCAATCGATCTTATTCATTTTGAATTAAACAACAGAGATAACAGAGACTTGAACTTACATTAAAGTTGAGAACTAGTATTAACCTGGGAAAGGGGTTATTCTTCACTGCCTTTTCTCCATATTTGCGCCAACAATACACATCTTTTAGATGATCGAGCGAACCTAGGCTCGCGGTTCTATTTTTTACCCTTTTTTCTGCACAAATAGCAGTAATTTATATTAGCAAACATTATAGGGCCTAAAGACACGTATAATCTAGAAAATTACCTTACATAATTTATATATTACCTTGCATAATTTACATATTACCTGAGCCGCCTCTTGCGCATGCTTCTTCTGTGGCCGCCATGGCAAGGTTGAAAATATTTACAAATTACCTCAGAGGCCTCCTACGCAGTCTTCAGCAGCAGATATCTAACCTCCTCCTCTATCAATCACAAAGACAAACATGACTCAGATCCAGACTCATCCATCAAGAATCAAACTGGCCGAGATTCAAACTCAGACACCTGAACACACAGGCATTCCAATCTAGAACATAGACAGATGAGGAGGAAAATGTTAATCTGGGTAAAATTCCATATATATATGTATTTCTTTCAACACATACCTTCAACGGATAGTTTTTTCTCCTGCCTTTTCCTCCTTTCTAGAACCTTCCAAAAATACCTAACAAAATCTTAAATGCTTTTCAAAAAATCCTCCTTAACAAAATTTGAAATTGTGAGAGTTTGAATGTGAGATGTCACTTTATTCTCTATTTTATAAAGTATCAATTTTGAAAATTTGAATGTTTGGGAGTTTGAATTTTAGATGTCACTTTCATCTTAGTAAAGTTTCAATGTTTTTTTTTCTTTTAATTAGGGATAATAGGTTAGAGTTTCAATTTTTTTTGTTTTCATTTTAATTAAGAGAATAGGTACACATTAGTGCCATTCGCCAAGGAGGCTAGGTTTCGATAGAGAAGAAACTATCCTGATGCTAACACCACAAGCACGTTGAGCAAGATATTCAAATTTTGAATCTAAGCAGACCTCGCTCCATAGAAAACAAAAGCAGATGTGGTGACCCTTCTCGAGTATACCCTTGGTGATCGAGAAGAACTCCGGGATAGCCTCTAGAACAGATTTGACCAAAACAAGCCTGCCAGCCCTCAACAGCGAGCGATGACACCACAGTTTGAGTCGCTTGTCTAGTTTTTCCAAATTTTTCAAAGTAACTCGAAGCATGTTATATTATTAAAAAATATTTGTGATCCATATTATAGTATTTAATAACTTAAAAAATGCATAATAATTTCAATGGTATATTTACTAGCACTATGGAAAACAATGCTTGATATTGAGAACACAAGTATTAATTTAATTAAATTTTGAAGTTTGTATAATTGTTACTTTTTAAAATTAAAGATAAAATTGTTTAGTTTTTTAGATTGGTTTTATTAATTTTTAATTTCATATATTTAATTTACAATATAATAATTAACAAAAAATTTGCACAATACAAATAGAGATTAATGTATTTCGAACTAAAACTTAATTTAATTGTTGACATTGTGTTAGCAACCGGTACACTATGTCGTGCACTACTTTTTTTTGTTGTTGTTAAAATTACAATTCATGAAAATATGGTGCATGGTATTTTAATAGATCAAAATTGTTAAAATGGTCTCATGTAATAGTTTTTAAATGGATGAAATATTTATTGCAAAGTTTTAGATTTTGTTGATTGATTTGAATCATTGATTGTTTCATATTATATGTTGTATATTCTCTTGAAATGCAATTAGGTTATTCATGTTATCCATATTATATTATTTTTACTCTTTTGAAATTCACTTGCAATTTGATTATATCCAAGCTAAATGACACTCAGTGGGTAAACTAAATGACACTCAGTATGTAATTATGCTATCCATGTTATATTGTAGCACTTGTTTGTAAGCAACAGGGACTAGCTACTACGTAGCACTTGTTTATTTAATAAAATATCAATTTTGAAATTTTAATGTTTGGGACTTTGAATTTGACATGTCACTTTCATCTTTGTAAAGTTTTAATTTTTTTTTCTTTTTTTCTTTTCTTAATCAAGGAAAATATGTTAGAGTTACAATATTTTTTTTTCATTTTAATCAAGGAGAATAGGTACACATTAGTGGCATTCATTGATGAGACTAGGGTTCGGATGAGAAGAAACTATCGCAATGCTAATTAACCACAACCATGTTGAATGACCTATTCGAGTTTTGAATCTAAGAACACCCCAATCTTTTTTCGTTGAACACCTTCCGGTACGAGGCGTCCGTCATTCAGTCTTGACGCAGTGGGCTAGTAGAGTTTCAATGTTAGAATCAACAAGTTAATGTTTGTGAGGATAGGGTAGTAGAACACAACACAAAAATACGTGCTTTGTGTTGGTGTGAGGTGGGAAGATTCAACATTTGTAACCATTAATGATGTTTGATTTATAGGTAATTATGCAGTTGAATCTCTTTTGTATAAGTTCTTGTAGATAGGGATAATGTCATGGGACTAGACTCATTTTCCCTCTTGAACGTTCCATAGTGTCGAGAGACATCGACATGAACTTGCACGTTGAGCAAGCTATTCGAATTTTGAATATAAGCAGACCCCGCTCCATAGAAAACGAAAGCAGATGCGGCGAGCCTTCTCGAGTATACCCTTGGGGATCTAGGCCAATGTCATCTAGTACACCGGGATAGCCTCTAGAATAGATTTGACGAGAACAAGCCTACCAGCCCTCGATAGCAAGCGATGACACCACAGTTTGAGTCGTTTGTCCAGTTTTTCCAGTAGCCAGGCCGAGTCCTGCTTCCAATAGTCGTTAGGTTTTATAAAGAACCCCAGATAGTGTATACCCTATTCAAAAGCTATTGTATGAAAAGGGAAAAGTTTTGATAAGACCCATTCTTCCTCCCTCGATAAGAGATAGGGGATGACCGTGGATTTTCCAACGTTAATGTCCATTCTCATTGCTTTAGAGAAGAGCTTTAGAATATCATCTAAAGCAAATAAATACCTAGATGAGCCCGAACAAAAGATCAAGATTTCATCAACAAAGAGAAAATGTGAGATGTGGAGGTTCTGTGCAAGTTGTATCCCAATGAAATTGCCCAGCCTTATCGCCTCCTTAAGTGCACGGCTGAGACCCTCAGCCACCGAAAGGAATAAAAGAGGTGACAGTGGGCAGCCTTGTCGAAGCCCATGCTCTACATGGAAGAATGGTGAGGCTGCACCATTGATCAGAACCAAAGAGGAGACAATGGTGATACAACTCAGAATCCATCTGATAAATGCAATATCAAACCCTAGGTGCGTTAAAAGAAAATGAAGATAAAGCAAGCTTACCTTGTCAAATGCCTTTGCGAGGTCAATTTTAAAAATGGTTGCTTTTATATTTTTTACTTTCATGTTGTGTAATCCTACCTGGGCCAGCCCAATAGCTTCATGAATCAATTTTCCTTCCAAGAAGCCAAATTGTTCCAATGAAATATGTGATATTATTGTGATATTATTTAATTGATAAAAAGTTAAATAAAATTGATTATATGAATCATTTTTAATTGTCATTAAAAATAAATGAAAAATGAAATAAAACAATTTAAAAAAATAAAAATAAAAGAAAAATATAAAATAATATAACTTATATATATATATATATATATATATATATATATTATTTCAATACATATTATTATTATTAATACATTAAAAATATAATTACATATTTAAGAGCTTTTTTTAGTTTTGAGATTTTAGAATTTCTACTCACAAGACCAACCAGAATCCTATGGCCTCAAAAACTATGATTGGTTGTTGTTATAGATGTTCTTTGTTGTTGTTGTTACAATAAAAGGGGTTATTCAATGTTTTAATATTTTCTTAGTGTATTTATTAAGTTAATTTATTAAGAAAAAAAATATTTTAATTGTAAATTAATTTTTTGGTTATGTATTTATTAAGTTGATTTTATTAGAGTTCTGATATTATTTAATTGGTAACAAGTTAAATAAAATGGATCATTTTTTATATTCATTAAAAATAAATGAAAAATAAATCAAACCAACAATTATAAAAAATTAAAACAATTTAAAAAGAAATTAAAAAAAAATATAATGTATATATATTATTGTATCTCAAATAAACATAAATACATATATTGATAACGTATATAGGTAATTTTAGACAAACATCTACATACCCAAATACATAAAGTTGCCTTATAAAAAGATGTACAAAGATTTACAAATACAAAAATCTAAAAAAAAAACACATAGAATTCATAAGTTTGCATAAAAATATCATGTACAAAGATTTCAAACATCAACATCGAATTGGATACAAAAACACATCATTTCACATAACAAACATAAAAATCATTTTATTTAACAAACATTGTGTTTGCAAAGATCTACAAACACAAACACATAGAGTTACATACACAAATTTACAAACAAAAACACATAGAGTTGCATAAATGAAAACTGAAACAAAACAAAGATATATTATTTTAATAAATATTATTATTATTAATACATTAAAAATATAATTATATATTTAAGAGCTTTTTTTAGCTTTGAGATTTTAGAATCTCTACTAACAAGACCAACCACTAGAAGGTGAAAGCTCATATGGCCTCAAAAACTATGCTTTGTTTGTTGTTACAACAAAGCGAATCTCTGTGCTTTGTTGTTTTTGTTACAACAAAGATAATCTATGTGCTTTGTTGTTGTTGTTACAACAACACGGGTTGTTTAATTTTTTAATTTTTAGTGTATTTATTAAGTTTAGTTTATTATAGTTATTAAGTTAATTTATAAAGGAAAAAAGAATATTATTTTAATAGTAAATTAATTTTTTAGTTATTTATTTATTAAGTTTAATTTATTGTAGTTATTAAGTTAATTTATAAAGGAAAAACAAAATTATTTTAATTGTAAATTAATTTTTTAGTTATGTATTTATAA